>JAFIDM010009631.1:113183892-113244895 GCA_023159025.1 Thereuonema tuberculata
AAAAAAAATGACAGAATGCTCAATTTTTGCAGTATTTAATTCTCCATTTTATAAAGTGTAATTATATATTAGAAATAATAAAAACAACAAAAAATATCTGATATAATTTCACAAAGTCTATATTTTCTTAATTTAATTCATCTGCTAGGAATAATATGAAAGTTCTGCAGAATTACTTAAATTCATTACAGCGGTCGATTTTCTGTCATTATTTTGTGTTTCTCATTAATAACGGAGATGTTGTTTTGTGTAGCACATTTGTCGTTCATTAAGTTCAGTTCATTATAGATCTCCGAAGACAACTCTTTGAGTTTTACACGCAATAACGCGATCCGGCTATTAGCCCCCTCTGTCGGTCGTTAGCTCAACAACATATCGGCAATTTCGTGATATTATTCCTCCGGAAAACTATTAAACAAAACTATGAAAAAAAATTACAGTTGTCATAGAATAGTTATTTTTTTTATTATTAAATTAATAAAATATTTCTTGGGAACAATAATATGTTAATAAATCTTAGGTTGGTGGTTTCAGAATAAAAAGCAAAGAAATCGTCAATTTACAACAAGATTGTAAACAAAATCATTTACTTTACGTCAAGGGCGTACATAGGAATTTATTTCGGGGGGGGGGGGGGGTGAAAGTTAGAGAACTGACTCGAAACAACCAAAAAAAAGTCGTTTTCAAAATTTCAGGACTGGTGGGAGCCAGGATCTCTTTAACTTTCTATCAAACCTAAAAAGAAAACTAAAGAAAATAGGACTAATCTACATATTTTGAGATTTCAATCTCCCTAAATACGACCATGCTACAGATATTTAAATCGCGCTTTTTTTTTTTTAACTAAATAAAATATTATTATAATGAATTTAAAACATTATTTAGTACTTATTTTATTTACATCCTGTAATATGTATTATAAATATCGTAAAAATATTAACTAAAATAATATTTTAGAATGATTATAATGAGATTTTACTTAAAATAATAAAAGTTTTGGGGACGGGGACGGACAAAGGAGGACAGCGGAGAAGAAAGAAAAAAATAAAGATTTCTAGCCTGTTGAAATAACAAGAAGATTTTTTGTTTCTTTTGAATATTGCTCATGAATTCTTGAAAAAGAAGAATTGTTCAGATTAAACAGTTCACTGCTATGAAATTGCTCCCCTCCCCCCCAAAAAAAAATTATATATATATATATTTCGTTTAGGATTTTGCAATTCATTTAAATAGATCTTATTATTACAATGAAATTACCAATTAGTATTTTGTTTTAAAAAAAGGCATGTTAAAAAATTTAAATCATCTTTACAATTTATCATGTTTATATTTTTTTGAAAAGAATTTATCTTATTTCTAATTCTGTAATTAAAAATTTTAATTACAAATTAAAAATTTTTTTTCTTCGAAAAAGTTTTCTTCGAATTACATATTAATAAATTTCTACGATCAAAATATCTTTTTAATAGCGAGAGAAAATTTTAGGATTGTATCTAAAAATAGGATCATAATGTGAATTTATTTTTCCCAAACACAAAGCCCTACGACGACAAACAGTTGTGAAAAATATTTAAACAAAATCATATTTTTTTTTTTTTTTTTAGTTTTTGTTAGTTTTATTTTGCAGCTGCGTTTCCAGCTCACTAGTTCCCCTCCACTTTAGAATTATTTTTAGATAGATATTAGAGCTTTTATTGAAAGCTTAAAACATAATATACATAATGGTAAATTTATGCGCATTTCTTAATTTGAGCTTTACATTTTTAAACAGATAATTTTTATTTTGTTACAGTATCGTAATAATAAGAAAAAAATATCAAATAAGTTATTTTTCATTAGTTTTTTTTTTTTTATTAATTATTATTTTTACTTTTTCTGAATTGGAGATAACATTTTTCTATAACAAACTAATCAAGCTTTCTTTTTAAAATATAATTTATTCATTTAAGAATTAACATTTTGTATATTAGACTAACGTGTTAATATATAAAAGAGACAGAAGTTTTTGTAAAGTATTGCAATGGTTTATACCGTATATACAACGAAAAGTTTTACAACCAAAATTAATTCTCCAAATTAAGTTAGAATTTAAGCAAAGCTTTTGCAAGTTGTGTCATTGGAGGCTTATTTTTTCTCTTTTTATCCCCGAGGATTACATTTCAATTGCTTTCCTTCCTTTCAAACTAAAATATAATTTTCTGAAATGTATTCATTTGAACGTGGTTTTAATAAATGTAATAGATAAGACAAACATCACAGACATACGTAGTTAATTGGATTCAGAAAATCGGTTATTCTTTATCTTTCCATTGTAGTCTTATACTTCAATCTATAATAAGATGAAAAAAAAATCTTAAAAATTCAAGGAACAAAATCCTGAAGACACAAAAATAAATAAATGCTGAATTAGCACTTTTAACCAAAAAGTAAAACTCTTAGTTTAAAAGACATTTAGGCAAACAATTTATCGGTTTTCTTTATTGAATTTACAAATTTAACCACAATTGATATTTTAACGACAGACGTTACCGTGAGAATCCAGATTATTGTTAGAAACCAGATTTAAAATCTTAATATTTCATTCTTAATATTCATATATTAAAATGTTGCAACCATTTAACACCTTAATAATAATATAATGTTAAATGAGATGAACTTATTCTTCATTGTATTTTGATCATTTTCCAAACTACTTTTAATCTGTACAACTCAAAGACGATTCAAATATTATGATTTAATGTTAGAAAATATTTGCTCATATAAAAAGAAAAAACTAAAGAAAACACACTACATTCGTTCTTGAGATTTTGGATTTCTTCATAGCTCAGAAGATGGTTGTCAAAAAGGCCATTTAGTCAGGTATAATATAATTAGCAACTCTAATTAAAATAAATACTCTAGACCAACCCCTTCCTAGTTCATATTTTTATTGGGCTTATTCTATCTGTTACAACTTAGTAAATCAGTTTAATTTTTCAATGATTTACTAAATGCTACAGACAGTCAACAAAGCTTATTCTTAATCTTAAATTATTTCAACCGAGTTTCCACGACCACCTTTCTGCTGAATAGATGAGTATAAAAGTACTCGACTAGAAATGTCCTAAATTAAACTGCCTGGTTTCTGCTTTAATCCATATTTTATCAAGGGGAAAAAAACATTATTTAATAGCAAGATAGAAAGTTTTAACACCTTTCTTTAGAAACATTAAGGCAATCTATTTCTGTAAGTAAAAAGGTAATTTACTTATTAATAGATGCCATGGATCGTATAATTAAAAAATCAGCCAAAAAAAAATGGCAGTTAAAACTTAACGGCAGACTGGGCAGCTCAGAACAGGTCAGCCAACCTCATTATACTTGGAAAGGAATTTCAGGTATTCCACGGGAGTTCTGTACATTCAATCCCATAAGTTTGTCGTTCCAAGACAGCTGTAAATAATGAAGAACTGTAACAGAAATATAGTTCAGAATTCCTTCATTTTTTTTTTACTATTCTTTGCATTAAAAATTCATTTTAAAAGAAAATATATAATTAATGACTGCATTAACAAATACAGAATTTAAGCCAATAAATTTAATCTGAAAAGTATGATCTCGGATCAAAAACAAATTTGTAGTTGATATGTCACTTAGAATAATTCAGAACATTTCTTTAAATTAGAAGTTTTAAAATTCAAACTTTATTTCTGTTTGAATAAAATAAAGTATTTTTATATTCCATAAAAGCGAGCCTTTAATTCACAAGAGGCATCCTAGTACAGGTGTTTCACATTTATTAACGATCATCAGCTTGGGCTATACTATTATAATTTATGACAAATATAATTCGCGGGGCTCTTATTGAAATTTAAAACAGAGAAACGATATCTAGAATATGCTGTGATTAGTAATTGTCTAAACCAGGAGTTCTCAACCGGGGTCCACAGGGATCTCATTGAATCACACTTATTTTAAAATGGTTTATTATGAATTATTTACCAGAGTGTAGAATATGTATTATTTACCACTGTAGAATAATTTATTTGCATTAAATTAGTTTTCATTCAAAACAAAGCATAATCATTTACTATTTCGTTGATTATAATATAATCCCTTTACTTTTTAGCTATGAGGGGGTCCACCAAAAAAAAAAAAAGAAGGGAAAAGGGATCCATGGGTAAAAAAAGGTTGAGAAACCCTGGTCTAAACCCTTGAAGGGGTTTTTTTTTTTTCCCCTTAATTTTTAGTTTAAATTCCTTTTACTTTGACTAAGATGCCGAGTGCTTTGTTTTCTCCTGTCAATTCTTGTGCTTCATTAGATGTTGCAAGAAGCTCCATTAGGTGCTGAGCAAGGGACACAACCCCCACTTCTGGGGCTAATGTTGGCCTTTATCATTAATAATAAATATTTCAAGAGAAATGGCAGCTACAAAAATTAGTGTTTGTTTACTGTTAATTTTGTCACTTTCCTTACCGCAATTATTTTTACTAAAAAAAAAAAATTACAAGTGTAAAAATATCCTAAATTTATATTTTCAAATTAGCAAATGTAATATAAAAACCGTGGATATGTTTTTGTTTTTTTTTTGTTTTTGTTTTTTTTTATGAATGCAGGCTTAAGAAATAATAGATTATGTTTAGTGGATTAGGATTAGGCATAGCTATTTTGAGTTCGTTTCTCTGATCTCGAACGTTCCTTGAATTGTTGAAAGTAATTCGTGAGATGAAGTCATATTCTTGTTATTCAATAACAAACCTCTCCTTACGTTTTAAAATCCTCAATAATTTCTTTGAATGCGTCCATTGAACTCTTTCTCAGAAGTTTTCATTCTTACATTTTCTTTCAGTTTTCTATATGGTCATCTTGGAAAACTTTGAAGCGATCAAAAATGTAGTTTGATAATCTATCAATATCAGACTGACTTTGATTTTCCTGAACAGGTAATTGCAAGAAAAATAAGAGTTCTTAAGGTTTAGTGAACCAATGATTCTAATTTCTATGTTGAATTATAAAGATAGAAAACTCTATATTTTTAATCACTTCAGAATTGACAGAAACTGGTCTTAATTAGTCTTTGAAGAATTAAATCAGTTTATTATTTCTTGCTTATTTAATTTGAATGCATGAAACATAATATTCATGCATTCAAATTAAATAAGCAAGAATTAAGTTATTCAAATCAATGAAATGTTTATTAAATGGTGAAAAATGTAAATATTAGGCCTATTATTAATCCTTTTTAGAATTTAAGTTTGTAGAAATCTAAAGAAAGTGCTATTGTTTGCAATTGTTTGTTTTTCAAATATTTTTATGGGATTCGTTTCGTTTATGTTGTTAATTATGAACCAGTGAAAGGTGGAACGACCGCACGAAATAATAATAATAATAATAATAAAAAAAAAAAAAACCAAATGAAATAGAGAAGAAGAAGAAGAAACATTAAAAAAAAATACGGTAACCCCATCTGACGAAAAGGTTCGTTGGAGAACTTGTACTTTTAATTAAAAGATTGCAATTTATTCCTTTCTCGAACTAATCCTGCCGACCTTTAACTTGGATAATTATGACAACGGAGCTTAAGTTACCGAGAAAAAAAAGAAAAGAAAAGAAAGAAGCAAGAAAAGAACGAAAGAAATTGGAATATTTCGAATGCCACCATAAATTGTATAGTTCATTAGTAAAACAAATGAGCCGCTATCTGGTCGACTTCTCCTTTCGTATCGCTGCCGTGTTGTGCAGAAGCTCTCGTTTTTAAGCCTAAACGCCGTTGGAAATAATGGGGACAGTGACTCCAGTACGAGCCATTCCTGTGGGAAACGCTCTGGCTGTGAGAAAGAAGACCGGACCACTTTTGATCCAATCCACCACCCCTTCAAGATACAGGACCACCCCCTCCCCCCTCCCCCTACATCAAACCGCTGCTGCGCAAGTTTTATTATTAAGCAATTCAAAAAGACTCATCTTTTTTCCAGTTTGTTTCAGAATTTGTAGAAAGTTAGGCTCAAAAATGTTAATTTTAAATTATTTTCTTTAATTCAGTAAAAATGTTAAATAAAAGTATTCACAGATTGTAGATTATGTTTAAAGAAAAAATTACAAAGACTTAAAGGAATAAATTGTTTACGACTAGATATTTTTCGTATATTATAAAGTAAACAAGAAAATCCTGATTGTCAGGTATCTTAGTTATTAATTGAGAATTTACTTTACCTCTTTTCATCAAAAAAAAAAAAATCTTTTGTTTTGTTTTTGTTTTTTTTTGATGAAAAGATATAAAATAAATTCTCAATTAATAACTAAGATACCTGACAATCAGGTAGTGATGGTTTACATGAATGTAATCTACCTCAGTAAGCAAAAACAAAAATTAATACTTAAATGTAATATTGAAAAATTAGTAATCAAATTTCTGAAATTGTTTAAACAAGATTAATGTGAAAAAAGGACTCCTCTTGAAGTAGAGAATGATGGTGCTTCGAATTCAATGAAAAAAAGTTCGATTGGACAAAATAGCTGATATTCTGTTCTAACATAGCTTTTTTCTTTTTCCCTCTACAGGCGGGGAAGGGCAATGGTTGCTACTGACATCAGTTTATGTTCTGTGGTGGTTTTTTTTAACGAATTCGAATCTTGGTCGATTTGATTCAAGCATAAAAATTTTGAATCGATAATTGTTGTTAACGACTATTGGTTAGTTTAATAGTTTGAAATTCAGTTCCCTGAAGCCCAAATCAAATATTTAAAGATACTCGAATAAACGAAGTAAGATTAGAGAATCATGTAATCACCAGTTCTCTCTAATACTTTCACAAATTCTTTGATCACTGTTTCACAAATCTTTAGTCGCTTTTCATAGAATTTGAAGGATATTACTTTCGATGATATAAAAATTTTTGCTTAAGATTTTAGAACATTACTTTATCAAGTAAGAAAATATTTAGTGTATCCAGAAAAATTATTTCAATATATGTTATTTCTCACAAAATTCTTTTACCATTTCTGAATCTCACAGCATTTCAGAAGAGAACTAATTGGAAGGTCCCAAAGCTTTCCTGGGCCCTACAAAGTGGGGATCAGTTAGTCCCTCAGCTCCGGGGCCGGGCTGAGGTCTTACCCGGGAAGAAAAATATATGAATTAGCCTTCTATCACTTCAAGACTTTTTTTTAATAATTAAGTCTTCATTTTATGGAAACTACTCTTCTGCTTTAACCATCTGCATAGAGCAATTCTGCACTATAATGTTTGCATGGAGCGAATTTTTTCTAAACTTTTTGGTAGAGCTGGAAAAAGTGGATGTTGGTGTTAAATTAATTTACTCTAAAAACAATGTTAATAACTATGTGTAGCATGTTTAAAAGGGAGAAATAAAAAATAGTGTGATGTTTTGGTGACATTTTTGTCTTAAGACTATATTATTTGGATCATAATGTGGGAGGGTTATTGTCTTTGATATCTGAGCCCAAAATATGGGGGGAGGGTCTGCCTTGGAAATATTGAAAAATGAATTCTTGAAATGTAAAGATTAATTTATATTGTTTTTCATTTACCTCGAATTTTAGTCTTAGTTTATTAAAATATATAAAAAATATTTGGATACAATATTTGTATTCTTACTTTAATGATAAAATTGTAAAGTAGCAATTTTAAGACTATTACTAAAATAGTTGTGATGCAATAATGATAATTATTTCATGGCTAAATAATGGTAAGATAATATTAAAAATAATACTGATAAAAATAGTTATTGTAATAGTAATGATAACAATAATGGGAAAATTATTTGTAGACTCAGTTTATTGTACTTATTTTGTATAATTAGACTTATAAATACCAGGAAAATTTGAATTTTGAGAAAAATAGTATCTGTTGGTGAAATGTAAAAATTTTCTGAAGATTTCTAACTCTTCATTTAGCATAGTATTAAGAATTATTGACAGATTCAAGAAAAACTCTCATTTTCCTGCCTGTTGCGACTAACATTTCACTCAAAGTAATTTGTTAATATTTTCTGCTTTCTCTTCTGCTAAGATCATAACAACTTGTGAATCTACAAAATAATTTAATAATAGTTGAGCTATGAAATTCTTATTCTTTGAGTGGATTTGTATATATATTCTCAATTCCTTTGACATTCTCATTATTATTATCATCCCTTGGTCGATGAAATTACATTTTAGTAACCATCCAACTGTCCGTTGACACTTTCCCAAGTACTCCTGAAATAGTATAAGTTCCTTTTTTCTTTTTTCTTTTTCAAAGCAAAATCAGCCAAGTTTATTTTCAAACTCCTTGAGTTACTTGTGCTTTCATTGCGCATTATAGGCTTGACTGCAATGACAAGGATTCCCCCCCCCCCTCCTCTTTCAGGTTTTAATTTTCAATTTCCATAGTTTGGCTTTCTAATAAGTCCTACCGGCTTTTTATTTTGGTGTAATATCATTGTAATTCACAATTTTTTTGTTTGTTTGTTTTTCATTTTCTGAGCAATTCAAATGAACGAAAACAGGTCCAATGAACTTGTATTGCTTTTTCTTTTTTCCTTATCTTGAAACAGTAAAATGAAACTTTCAGTAGAACTTTTAAAACCTGATAGAACCTGTCTGCTGTGTGACTGTAATGATATTTCGATTTGGAACAGCTATATTTTTGTATACTAAATAACATTTGAAAAATATTTCTAAAATTTAATTTCGAAAGTTAATTTGCTGTATCCAGTTAAATAAAGAAAATATAGGAGTTTAAATTTTGTAGGAATGACAAAGGCGATTCAGGGTGCAATTGCTGTATTAATAATTGTCATCCTGTTTGACAAACTACACAACCAATCAACTTTCAAATCAATCACAAAGAAGAGAAGCCTAGTTCAAAGATTAGCAGAAGATTTCAGCTTTGTGTGACATTGAATTTCAATATTATGAATTATTATGTATAAATTTTAATATATTATTTTGAACTTTATGAAGCCTTCATTTCGAATAATAGAACATTTTAAATCAAAATTAAACTATATTTTCCGATTTTTGGCATTAATATTTTCGATTTAGAATCTATACAATAGTATTCAAAATAAACAAAGCCTCTCGCACACGGGAAAAATCATGTTCATTTCTCCACCAGATGTCGCGACGTGCAGAGCAGATTTCCTATTGCATTATGCTATGGCGCTTCAATGTATAATTACGGTTCATTGACTTAGAAAAGAGTTGAAGAAGTTGCAAAAATAAATTGAAGCATCAGTAACATACGGAAGAAAAATTTAGTTCCATAAAATACTATTTAATTAGTAACATTTTTAGCTAAATATATAATTTCGCTTAAGAAGAACCTAAATTTGTGTCACTTGGAAAATCTTCGTTTTCGCTTAAATATAATTAAAAGGAAGTAATTATTAATAGCAATAACGATTTTAAAGGTTTAAATCAATATTAGTTAGTTATTGTATTAAAATAATTACAACACGAATAAAATGAAACTAATAAAAATTTGTTACGATACAAAATGATTATAAAAAGAAATTAAATTATTTTAAATTTTAAATTTTAATAAAACATTAACTATAATAATTTTTCAAAGCAACATTAGAAAAATGTTGTTGATGAAAATTTCTTTTAACTGATAAAGAAGAAATGTTCGTAAACTTGGAGCAAATCAAAATTATTTTATTCCGTAGAAACAGTTTTGTTTTGTTTTGTTTTTTGTTTTTGTCGTTTCAGATGGTTCTTTTCATTAAATAAATTCACTATTCTGTTTAATAAAATAAAAGCAAAAATTCAACCGATTAATTTGAATTGATAAATTAATCTCAAATAATGAACGCTTTCATCAGAATAAAATATATTTTACTTTTAGTCTTACATAGTGGCTAATTTTATTAAAAAATAATTCATAAAAATTACCAAAAATTATATAAGCAAATTTAAACTTAAAAATTTCTGTTAGGGAAATGATTTCTATTATTCGTTATTTGTAGCGATTACAAGAAAGAACTTAAGCCCACTTACTTAAGCTGCGTTGTAAATTTTTATTTTATTTTATTATTTTTTTTTTCAACGTCGTGGAATGAATATAAAAGAGAAGACTCCTTATTATTAAATTTAAAAAAAAATAATACATACTTAACGAATTCAAACTAACTTTAAATTATCCCTTATCTAAGAATTGATGAATTCATCCAATACTAATTTAAGTCGTAGATTAAATAGTTAATTTTAATCAAATCAAACCACATGTAAATATCAAATGGATTATAAAATGATTACGATGCTGCATTGGCAGAAGTCGACAGAAATTCATTATTCTTAAGATTTCTACTAGAATCTTAAGAAAATTTATGATTGATTGAGGCTTAGCTTTTAAGAGTATCCCCTCTTAAAATGAATATAACCATATCCCGATTAACTTAAAACATAAATTTGTATATTCTATTCATTAATTTTATTTGAATTATTATAAATTCTAATCGATTCGATTAACTTAATAAATTAATCAAATTTAAAGTTTAAATAAAAAAAAATGTTTAAATAAAAAAAACTAAAAAAATATCTGAATAATATTTTAATTTCTTATTTAACACATTTTTTTCTAGTTAAACTTTTAATGTTTTAAATTAAAAATAAATCCAATTAATAATATTTCTTATTTTATGTATTTGTTTTCCTGAAGAAAACTTTCGGTTAGAAAGTTGAAATATTGAAGTAATTATCATCTGGAATATGTGTGTTGCGTTTTTTCTTTATTATAGTTCAGCTTGTTTTGTTTTCATTAGGCCTACGGTTTTTGATAAAAAAAAAATGTTTTGTTTCTGTTAAATTTTATTCTATATCAAATCGTAAATTTAACGTGCTGTGAACAATATTAAAGAATCAAAACAAATCAGCGCCTAATTAGAAATTGCCTTTCTGTTTCAATTATGGGGAGGAGTTGGGAACGGCCGTTTCGTCCTGCTACGGACTCATCAGCCCAACCCCGCCTCCCCAATAACGGAACCAGAAAGGCAAGATCCTATGTGGGGATCACCGGCTTGTTGCTTTTCTTGTTTATAGGGTCACTGCCAGGGTTGGCCGGTGATCCCCACATAGGATCTTGCCTTTCTGGTTCCGTTATTGGGGAGGCGGGGTTGGGCTGATGATTCCGTAGCAGGACGAAACGGCCGTTCCCAACTTCCCCCCATAATTGAAACAGAAAGGCAATTTCTAATCAGGTGCTGACTTGTTTTGATTCTTTATTCTACATCAGTTTAAGATTTATTTTTCCTTTCAATTATCAAATCCAAACATGATTTTTTGTTTTTATTTATAATTGTATAAAATTTATAACTTTGCCGCGGCCAAATGATTTGGATCTGCTTTTATCCTTTAAATCCATTGTTCTGACATTATCACGTGTTACAATCTGAAGTTTCCAAATCCTTGTACTTTTATTCATAAAAGTAGAAGAAATATTTTATAATCTTTCCTAATGCAAACGAAAAATTTAGGATCTTCTGTTCATTTCATTTTTTTAATGCAGTTATTTTAGTTAAAGTCCCTTTGAAAAAAAAAAAAAACTAACAGCTTATTCACACAAAAAAATTTCCTTTACGTTAAAATTAAGCTTTGAGTGGTTTTATTTGTGTAAACCGCTTTCTCATTAATGGCTCTCATTTTTTTTTTTTTTAATGGTTGCTGATGAGATACGATTGTAACCTAAAACCTTAGGCTACTATAAAAACAGGCTGAACCTAATTGAAAGATCATTGCCAGCAGAAGTATCGAGATTTACTATGACATATTATAGAGAAGGAGGGGAGGGATGGACCAATTGCTCTATGTGGGTGATATATGTTTGGCCTTCATTTGAACAGATAGGATTGCAACGGGTCAACGTCGACACCCCGCCAAAAGTTGAACACCCCGAAAACCCACAGTTTGAAGGTCAGAAGGGTTTTAGTCAGTTCCAAGAACAATTTGAAAAATGTTCGTTCTTACACAATTTAAGACATTATTGACTTCAGTTAAGTTCAACAAATTTTGAATTAAATTCCCTTTAAGCTATATCTTAAAATCGAATGTTGCTTTTGAATTTATGATTAGATATTACTCGAAGGTTAATTAGAAATTCCCTTTAAACTACATAAAAATAAACTTATGTCAAAAAAAAAAATATCACATATTACATTGACCATTTTACTACTTCTGTATTTAGCTTATCAAATAGTTCCGTTTGATAACGATTCAATTTTGAAGTAAACTAATAATAGATTGTTTAAGAATTCATAATTTGTAAACAGAGAATTGTATAATTCGGAACTGTATTCATGCAATACTAGGGAGCAAACTAGGGAGCTAAAAATAACCATAAGATACTACGAAATATACATACAATCATGTATTAAGACATGATTGGATTGGATTTGATAAGTCTTTTTTTTTTTTTTTTTTTTTTTTGATAATGGCCACAATTTACAAAGCGATAAGTTTTCAGTTAAATACAAATCATAAATAAAGCAAAGTAGAATTAATAAAACATTTTGTCAATAAATTATGTACTGTAGACTACAAATTAAATGGTACGTTACACAGATATAGAACCTATTTTGTCAAAAAAATAGTATATCTTTTACAGATAACTTCACAAACTCAAACACAAAAAAAAAGAAGAAAAATCTGAAAGAATATTAATCTTGGGAATCACAGTAGAGCCTTAAACAAATTATAAAAACTTTGGAGGCTCCACTGTGGTTCCTATTAGCCTCTGTACCGAGACCTCGCTGTTTGCTGATGACTACTAGCTGATGATCGCCAAAGAGCGTGAAACAGCTGTTCTAGGATGTTACTTAGTAAAAACTTAGTCTCACCCATTGATATTTTAATTTTAATTAAATTTAACTGTTTTTTTTTTTCCTTTCTTTGTAATAATACTACTAATAATAATAATAGTAATTTGGACCAAAATAACTTTAGGGTTTCTGAAAACGCAGAGGCTAAATTAAATCTGCCATAGACAACTTCAGGCGCTCAGGGTCAGTGGGCCCCCTACGTTCCACATTATTACTGGAAAGGGGGAGGAGACAGGTAATGGTTCACTATGTGAATCTCTATCAACTTTGTATCAAGCCAGCTTTACTAAAAATTGTGATGATAATAAAACGATACAAGTAAATAACTCAAATGTATGGAACTCTATAATATTTCTTCGAAAAAAAATCGCAACAATTGTTGATTAATTCGTTTAGATTCAAGTCGATGGAATAGAGGAGTAAATTTTGTTTGTATATTGACCTAATTTGTCATCCTCACAGAAATCGGATGTTAAGAATCTACATTAAATTTAATGATCAGGAATTAAGCTGATGTTACGCTTGTGGCAGTAATACATTGAAAAACGTGACTTGCTATCGTAATGTTAGATTATCACATAATGTTAGATTATCATGTTCTACCAATAGTTATGTGATCACATGCTAATAATTGCTGGATGATAAGCCCATCATTTTATTTTTTTTTATTTATTTAGTTGGTTTTTAGTTTTTCTTTTTTTTTTTTTTTATTAATTCCATAAGACTGCTGCGATTTTATTATTGTTGTTTTTTAAAGCAATCAATTAGATCTAGCAAATATGGTCATTCTTAAGGTCGTTTGTTTCATAAGAGTATTTCCATATTTATTTTCTTTTAAAAAACTATCTATTAATCAAAACTATTAATCAATCATTATTAATTTTATCTATCTATAAATCCGTTCCCACTTTCATCTTAGACTTTTTTTTTCCTTTTTCTTTTCAAACGTTTGAAGCCCAACACAATTTTCATTCCCATATAAATAAAGATTGTAAAGGAATTTACTTGTGTTAAATTCAAATATAATTCTAATACAAATACAAGTTAATTTTAATTCAAACAAACAATGAAGTTAAATTTTAGTTAATAATTTTTAGTTGTTTTGTTTTGTTTTTTTAGCTGAAAACTCTTTAACAGATTAAAACCATTTTGTAGTTTTTAAGAATAATCACATTAAATAACTAAATTTAATTCAAAAAGTAAAGTTTTTGACTTCTTATTAGGTTAATGATCACCAATCATTTCTTTTTAAAATCAGTCAAATTAAGTAAAACCAAAATTCATATGAATTTTTCGTATCACACATTGCGCAATAATTGATTGGATCGTTGTAAATTAAATGAAAATAATGAAAAACAAATCTGGATACTGAAAACTAGATTTCAACTTCTATCTAAAATTAGGAAGTTTCACAAAGATGTTCCTACAATAGTTGTTTTTGTTTTGTTTTTTTTGCCAAAGGAGAGTAAGACAGAATAAAATTAACATTAATCCACATTCATATAGCTCAGAATTCTTTGAATCCAGATTTGTCATCGGAATGACTCAAGACATTTACTGAAGGAGAATGTGACACTGCTAAAACACACACACGTACAAAAAAAAAAAAACCTAAAAATGTTCTTTGTGGCTAAGTGATTTATAAGAAAGGTTGTTTGCCATTCGCACACCCACATTGTTTACAAATTGCCGTTTCTCTGGATGGCAGCGCCACGTTTTCCCTAGCAGTGATTTTTTGAACTAATGTTCGTTTATTTCCAAAATCTCTCCTCCATGTTCCAGGAAGTGTTCTTATCAATTGCGAGTGCAATTCAGCAACTGGTTCTCTTAGCAGATGTACAGAGATCTTTAATCAGAATCCTTTGCTAGATGCACCCACTCAACAGAGGTCGAAACGAAGAAGATCCCTCTTTCCAAAGAGGGAGGAAGGGGTGACATTATTACATATAATCTAAATATTGGAAAGACAATACTAAAAATAACTCTATTAGGGAAAAAAATCCTCATTACTATTTATTGCGATTTTCCAAAATATTAATAATTTCTCCATCGATTAAGAAGGATGAAATTGGCCCATATTTACACGTCAGCATTTGTAGGACGACCTACTTCACAAATATTCTAGACAAACTCTTCAACGGGTCCCTGTTTTCTATATCTTTGCCTTTAATTGTAAAAAGTTCTCTTTCTGGAATTACAAATATTGCAACTGCTTTGTATTTACACATAATGAATTCTTTACGCCTTTCATATTAAAACATTGAGATATTTTGTAATATTTCATTATATACATTTCACTCTCCTTTCTTCCATTTCATTTTGCTGTTTTTGTCTTTGCTTAGTATTGACATCTGGAGTCCATTCTCATTTCAGGTAAATGGCTGATTGATGTATACAAGAGTTAAATGGCAAATTTTGATGATTCGCTTTAGGCTGACTTGTAGGTAGAGGGAGTCACTGTCACTAGTGCAGAGGTCCCGCATCGTCTCTTATGTGGCAAAGGGCATTGACCTACTGATCCGGTGGCTGACCCCTCGCTCTAGCTTCTGAGCACCTCTCGTGAACGACTGCCGTTCTTTTAATAAAGTTTTGCATCAACGACGCTAGCTTTCTCCGTTATTCGCACTGTGAACGTTTAGGGGTAAATGAAATCACAAGGTAAATCACGGAAAATTAAATAGGATTTCCCTTATTAATTTGCTACCAAAAACTAAAATAAAAAAACAAAAAAAATATCGTGTTCTAATTTAAGTTAGCATTCCTGAAATCTTGTATAATACTGTAATATTACAGTTTATATGAAAACCAAAGACTGCTACCCAAATTCACTGTCATTATCACTCAGTAACATTTAAATAAAAATGACAATATACAATGATTTATTTAGCTTGGGACGACAATGATAGAGAAGAAATGAAAAACATCCCTGCCCTATCCAGGATTTAATTGAGTGTAGTTCTATTTATTATCAAGATGTTTTTTAAAGTGAAGGATGATATTTGCAATGCTTCAAATAATTGTTTTAAATATCCTTTACAGTATTTCAGTGAGTTTCTTCAGGGAAAAAAAAAACAAAACAAAACAAACTTTCTAAAAGTGCTTTTTCTAAAGACTTTTATCGATTTTGAAATTAATAAAAAAAAAAAAAAACTTTCTAAATTACCTACATTCACGATACAATTTGACTGTCTGTTCTAACTTAAATATTTTGAGTATTAATAAAGTGATGAAGATATACAAGTTTCATACAATAAAAATATTGAAATGAATACAAAGGAAAACTGCACTTAGCCTAAAACTATGACACCTTTCACTATTAAAGATCTGTCAATAGATAATTGCAGTTAAGTGTTTTAGGAGTAACGTAGTTCCAAAGACCTTAGCCCTGTATTTTAGATAAGTTGAAATTAATATAAGAACTTACAAAGTAAAATAAAAATAAATGAGGACGGATTTCAATTGTTAATTTTGAAGTGAATTCAAGTGCTGCTGTCTACGGTGGAGCAATGGGTTGGAAGTTTCTAAATTATTTTATAAAGTTAATTTACTTTAAATTGTAATTAATAATATTCAAAAACGTTTAATTTTTAATAAGCTTTTTCTTTTACGTGTATTGCAACTGAAAGATTATTTCTTATTAAAATTATTGATTTTTTTTTATATGTAATTATACTGAAGACTGTATTTTGTTCCAATTTCCCAATGACTTTCAATTATTTTTTTCGCGTTTCCTTATTGTTTCTAAGTTTCTATTTTTCTGTCTGTTAAGATTGTTTTGCAACAATGAAGTAAGATTGATTCTTTTAAGTGAATTCAACATGTCTACAAAGTCCCATGTCCTTTTTCATTTATGTTTTTCTTCTCTTCCACTTGATATATTTCAAGCTTTTATTGTGTTCATACACAAGCAAAAGGTCTTGTAGTTTGTGGGGAGGATGGGGGAATGCTTGAAAGGAAACCCGTCAAACGTTAGCATTTTTCACGCATCCGTTTGCAAAAAAGTGGGGGTTAAATTTTTAATTCTATTACTAGCTTTAAATAAAGAATTATTGTAATTGAATGAATGCAACGCTCCCCTCACTTTCTTGGTATTATTGCATTGTTTAATAAAGTTGAAGATGTGATTTTTTAAATTCTGAGGTTGACATTTAATCACATTTAATTCTCAAAGAAATGCTGCAAACTTTCTTTAAATGATTCTACTACAACAGATGGTAGGGGTTTTTTTTTTCCTTCTCTTTTTAAAAAAGGAACACTCGACAAAAAAAAAAAAAAATCTTCTCTAAATACAACAAATTCACTAAACGCTGATAATAATCTAATCAATGATTAAAAAAAAAAAAGAAAGATCATCCACCGGTCTTAGTGACTCTTGGCAGGTGCTTTATTGATTTATTTTTTATCGTTAATTACTTTACATTTTTTTTTAACAGTAAAGGACTTCGAAAATTTTAAAGTTACCTGTTCTAAGTTAAACTTTCTCCGTCATCAACTGCCTGAACAGCCTTTATTTTTATTTTCTTTGTTTCTTTCAAGAAGCCCTAATATCTCCTCTTTTTTTTTTTTTTTCTGCTGAGATTCGATGGATTTAATGAACCTATTTGGATTCTAGCAATTTATGATGTTTCCTAGCTCAGTGATTATTCAAAGGAATCTTTATTATTCTGTGCAAATGATTTGTTTTTAAAGGTTATCAGATCTTGCTTTGAAAATATTGTTCTTTAATTAATTTCAGTTTGTAAACACTAACTAAATAGGGACGGTGTCTCGAAATTTACACAGCAGTTTGAAAATCCCATTGTATCATGGGTATTAGAATAATTGCTTTTAACATTTGGGCTTTTATACAATAAACTCTCAAACTTAGAGATGAAATTAATTTTAGTATCTACATTAGTTTCAGATG
Organism: Thereuonema tuberculata; assembly: GCA_023159025.1. Lineage (NCBI taxonomy): Eukaryota > Metazoa > Arthropoda > Chilopoda > Scutigeromorpha > Scutigeridae > Thereuonema > Thereuonema tuberculata. Next base: position 113,201,600 of record JAFIDM010009631.1, read on the forward strand.
AAACCATAAGTTTATTAGAAAACATTGTTAATTTTCTCATGTACAGTTATTCTACTTTCTTTGTTTACAGATTTCTTGAATAAATAAATTAACTAAATGAAATTCTGGAATGAAATTACCTTAAAAGCAATAATTTCCAATATTATTGACATAAACAAGTATTTTGAACTTTCTATTCTGGGTAAATTAATTGTTAAACTGCATTTAATGCAACCTACCCAGAAGGGATATTGAACTCCGTAATGGCACTGTCATGATCACCTCATGTATTTAGTTTCCATTTAGTTTTTGAATGTTCGATTTTTCTTCAAACGTAATATATTTCGATAATTTGAATGTTAGACTTAAGTTATTGAATTTTTTTTAATAGAGATTTTTAGAGGAAAAAACAACCAAAAAAAAAAAAAAACAGCAGTATGGATAAAATAGCGATTCCGAATTGTGAAATGTTTCTCATGAACAGAATTCAAAATAAATTTAAACAATTAGTCATCATAAAAAAATGCTGCTTCTGTTTTCAGACAGCAACGATTAACCGTCGTAGTCAAATGGAAAGAATTTCGAATTATTTAAACCCTCCAAATAATTAAGTGCAGTCATTGGCAAAAAAAGGATTAAGGAGAAAAAGTAATTATTAGAAACTAAAGAACAAAAAAAAAAAAAAATTGACAAAATAGGCTTAAGATAGAATTTTAATCATGAACGATCGGTCCAAGCACTAATCCTTCACCATTGACAAATTTAATTAAGTCAAATGTAAAGCAACAAAATGGAAGTATTTAAAACAACAAAATGGAAGTATTTAAAACAACAAAATGGAAGTATTTAAAACAACAAAATGGAAGCTTTTCTCAAATTCATCACCTATGAATTTGAGAAACAAAACTTACAGCGAATATTTTGAAAAGCTGAGTTTTCTAGGATTATTAATAAAATGTACGAATATAGAGAATGAATGAGAATATTAAATTATATATAATGACTAAAGTGGATTCTTTAAATAAACAGTCACATAGTTTGACTAATTTCCTTTCATGAAGTTATATAAAACTACACTGTAGGAATACATACAATGATGCAATAATAATAATAAGTATGTGTCTTAAGATTGGTCGTAGTTTTTGGAACAATTTGTATAAAAAAACAGAACGTTTTTCCCAGACGGAAATTGGTGTTTAACATTCAAATAAGTGGAACAATGTACAATAAAAGTACAAATATTAAAGATGAAGTTTTAGTTTATTTGAAACTTTTTAAAAATTTCATTACTTTTGTGCATGTTGTAAGCATCGCATCCTTATTCTCAAAAGAATGTAAGCGGCACAGGAGATATAGGATCATGCGATTAACAGATTAATTGGATTATATAATAGTTCGCCAGCCTTAACTCCTAGGAAAGAAACCGACCCATTTGATAAACCATAGAACCTTCTGGAGAAATATTAAGGGAAACTTAAAACAGATTTATAATTTAAAACAATTTACTTGAATTACACAAAAGGGTCATTTATTTATTCACTGACTTGAAATTCATTGTTTGGAAGTTTAACAGATAATTAGGTAAAGATTAATTACTATTTAATAATCTTAAGAACTTTTAGATTTTCATTTGTGGAATTAAAATATTATTTAATTTATTACTAAAAGAGAACATAAATATCACAAAATCTCCTACTTTATTTCAGTCCAAGTTCTAAATTTAAAAGACTCAATGGATGACATCATTGAAATTAGAGATGAAGTCTTAGGAACGAAAACGGAGGAGGAGAGGAAAAGAAAAGTCAAAAGATAAATGATGTCATCAATTACAGACTGAAGAACAGATTAAGTTTCATTTCAGAACTCTAATTATCTTTTATTCTATTTTTTTACTGGTTAACTTTACAGATTGCAGAGAGTTTCCCAGAAGCTACTGAGAAAGAGTTTACATATATATCTAAATACGTATAATAGCTTGCAGAAATAATTTTGATTTTTGGCGAGATAAATTCATGTAAGGATTTTTTTTTAAAAATTTTTTGGGAAGAAAGTAATTTCTACGACTTTCTAGAAAATGCCCAAAGGCGCGTACAGACCAAAGCTCCAACGCATACTAAGGCACATGTGGACAGATATTTGGATGCGTTGAAATCGATGTGTACGGCGGTGGCGAACGCACCCCAATGCATTCCAACTGTTTCCAAGGCGGCCCTTGGCGTTGGCCTGCGTTCGGTCGCTTACCGGTACTTCAAAGAGATGTTTGATTTGGTGTGAACGAGTTAAAAGGTTTTCAGTCGTTGGCAAGTATTCCCTGGTGTGGTACGTATTGTTTATTTCGTGTTTCGATATGGAATGGGACGATGATTTGTGTCTCAAAACTAATTCAACTATTCCGGGATAATTCTATATTATGGGATCTTAGCAATAGAAATTATAAACTCTCAAAAAAGAAGATAGATATTTGGCAGAGTATTGCAGTTGAAATCCGAAGCACATCCAGCAAATTACTTGTATTGTAGACACTTCTATTTTTATATGGTGTTGTCATCCACCAGCGTCTCGGTTTATGTTTCTTTTCTTTTTTTTTTCTGAACTAAAGAATTCACAACTAAAAATCCGGCACTTGCACATCATCACTTGACGACATTACGAGACGATCAATTCAATACCTTGCTGCGTAAAATGACCGAACCACAACCAACGGTTTCCAGTTCAAAACTTAATCCGATGTGGACGACAACATTTTATCAAAATCGAAATCATTTCCAATCGTTTCAATCCCAAAACCAACGAACACATTCGATCGAGTTGGCGTTGGTTTGCATTGGAACTTGGTCTGTACGCGGCTTAAAATTTCTAAAAATTCTCCTTCCAATGTTTACGAGGGTAAGGGAAGCAGAATAATGTTTTTCTAACTTCAGATGTCTCAAAACATTTTAACGGAAAACTATACTTCAGGTACATTGTCTATTATTGTCCTCAGAATAATTTCATAATAGCCTTAGCAACTGTATTGAAAAGAAAAAAAGAATTGATTTCGAAACATAGCCACAGAATAATGTTTATTCCATTTTGAAACTTCCATTTCCAATCGCATTCTACGGTCCAAGTTATTTCCATTCTAGTAGAAGCCCACAATCTTAAATACAGAATAAAATTATGATTAAATCTTAAATGCAACTACATTACATTTAGTTGGTACTTTTGTTTTTACGTTATATTACGAAGTGTTCTGGCCTCAGCAAATAAACTAAACAAATGTTTTCGTATTATTATTATTTTATTTTTTTTATCTACGCTGTCTTCTTTACAAATCACCAGCTGTTACTATATTCAACATGACCTTTAATATAATGTTTTTACAGTCACAAAAAAGAAAAAAAAATATATCCCCTCATTTGAAAATGGGGAATAAAGTTCAAGATCTATTACACAATACTAGGTGTAATAAAAAAAAAGATAATTAATCAAAAATATAAAAAAAAAATAGAAATAACTTCAATAAATAATATCAGTATTCGAAGTAAAATCTGTCGTTTATTTACTCTGTTTTTAAGTTTTGAATTGTTATTTCTTACAATAATACGTACTTATCAGTAAAGAACATTTCAGTATTCGTTAGTTTTTGATATTATAGGTATAAACGTTATATCGCATTTTTAAATAACTAATAGTTAGAAGATACTTCAAATGCAGCAAATCCTACAAAAATCTAAACGATAAGCAAATACATTGTCAATTTTTTATCAAATATATCGCTTCCTTTAAAACTTTAATTTAAAAATTATCGTTTCAAAAATTTCATACATTGCACTGCCGTTCTGCTGCACTACAAGTCAAAATGAACTAATAATTGAGCAGTTGAGGAGTTCTTTAAACTCGTACTCCAATAGATATGATTTTAATCTATTGACAGTCTTTTGGAAACATTGCCAAGGACAATTAATAAATTCTGACATTTTTATATATTATTATTATTATATATTTCAAGATTTGGATTCCAGTGAATATGGTTTTAATTTATAAGGGATTTTTTTTTTTAAATTACTTTTACGCCTTTCATTCTTTTTTTTCTTTCGTAAATTAAATTTTGTGGTAAAAAGTCAAATTCGGATTCCAACTCTACAATAATAATTCATCGTGAGATGATGAATCCACGTTCAAGATTGTTGTAAGAATAACAATAAAGAAGTAAAAAGCATGTACAATGTCTCATGCTAATTGTTTTTAGAAAAAAGTTGGCGAAGAAGAACGTTGGTAAGTAGGGTGGGATTGTGATTTTTTTAATAAAAAAAAAGAATAATCATTTAATATATTAAAACTGTTGTAATTTGTGGAACTATTCCAGGGATGGTAGTTTTAATGAATTTATGATTGATTAGAATAGAAACGATTAACTTTAGTGAATACAGTCAGAATTCGAATCCATCGTGATCAATAGGCCTAAATTTATTCCAATTGTGTCAAGTTTAAGATAAATTGATTTCGACAAATATGTTCACCAGTTAAAGTGTGTATTTGAATTTATTTAGTGATTTCAACGTGATTGCAGTTTTGTGAATATCATTTAAATATAATGATTCAACCTAGTCCAGTGATTTAATTTTATTTCTTTAATATTTCTTCAACCACTATCTCTCTAGTACTCAGTCTTTCAAATTCGTCTTAGGGTCTTAATTTATGCAAGTTAACCTCACTGTTATATAAATAACAGGGTAAGGCAAGCTTTAAAACTTTAAAAACTTAAGAATAAAATGCATAGGCCTTTATGTACACCTGAAATGTGACGATCTGTATTAAAAGAGATTTATGGATAATGTCAAAGGAGAGACCTCTTTCTTACAAGTTTCTCAGAATCCCCTGAAGTAATAGAATAGCACAAGATGAATTAGGATTAACTTTCTGCGCATTCAATTAATGGTCATTCATCAAAAAATTAGAATCTTTATTTAGAAAAGAATACTTTATTTTAAAGAAAGTTTAAGTTGAAGAAATTATTGTTAAGAGTTGAGATATCATTTGAGAAGGTCAAAGTCCTCATACGAAAATCTTAGATACAGACAAAGGATTAGGCTTTAAAAATATCCAAAGAAATAAATCCCTTTTAATTAAATAAATGATATAATTAACGCTTAAACGGATAATTTGTTTTGATTTTTTTTACAAAATCCTTTCCCTCAATAAATAAACATTGATCATTTAATGTAAAGTGGTTTTAGTTCAGTATAAGTTTAGATAAATTTGTCAAGCGATTTTTTGTTTTCTATATTATCTCAAAAAAAAAAAAAAAAAAATGAAAATCAAACAAATTAGAAAAAAAAAAAGAAACGCGATTTGTTTTCTGTGTGTTTTTTTTTTTTAGATGATACATCATAAGAGTTAATTCCAACAGTTTAAAAAAAAATAAAGAACGCGATTGCTTTTTTTTTTTAGTCAACACACCATAATATCAACTGTCTGTTCCCGTCTTTATTTCTTTCATATTTTTTTTTTTTCTTATTCTACGTTTATAATTGAAAATAGTGTTTTTTGGGTTGGCTTTTTTTTTTTTTTTTCCAAATAAAATTTAGAGAAAAAGTAAGTTGGTGTCTTGCAAGAATGAGCAGGATCGTGTAATTACAATTTTATTTTTATTGCTTTTCCGGAAGGCGTTTATTGGCTTGTGCAAAAGTTTGTTTAATAACACGATTAAGCCCTTTATAGAGAGCAATACTCTAAAATCTTGTAATTTTCACCTATTATTTTGATTAACAGAATAAAAAAAATATAAATCAATAAGAAAAATTCATTTCTATTGGAGGAGTTTTCTTATTTCTCCCTTTTTTTTTCTACTCATCCCCTTCTAACCTTTTCAATTCTTGGGTTTGGTAAATGCTTCAGACTGTTCATGGAAAGTATGTCTTTGAACTCGGAAAACATAATTGGCCAATTTTCTGCATAATTTGTTTTAATTTTTATTGATAAGCCAATAAGACACTTATTTTTTTATAAGGATGAAGAAAAGTACAATTAAATTTTAAGTTAACACTGTGAATTTTAAATGCTGTAGGCCTATAGTATTATTACGTAGGGGGGCATTCTGTTGGCGTTTGGGAAAAGGTGGGTTTTTTTGTTACGGTCTTTGCAAAAAGTATATAATATTTATATAATACTTATATAATACTATAATATATTTATGTACTCTAAAAAAAGTCGTTCTGTTTACAGTCGTACTACATGTCAAATATTTTACAAATATGGGATATAAAGCCAAATATTTTATCTTAAGTGAGTTAAATACGTGTTTAAACTTTGATCATTGTATTTTTCCACTTTTCCTAAATTTACTAATTTTAATCTTTCAGACTTCTATTAAAAATAAATCGTATTGAAATAAACACCCAAGCTATGAAGAATTCATTTCAGGCTTTTAAATTATTATATAATTATAAATAAATAGGACAAACACGTACACATTTTCAATATTATATGTAGACTACGTGAACGATGATACATTTACCATTTTTTAATCCCTGCTAAATTTCTTATTAATTTATGGAATGAAAGTGTTTTCTTTTGATTTCGCGTGACCTTGTTGTAAAAGGAAAAATGGTTGAATCCACCCTATAACGGTTTGAATGTCACTCACATCATTTTCCGGTAGAAAGAAAGCGTAAAATGTTTTCATTTGGATTCGATGTGAGGATTTAAAGGCTACAACTGTAAAAAAGAAAGCAGAGAAAAAAAAAAACAAAGTCACAATAACAACAACATACAACTGATAAAAAAAGCTGTTTATTTATGCAATTATTCTTACATATCGTGCAGAATTTATAGTCTTATGTTTTTTTGGGTTTTTTTTTTTTTTGTATTTTTTAAGGAAACGATTTTGGTTTCAAATTTATTGTTAGTTTCATCACTTACGAAATATTAAATTTTAGCAATTACTATTTATACAAAATTATACCATTATACCTTTGTATCCGTTTGTATCAGTAATACTTCTCCTAAGAAATAAATAGAAGCTGTTTCCTTTATTATTAAATTAATGTAATATTAAAATAACATCTTGAAATACAAAATACAGTGTCTTGTCAGCTGTTTTGAAAACAAAGTGATTGATCTTTCTGTAGCAGATACTATAGAAAATCCAGTGAATTCTTAAAAGGAACATTCAGCCTTCAAATCTCTAGCAATGCTATTCATTTTTCAGTTTTATTCATTTATCGCTGTTACGTTTACCATATTTTATCTATAATGATTTAACTAATGTAATTAAAATTATATATACTAATACCTACATACATACATACACATACATACATACATACATACATACATACATACATACATACATACATACATACATACACATACATACATACATACTAATGTAATTTTAATTACATTCTACTGTAATTCATCTAATTATAATTAAAATATTTCGCAGAATTTTTGAAAAAGGCATAATAATTATAGTGATGGGCCATTCGCCCTCAGTTTAACATAACTGTAGCTTGATTGTAAAAAGAATGTCAATTGTCATAATGCTTTTCATGAACTTAGTATTCTATCCGACGCGAATGTAAGATAAGATTTTTTGTATTGATAAGATCAGTATTTAAAAAAAAAAAAATGGGAGATAATATTTCAAGCAAAAATCATTTTGCGAAAAGTTATGAAGGCTTTGTTTTTATAAAATCTCCTAAATTACATAAAATCTTTAGTTGATCAGTATATTTTATATATTTGCCATTTTTATTTGGTCGATTTGCCAAAAGTACTTTGTAATTTGTGGAGCTCTGTCGACAAAAGAGAGATATTTTTTTTTGTTCCTGGATTGTAGCAGAAATGAAACCTGGCTGATTTTCTCAGACCAGGAATGAATGATAGACAAAAAAAAAAAAAGCTTTTTACACTCTGTCAGTCTTTGAGTGGTCGATTAAGTGGAAGTTTTTAAAAGCGTATTAGCTGCTTTCATGGGTAAAACTGAACATGAATAACCTTTAATCACGAATACGATTTAAAAATACAGAGTATTTCATAATCGTTTTCAAAGTCGAATTTAATAAAAATTAAATTAAACAAATAAATTGAATTAAACACATATTGAGCAGAAGCGAAAAAAAAAATAGCATTCTTTCTTAAGGCATTGCTTTTAATTACTTTTAAATAAAATTTCGTTTATTTTTATTAAGTAAAATTAAAGCAGAATTAATTTAAAAAATTGTCTTCTATTATTATTAGTAGTTTTACAGAGTTAAAACGATTTACTAATATTGGAGAATAATATAATATGTCTCAAACATTTATAACAAATTTTCTATTTTACTTCGTAAATGCAAATATTAAAATGCATTAACTATTTAATAAATTATGACCATTTTCTTATTAGTTTATAGATTCCCTCTTGATTCAAGAACTCGGCAAAAACCTTGCAAAAGGTAGAATGTAATTCAGATTTCTCCCGTAGATGTTTCAAATATGTATTCAAATGCTGGGTCGTTCGATCAATGTAATCTCAGATATTTTGTACAGGATTCAAATCCAGTGACTGAGGGGAGGGGGGGTCTGGAAGTCACTATCGTGTTCTTTGAAACTACTGCATTAACGAGGCACTGCTACTATCATTACACTATCCCATCTGGAAAGACGTAGGGCAGTCTGAATGGAGAGAGAGTGTCAGGACTTCAAGAAATTCCTCGAAAAATATTTCCCATGTCAAAACAACCCACACCTTGTCTATTTCTGCTGGACCATGATTCGAAGTGATTCTACTTCCTGATCCTTCATTTACCTTCGAAACGGCACAATTGGAACATGATTTATCTGAAAGGGCAGCCCTTTTTTTTTCAGCCTTCCTGCAAATTCTAGTCTGAGTTGCCAATGATTAGGCTGAGGCCCGAGTAACTCGACTGAACGAGTATTTTGGAGGCTCAAACGAAGGAGGGTTCTTTGAAATATATTTGAATTATGTTTACATAATGTCTGCAGAAGGTTTTTTGATTATGACTCGCAGGCGGCAGAACAAGCGAAATTCACCATCGATGCTGTTCTATTCAAAAGGTTCTTGGACCGTTCCACGAACAGAATACAATAATGGAAGTTCGAGGACAACAGTCAATCAGTATCGTTCGATCATTCCTTTTTCTAAGTCTGTCTGTGTCCTGTTCTATGTCGATCAGCAACTTTAAACTAATGAATGGTACATTATGTATCAATAAGAGCTGGATCCTTCTGAGAGAGATACTATAGATGTAAGGAAAATTAAATAATAATGAGTAATTTTGACTTTGATTAGGTTGATTTAGGATATACAAAATCAAGAAGTGATTCTTTAGAACAACTGTTTTAAAAAGTAAAATATATATATAGAACTATATGTCAACATTAAGTGAAGGTTTTAAGTGAAGGATATGTCAACGTTATTATTTCGCTAAAAGTTATACATTTTGCTGACTTAAATCTTTTTAGTGATATAATTAACATTATAGGCAAAATTTAAATAAAAAATAGTTTTCGATGTCTTCTGACAGCCTTCATTAAAAAATATCATTCTTAATTTTTAATATCTAATGCAATGTTACTTAATAAACTTAAAATAAATATATCTAATTGGAATACTAACGTCCTCTACATTAACTGCATTATTTGATGATTGATTCGGTTGGCAATATGTAACTAAAGTAAAAAGCAAGAATATTATTCTTCAATATTTGACCTGGAATAACAAAAGTATCATCTATCGATTATAATTAATAATTTTCATTTCACAGTTCATTGAATGATATTTGCCTTTATTTAACTAAATAATTAAAATTAAGAGTATTCTATTTTGTCTATGAATCTATTTCTATAATATTTCTGTTTTTACTTAAGCCCTATGGGTTTACAGTGTTTAAAAGAATATACATTGCTGGTTATATATATATAATATATTGCAAGGACTGTTTTCTTCTCAGTTCTAATAAATACAAGAAATCCAAGTTATTTGTAACAATTTGGCGTTTGTTCGATGTATACAATTCCCGAACGATTCAAGACTGCCAGCAATTGAAGCACGCGCGTCTGAATTCTTGAACCAATAATCAACAATCGTCCCCACAAATCACGCCTCCTTTGATCAATAGCGGAGTTAAAGGGGTCAATAGCCAAAGCTCAGGTCATTATATCTTTGATCTCGACTATTTGGAAGAGGAGCTTAAGCTGAGCAACGATAAGCTCTTTGTATTGCAGTGTTTGTGACCTATATTTCATGAAAGGACGTGAAAGCAACTTTGCGAAAACGAGGGAGAGGGGGGGACTGAACAGACGGGGATTTATTTATCAGGAGGGTGCAAGTATCTTGTTTTGAATTACAGAAAAAAAAAAAATCTATGAAACAATTGACCAGGTTAGGTTTTATTATAAAACATTGAAGACTAAATATAAAAAAGGACGGCTTCAAAAAAAATAACATTTTTCATAAAGTAACATTAAAATTTGTCATTTTAAAAATAAGTGAATTCAGTAATTACATAAATTCGCCTTTTTTTATTAACTTAACATTTTTTTATTAGATGCTTCACTTAAAGGGAGAAAAAAATCAGCTAAAAATTATCAACAATAATCATTGGATGGAGAAGAAGAATAATTTTTAAACTAAAAATAAGTTAAATAAGGATTTCCATAAAACACGATCTCCTTGAATGAATAAAATACTTTCAGGTCATTATAAAACTATTAATTTATTCAAAGTGAAACATTTAAGAAATAAAAATTCATCATATCCATATGTCACCTGATTGATTAGGAAACGTAATTTTGAATTTTATTGTGTAACTTCCAAATATTAAATGTGTTGAACAGGTGCTAGTAGAAAAATTTCTATTTTAAAATTAAAGTTAAAATATTATTATTATTGAAAGAAATATTCAAGAGACTTATAAATCAAAATAAGGAATATTATTAACAATATACAAAAAAAAAGAAAAAAATAAAGAATGGATATTCACTAATTAAACATAATAATTAGAAAGATATCGAAGCGTTGTCTAAGTTTGAGAAACCAACTTTATGATAATTATGATTTGACACATGTAGGCTATATGGTCCGATCACTGTATGATGATGTGGGTTACTGACACGAATGCGTACAGCTTATATAAACTGTTGCTTAGTTCAAAGTTTTTTCAAGTTTCAGACAAAATCATTTCGTTTTCTAAATTTGCAAAATGGTTTATATTAACTCAGAAATAATAACTTCTTTAATCACTATATTTCATCTCTCTGTAAGGGACTTCTTCAGGTGATAAATATAGTGATTATAAAAGATATTATTTATGAATTTCTATGAATATAATATTACTTACAAGATAAGTTAAAGAAATATATGGTTTATATTAATTTAATTTTTTTTTATCCTAATAGTCTTTCAAATTTAAAATATCTTGAATGAAGTATTGCAGAGCGAAATTTAACAGACCACTGTGCTTTTGTAGGAATTCAAATTGAGCAGTAAGCAGTGGCGTACCAACGCCTTTGGGGGCCCGGGACGGGAGTTGTAGATGGGGCCCCCTAGTCTTGCTTTTACAACCAAAAAAAAAAGGAAATCTTGTGTGGAGGGGGGCCCCCTAGTCTTGCTTTACCAACCAAAAAAAAAGGAAATAAGCTGCTTGGTGGGGCCCCCTAGTCTGGCTGATGGGGGCCCCTCCCAGGTGGGGGCCCGGGGCGGACCCCCCCCCCCCCCCTTGGTACGCTACTGGCAGTAAGTGATATCCGCTCTAAACAGCAATTCTAATGTCCATTCAAATTAACAATAATCGCCTTGAATGGGCATATATATATTCATTTTATCCTAATCTGGTTTCATGAGGAAATCTTTTCATATTTAACATTTCACGTACTAAATTTCTATCCTATCAATTTTAATGCACGCCGTAAACAGCTAAGTTTCTAAAAATTACAAATTCTATCAGAATGACTATCACTTCTCAGTTTCCCAAGCAAACGGACAGCATCGATGGGAAAGGAAAGACTACTATTTGCTTAAATTGAGGCGCTTTAGTATATTGTTCAGTATGTGTATTTCTTACATTAATTGACGTTTTTTTTATTTGAAATTGAAACTGATCTGTATTGATAGTGTCGGTCTACCCACCCAGTAAAACGAAACGGCATATTGCTAAGCAACGGATGATGAGATCTTCGGAGATCGTATCTCAACCTCAGTAGTCCATTGATCCCACGATAGAAATAGTCTTCGACTCACGTATTCTAATTATTAACTTTTGGTTATTATATATAGTTACCGAAATAAATTATTGTATTAAAAAAACAACAAGCAACTCTCTTACTTTGTTTTGTTTTTTAATATAGGAAATAAGTTTGTAAATAAACAAGCAATGACAAATGCATGAGAAGACTTTATTAAAATTAGACTTCTTGTTTTTGCTGAAAGAGAAAATAAAATAATGTATATTTAAAAATACAATGTGAAGTAAAACATTTAATTGATCGTAATTTGTAAAGGCAAAGTAATTAAGTTGACTTATTTATTTTATTTTTTTATTATTTTCTATGTAAACTCCCTAATAAAAGTATTGTTAGTATTAATAAGTATTGTTTATTAAAATAAAATCAATGGTATGGCCGCTGTTCTACTGGTTCAGGTGGATTCCTGGGGCTAAAGGCAGGAGAGCGTCTGACTGACCATCCGATTCTAACTTCGTTTCACTGGTTGAGTTAGGTACTAATAGTCTGTGTATGAGGGATTTTTTTTTTTTTAATATTATATCGTTTTTTAAATACCAAAAAAAAAGTAATAAAATATATAAAATATAATGTTTCAATAATGATTGGCTTATAAAATGAACTGAGGGAATAGAAAAAACAAAAAGCAATCTAGAATATTAGATCAATCTCGTAGACTAAAGAAATAGAAATATACATGTCATTGTTTCGGTTTCAGTCATTATTTTAAGACCTTTTTTATTTTTATTTTTATTATTTTTTTTTATTATTATTATGCTTGAATTGGTCGATATGTTATCTGAAACTGTAGGGATTCAGATTATATACAAAAGGAGAGCATATAAGCGAAAAGAAAATGCCTATTGACCAAAGGGAGTTGTGATAAGCAGAAATATATTGTATGAGAAAATTGCTATATAGAATGCATGCATAAATGCATTTCTATTTAGTATTGCTTACCCTCGTAACGAGTTTTTGAGCGTGAGATGATGTTTTGTTTTTGTTGTCGATAGCAATGCCATCTACAGTTGTTTCAAAACAACAGTTTGGAGCTAATAAACTTGCTTCAGGGCTCTTCACATTAAACTGAGAATTTAGGCAACTTTATTAAATCAGTATTTAAAATTTTTAGTTAGCTTTTAGGAACGTGACTGTCTGAAGTGAATACGAATCTTCTAACAACAGTTCATATATAGCTTATAAATGAAACAAAACAACAACAAAAATCTATGACCTGGTGAAAATTAAGGAAAAACTTAAGCAACCTATCAGTTGTTTAATGATTTGCCATAGCATTTAGTTTTGGAAATCGGGTTTCACTAGATTAACTATTAACTTAATAAACAGGTTGTCTATTAACATTGTTAGAAATTCATAATTGACGAGGTATTTATTTTGGAAAGTTTACCATTTTTAAACATGTGGTTTGAAACTAGAGGAAAGTCCTTCATGCAGAATAGTTAAAAATAAGCAGTAAAGTTCTAAAGCAATTTAAAAATAAAACATAATTCTGTTTGTTTTACACAAAAAATATCTCTGTATTTTTTCGTTAAGTAGTTTTTTTTTTAAATCTTTTTAGTACCGGTATTTTTTTTATTTTTTTTTTACATTAATTCATCATCTATAATTTGTATTTGTATTCCAGATGTTTAGGATATTGTCAGAATTATATTAATTATTAAAAACTATTGTGCTCTTAAAATGGTATGTAATACTTATTCCAATGTTGTTGAATATTAAAAAATATCAATTAGATATATTGCTAACAAAATCCACTGTTTTACTATTGATTTAATATAAAATATATTCTTCTATTTCTTTAACTTCAGTAGATATTGATTAATAATAATTAATCAGTTAACTATTCATCTGACGTAATTTTAATGAAAAGAACATCGGCTATAAAAATTTCGGTTAAAATTTATTTTATAAGTTCTGAAATTTAATTGAAAAAAGAATTATTACTACTTTGTTTTCTTAGTAATATTAAAACTTTACAGAAATAAAACAAAAGTTAAAAAAAAAAAAAAAATGTTAGCACAAGTTCGCAAACAAAACTGATTTCGTTTGCAATTAAATAATACTTAAAATTAAAAGTTAAGCTATACTTCAAGAGTTATTGTTTCTAATAGAAAATTCGAAATTTTTAAGAACCAGGTTTGAGCATAGTTGAATTAATGCGCAAAGAGTTGCCTTCCATTTTCTCACATAAACAACATAATTTGTGCTTATCGACATTACGTGCCGGCTATCAGACCCCTCTGGCGGCAGCTTCGGGAAAAAATGAAATCACGTGACTTAGCGTCGAATGAACTGCCGCGACGCACGGGTTCTGACCTGTGCGACCTTTCTGCTAGTTCATAATCAAAGGTTCCATTTAAAGATATAGTGGTTATCGTAAAGCTGAGTTGATATGATAATTATTCGAACTTACACGAACATTATTTGTTATTTAATATATACATATATACTTGCTATTAAAATGGTTCTTGCTAAAAACACCTTTTTTTTAATCTATATTTATCTGTTTATTCAACAAAGATTCTAGACTATTTACATAAGTATTCTCGTAACTATTAAGTTAAAAATAATTAAATTGCAATAATTATTGATGTCTTTGTTTCTTTTATGATTTTTTATTTATTTATTTATTTTTTGATCTTCACTTTTAAGATTTTTAGAACTATTCTGAAAATTTTTGTTACAGAATTAATGGGGCACATTCATCTCTGTGTTATTATAAGAAATATATTTCAGTATTTTTCCATCCATTTCAAATATAATGAGCATATAATTCAGGTATATCTGTAGCATTTAATGATATTAATGGTATTAGCAAAAATATAGGTTTTTTAATAAAATCTTATTTATTTTAAGAAATAAAATAGCAATAGAAAAGCAAAAAAAAAAAAAAAAAATGTAAATGCTTATTTTGTTACAGTAAAAAAAGTTTGACATCAAATACATTGAAAATTCGAACTTATGCAATTACATAATTGGGCATAATATTTCATTTTACATCTGTACTTTGTTTTTTTTATCAATATAAATTATAAGCTTTTCTGTGTTTATTCCTTTTACCATTTCATCTCATGCAAATATAGAGTAAGTTTTTTTTTTTGTTTTTGTTTCTTAAACTATTTAAGATCTATGTTAATGTTACTCGCTTCGTGTCAATTCCAATAAATTAAATAATCTATGTGATATATTTGGAGATCGTTATTGTAACTTCGCCAATATTCAAAGAAAAAAAAAATAGTCCTCCTGTAGGTTACTGGAAATTAATTTTGACCTAAATGATCTTCAATTATATAGGACATGTGTATATAAACGTACTAACAAAAGAAAAAAGAAAAGCACAAAAAAGATAGTTTTTTTCTTATTTTATTTACTTATAATTTTAAATGTTACGGAACTTCAGCAGCCATAATAATTCCTTAAATATTTATTACAAATAAAAATAAATTGATTTAAAAATACGTTAATTTTAATTAGTAGTGATTGATATACACCATATCGTTGTTGCGGTCACCAGTGATCGAATGATCCCAGTTTAAAAAGCATTTTTGAGATTGTCAGTAGTGAGTTCATAACTCAAATTATCTGAAGAATGACTTTTCATGTACAGAACCACTTAAGTAAATGTATGAGACAGTTATTAGGATTCTTTTGGTTGAATTCCATTAATATCCTTTCAGGAAGTTATTCTGATTTTGTTGACATACTTGACGTTGTTCCACATATAAAAGATCTTCTAGACCTACATTGTCAAGTTTGATCAACATCCACTTCACTGCTGTTCGCAAGAAATTAAGGATTTACCTTTTATTTTATTTTATTTTTTTTGCGAAAGTATGAATATTTCTTGTTTTAAGTAGCTATAGTTTTATGATACGAAATCATGTAGTCTACAGAAATACATATTTCGGCAGAAAGTCTTCTTTGTGATAGATTTTAGGAATACTTGCTGTAGAATTCCGTGAATGTAAAGAAAACGATATTCAGCATTCAAAGAATTCCATCTCAAAAACAAGAGGTTTTTGAATATTTAAGATTCAAAATTTTTCTCTCCCAAAGTCAGAAGTACGAGGAAAAACAAAAAAAAATTGAATAGTTCTTACTTTTTGCTGTAAGTAAAGAGCAATTGAATTACGACCAACTGAGCTATTTCCATTTTTTTTTTTCTGTTTTTATATTCTCCTTTTTCTTGAAGTTCTTCAGAATATCATATTAAGTTGATTCTGAATTATTCCTTAGCAAGAAGACGAGTTGCTTCACTTACGGATACTTAAGCAAATGTTGTACTGAACAGATTCCCGTAATAAATAAATAGTGATCACATCCAAACGAACATTTTTTTTTAACAAAATTTGGCTAAATAACTGTAATTCATTGACCAGTCCATTTTAATTTTTTTCTTTTCTAATCCTTACTACAAGCAAGATAAATCATTCAAGTGAAACTAAAATTGAGAAGTTTATACTTTTTTTCATGGAAATTTTATTTCAAAATTAAATTTGATCATTGAAAAAGTTTGGATGAAATTTTTCATATTTACTGTCTATTCAGATTTGTAAATTCTTTCAAGCTTTATTTCTTTAATAACTTTCCGTATCATTCATTTTGTCTTTATTTGTAATTCCCAAGATTTGGTTATTGTTATTGATTCCAAAAATAAAAATAAAAAAATAATTTCTATGAATCGATTAAATGTCAACTACATTTGAAATGTAGGTCTTAATATTCTTTTGATCAACCAAGTGCTGGTTTTTTTTCCTTTTGTTGAATCATCTTCTATATCATAACATCGAGACATGTTAATTTCCAGTCATTTAGAACACATCTCCTAACTAGGCTCATTTTATGTTGTCTTTTGTCTCGTAATCAAGTAAAATTGAGATAGTTCAGTACAATTATTGGAGATTTCTTTCCCTATACATTGAATTAATTCAGTTTGGATTCTATCTGTTCAGAATAATGCTGTGGATATAACATCTTCAATGTTTAATCGTTAAAAAATGACCAATGATCTAGAGTCTGTTAAAAAAAAAGGAAGACGAAAAGAATAAAAAACGGTCTTTATATTTGTTTTGTTTTATTTTTGTTCAGTATCATGCGATGTATTAAAATGTAATTAATTATTAAAAGTAATGATTAGATATTCTCACAAATGAAATAACATCTTTAAAATTTAATTTTAAGACAAGCAAATTTGTTCTTGTTTTTCATTTATGTAAAAAAAAAAAAAAAAAAAAAAAAAAAAAACTCCTTTCAACGATGATAATTTTCTTGTTTTCTTCCCATTACTTCTTTTAAATAATTTTTCATAAAATATCAAATTTCCAGGAATTCTAGTTTATTGTAAAAATACTTATGTTGTATTTTAATTGCATTGGATTTCCAAATTCTTAATGGAATTTGAACTTTTTTTAAGTCATTAAATCATTTCTCCCCATTTTCTTAGTTATCAAGAGTTCATTGAAATTATCCGAAAATGGCGAATGGATAATTTGATGTATTTCCTCGTAGCACGAAACTAAATTATATGTTGTAAACGTATAACGCCACATAACAAAAGCTAAAAAAAAAACGCTATTTTGGCCGCTGTTTCCTTGTAATGTTAATTACCTGTAATTTGAAACGGTATTGTATTTGTGTCGTAATCCACAGCAAAAAAAAAAAAAATACATTTATTAGCCATAAGATTTTAGACTCAATTTTAAGGTGTGTGTAATAAAAACAAAAATACTGGCCAACTTTGGATAGAATTAAAGAATTTATTTCTGCTTCTAAATTAAAGCTATGCAAATCTCTCAAAATTATATATATATATAAGCAAAATATGAATTAAGTATTTCTGCTGTTACATTTTCTACATAGACTTATGTAGAAGACTAATCAAATGATATGTAAATAATTATGTAAATGAAGGAAAAGGCCATCGTATTGTACGAGGGCAAAGGTCTTTTGCCACCTCTAAATGAAAACACCTGCAGGCCAGAACAACAGTATTTGTTACAGCGCCCTGTGTGTCAAGTCGTAGAACTATTATCACGTGGAAAAAAAATATACTGAAAATTAGTTTTTGCCTTTGATTGTTGGAAAAATAAAAATAAGTAAAGGATGTTGCTATGTACTTAACTTTTAATTTATCATTGTTTGCAAATGATAAGTCAGATATAAATAGGCCTACAGTACGTACCTACTTATTGATCAGTTTGGTTTTTTGGTTTTTATTTATTTTAGGTTAAGATTGTCTTCATTATTTGTTTTTATAAATTAATCAATCTGGCAGATCACATTGAATTTTCGAGGAAAACTAAATTCATAAAAGTTAAGAAAAAGTTATTGCTGCTTTATTTGCTAAGTTTTTCTATGTTCACTGAAAATAAAGAAAATAATAATAATATTATTATTATTATTATTATTATTATTATTATTATTATTATTATTATAAATCTGCCATCATGTTGTTATAAGTAATTATCTAACTTTAAATAATTTAAATAATAAAAAAATATGTATTTTTCCTTTATTTCCTGTATGGTTTATCTTTCTCTTGGAAATTATCAGAATGGTTTATCGTTTTTAAATTTATTTATCGTTTTTATTTATTTATCTCTTTCTATTTTTATCAACTATTAGAAATGTAGCCAGTGCGATTCGCATGGAAGCTGAAACTAAACCTTCTTAATGAAAATTTAAGTTGTCCATGTTATTTATTTTTTATTTATTTATTATAAGTAGATATTACAACAACTAATGTTAAAGTTGTAACAACTTTTTCTTATTATTATTTTTATATAGGAAAATTGTCTTAGCTGATATGATTGTTGCGTTAGCCGAAGCAATTGAGCAAGTGAAAGGAATTATTGATTATAACTTTTGTCATTATTTTTATTATTTGTACTTTTTTCGAATACCTATTTTAACACTCACTTCTATAGTAGTATGTCTCTAACTATACAGACGTTCAATTATTTTAGAATTTAATTGAATCCGTCAGTTTCTTTAACATGGCTTCCCTACAGAAGGTTTTGCTCTCTTCCCTGACTATAATAATTTACGATTTACAGTTGTATTAATATGATAATGTTCTTGATTAGTTTATTCAAATAAATAAATAAACTTTCCCAAAAATATAAATATATAAATATTCCCCCAAAAAAATAAACTTTCAAAGGAATATTTCATAATTTTTTTTGAACAAAACGGAAACGACATTTCCAGAATAGAAACGGTTCATCTGAGTTTCTAACTGCAGATGTTTAAACTAAAGGCATCAGCAAAAATAAGCCCAGCTGAGGTTATTCTTCTACCTAGGGGTTTATTGATGGCCAAAATCACAATATATATCATGTATATCAATGCATATTGAAACTCTTCCTTATCAGCACACATTGTACAGTGATTCTTTCATTACAATCCAGTAAAGTTCATTTGACATATGTAGCATTTAAACAAATTCCAATAAAAACTAATGGAACAGTCAAAACTGATCTCTCGCCTTACGATTCTACAGATGCTTGTTAAATTGTAAGCATTTGAAGGATCGATTTTTCTGTTCGGACGATGACTTGCCTCAGTCTTTCTTTAAGCAGAGAGCTTGTGTAGCAGTGGAACAGACTCTAAGGTGCATGTGTATCACTACAGGCCAAGCAGATCTTTGGGTGCGCGCCAGGTTTAGGCTTCCAACGATTCTCGATCAACTGGACTTGTTGAGGTCTCCCGCCTTTAACCTCCAAGTAAGAAACCCGGTACCCATTTGACATTTTCTTATAGGACATATGGAAAAGATTATCAATCTTAATTCTGGGATTCGTCTGCAGAGAAATAACTGTGGAAAAATCACCGATCATAGCCAGGAATTGAACTTGACGCCTCCAGTCCGCATAAACCATTGGGCTACAGTACCACTGATCGGTGTCGAGTGACTGTAAAATTGTGGACCTGTTTCATATAATTTATATAATTTGTTGACATACAATTTGTTGATGATAAGAGACTTTCGAATACTCCCTGTGTTAGACGGTTTCCGATTTTAAGAAATTAAATAACATAATTTTTATTGTCAATGAATTTATCCTAAAACGAAATTTCATTATTGACAATACTTTCGCATAGAAATAATATTATAAATAGCTTTTTTTTCCTATACATTTTAATTGAATTGTCTCAAGAATATTCTTTCTTAATGAACTTATCTTAAAAATATCTTTATTTTCTTTGTTTTTATTGAGAATCAAATAATGGAATTTCTTGTTTTTAATTCGAAATACATTATTTTTTTTTTAAACTTCACCTAAAAAAAAAGAAAGAAATTAATTAAATTTTCAGCATGATTTTCAATCAAGTACCTTGCAGGTGAGTTCGTAAACCTACGGTTTTTTTCCTTTTTTTTTTTTTTTTTTTTTTTTTTAGTGGGTCGTGGGAATATTGTAAATAAACGAGTAGATGTTGCTGCCTGATATTGCGTCTATCGAAGGCCTTTGCTAGTTGCCTACACTGAATCCATCACGGTTGATCAACTACGAAAATGATAGATTTAACTTTTTGTTGACGACTCAAACGAAGCGGCACTAATAGTGAAGAGTGGAAGAAAGAAAAAAAAAAAGACAAACTCCACTAACACAGTGTGGAGCTACCTTACGTAATCTCTTTCCTCTGTAGAAACGAATTACTGTTACTGATAATTGTTCAAATTAGTTAATGGTAATATGCATGTACAATTGATCTCGAAGGTATTTTTTTCCCCCATATTGTTTGAAATTCTGACAATGACTTACAGAAAAATTGAATGCCTTCTCGGCATTAGTTTTAGGAAACGAAATAAAACTTCAAATCGCCAAATTGAAGTGAATTAAAATTTCCTTGACATATCCATATACAAAATTTTGTACTATTTATAGATAGTTATTGGCGAATTACTATGAAATTATATTAAAGACTTGCTATTGCTTTTATATGTTAGTAATTAACTAATAATAGGAATTTTAAGTACTTTATTTATACATTAGGGCTGGGCCTCAGCCTTCGCAGTTGCCTCTTTGTGTCCAACTGTTTCACGACTTTGAATATAAAACACGTACATTGAAGTTTGTTACGCAACAGCAAAATTTAACCTTTGAAGTATAAAGTGAAATCTCTTAAAGTTATTAATTTAATATATGATTCGATAAAATAGTTCCAGTATTAAAAAAATATATTTCATTAGCATTAATTCCATTTCGTATTTAATCTTTTTATTCTCTGTTGCTACATTAAAGTTACTTAGAACACGGCTCTTAGGAAAAATATATCTAAATTAAAGTGCTATTAATAGTTTTGCTATGAGATTGAATAAAAAAAAAAATCTAAATAGATATCATTAGAAATCCATTTATTCTAATACTAACCGGCTACCGTCACTTCGCTCCGGAAGCCTTGCAAATGTAACGTAAAAAAACGCTTTATTTAGCAAATATCAAAATCGGAGAATTTACGACTTCCCAGCCCTTTGTGGCTTTCTCCACACCCTTATCACTTGAAACCTTCCGCAGTTGCTAAAGAATCACGTGATCATTAGAAATTAATGTTTACAATTAACGTATTAATTACCTGAATGTATATCACCGTAGACATCGCCTAATATAATTATCAGGTAACTCGTGAGTTAATCGTGTTCCGCGCCTGCAAAGAACGTCCTTAAACGCACTCGATTTAAAACTGCAGTGGCGCCATCTATCAACAGCTTTGGGAAGTTTTTCATTTCGGGCAGTTTTGGGAAGTTTTTCATTCATTCCACGGGAACTACTTGATGGACCGGGATGAAAAGTAGACTATATCTTTCTCCGTGTCGTAGACTACCTGCATGCAAAATTTCATTCCTATCCTTTGCGCCGTTGAGTAGTGATTGAACGGCTAATAGCGTCATTGCAACGGCGTCGAAATAATTTCTTTCTCGATGTAAATAGATCAATTTAATAATGATATAACAAACAGGTTGAGTCATTTTTGTTGTCTTAAATTCTTCCGTTACCAAGAGCTACTTTTGTTAGAAATTTAATGTTGTATTAGGCAGAGACAGAAATGTTCTTTTTGTGGGGTGCCACTGAAAGAGTCATGAATATAAATTATAACTTCCGATATGGAAGCATAATTTTGCAATTTTATAATCTTAATAATCTTAAGTGAAATTATTGGGTCTGAGAATTCCATTATAATATAAAGCTTTTAATACTTCAGTTAAATCTTTTTTAAAAAACTAGATCAATTAAAAAAATTTTTAAACAAAATTTGCCCTAACTTGTTAATATCAGTGAAAGCTTTATTAACAAGATTCAGTTTCCAATTTATTTATTTATTTTATTTCGTTATTTTAGCTTTTAATTGCGATACTCATTATTTTTTACAAGTTACCTTGACTGACCTTGGCGTTAAAACCGAATTGACTGAATTATTGAAATGAAAATCTAGTTTAAATATTTACTTTAATTAATTTAGTTTTATTCTGTATTTCTATATTGTATTTAATTCTTTTAGTAAAAAGTCATCTTTTAGTAAAAAGTCATCTATACAATCCTAGTTACAATCTACTTACAAACCTGACTATTTAAACAGTCAAACATAGATAATAACAGGCTGTGATATTTAAATGTAAGGACTTCTTTATCGAAAGGTCACTTCTCTTAAAAAATTGCTTCTCATCTTTTACTTTTTAGTTTCCAAATCTCTCTAACATCAATCCTACACAAGCAGAACTATTAAATACCTTCAGGAAGTAACAATTCGTGAATATTTTGAATCCTGATTTTTCCGACCATCTAATTTTCCTAATTGTCTTCAATTTACCCAATAAAAACATTTAGAACAGCAGAAACCCTGAAAGGCCGCGTCCGGTAAACTCGGGTATTTAGTTTTAAGGTCGAAATGAGCAGCAAAAATTGTTAATAACTTGACCGGCGTTTTTAAGCAGTCGACAGTTATGATTAAACTGTGGCAGATTATGATTATTTCCCCATTGTGCCTTCCTATGCAAAGTGTTTTCCTTGTGGCCATAGGTCGCACAAGCCGCCTCCATCAACATAGGCTGTTAATGAACTTGACTGAATGGTCGTCAACTTGTCCACAGGGAAGAAACTTAATGCCAAGAAGTAATGTCAATAATATGTTAAAAATACTCATTGCTGCGAAACAGAATTTCCTACATTTATTCGATTTAAGTATTTTGTAATAATGTATTCTGACAATGTTAAGTAGGTCCATCATAATAAAACTATCGTAAATCTTTCAAAAGCTAATTAGCTTACTAATATATGTTAAATAAATGCAAACAGTGATTCAATAGGGAAAAAAAAAAAGAGAGAATTGTGGTTTTTATTTCATCAATATTAATTATAATTTAAAAACTAACAAAAATGAATCTTTAAATTTTCCTCCTCCTTTTTTTTTTCCTTAAAAACAAAAAAAAAAAAATATTAGTTTACTAAAGATCAAAGCCCCAGCGAGTTTTTAATGTCAATTTCCTTAAATAAAAAAATAAATAATAATAAGCTGTAATCTTAGGTTCCAGGAATTATTATTTTAATTATACGTAAGAATACTTTTTAAAAAGTATTTAAGTAATCATGAATAGTTATTTAAATTTATTCTGGATTTTAAATAAATCATATCAATTATCAGATTTTATAAATTTCATTTATAATTATTCTTTTTAGCAGAACTGTATGTCGCAGATTTAATATGATGTTTATTTATTGTTTTAGGCCTAATCTGATGACATTGCGCTTGGGGAGTGTCCATATCCTCACATCCAAGTCAACTAGTTTTGAAACAGTATTGGACGATGGACACATCCTAAAATGATACATATATTAATTGTTTGCATTTTAGTTTACCCTTTGAGTAAAACAGCTCTGTGACAAACTCAAAATCACATAAAAGAAAAGATAAAAAGGAAAATATTTATAAAATGGGTTTGGGAGTTTTAATTACATTATCAAAAGTGTATTTTCCATTGCGCTAACTATAGACACATCAGCAATAATTGAATTACTTTTCATTTATTTGTAATTTATTTTTCCATCCGTCTTGGCAACGGTTGTACATCAAATTTCAATATGGGATAGCTAATTTTTTTTATAAAAAAAAAATGATTATAGAGCTGGGAGAATTTTTATAAATGCCAAAGGCTGACTTGCATTTTGTCTGTAATTTCTGAATTTAACAGTTAAAAGATACTTCTTAGATAGCTGTTCCGGCGTGGCCTAGTGGATTAGGCGGCATCCGAGGCAGATGCATCGGATCCTGGGTTCGAATCCCGGCGTAGGCATGAATGTTTACTTTCTTTCCTGTATTTGTCTGCTTCTTTTCGCTGTCTACGGCACCGAAAAGTATTCTAAGCTAATAGGGTTGGTACGATAGATCCTCCATGTCTGAAACCAGATGTGAAGGAAGAACTAAGACATTGAAACAATTCTGAGAAATTAAAAAAAAGAAAGTTATTTCTTAGTTAAGCAGCAAACCCCATTGTTATCGGTCAATTTTATTGAAGTTTCTGCGAACATTTAAATAAAACCAAATGAATAATTGTTTGGGTTTGAAAGAAAAGATTTAAATAGATTTTAAACGGTGTTTTTAATACAGTAAGGAATATTAAAGGATAAAATCCTAAGGGCTAAGGGCTCACATTCAAATGAAAGTTTCATTATTAGGAAAATTGTATTGCGTTTTGCAGATGATAATAAGAACTTAATAATTTAATAATAATAAATTGGACATTGTACCTTCTATTAATGTGCTGGGAGCGAGGAGGCAATGTTTAAGGATATCCAAATGATTTTTCTACCTGAAAAAAATAAGATACGGTACCAGATATGCAGATTGGCTCAGTTTAGTAAACCGTTTTAATTATTAATAATTTTAAAATGGTTTCTTTGCCCTAGTATTCATACCTAATATTAAAACAAACTACAGTAGAACCCTTCTCGTCCGCCCTCGGCTGGTCCGCCACTCCGGTTGATCCGACCGTGCTCGAGCCGGCCGAACTTTTCCCCGACTCGTCGGTGACTAACCACCTGTCACGCCATTTTGTGGTGTTTACTTGCTGTTATCGTCATCTCTCTTGGTTTTACGACAGTGTTCTTCTGTGTTCGTTACAGTACAGTATTCAGAGATCGTTTATTTTACTGTAAATCCGTATTTTTCTGTATTTTCTGATAATCCGTCTTTTTTTGCGTTCCGACCATACCCCCAGTCCCAAAGGTTACGGATTAGAGGGGTTCTACTGTAATTCGAACTCTTTAACAGCATCCATCTTCAGAAAATCCTAGATACGCCCCTGACTTCTGATCAATATCATACGTGGCTTTTATCTCAAAAGGTGAATTGCTATCGGTGTAATATCGCACTTTTAAATAGCAAGAAATTAAAGATGCTTAATTGTTAAGAAAACATACGAATAAAACAGAATATTAAATATTCTTAGAATACATTTATTACATTCCATTTTGAATAAAACAATAAATAAATGAAGTATTGTAATTTTTATGAAAAAATGTACTTCAGTCAGAAAAATATAAATAATTAATAAACAAGTGCTTATCCTTTCAATTCTAATAGTTGTTCTGTATGGTCTGGTTGTTTTGGCAGTTAAACGAAAACTCTTTAAGTTTAAATACAGGAAAATGGAGTTAATACAGGAAAGCTGAAAGTGTTTTTATTTTGACACTTTGTATCACATTCCTACGAAATTTCAGTTGGTTTGTCCCGTGCTCACTAACCATTCCTTAGTAAAAAGTTAGATATGAGTTCAATTCAATTGTTGGCTTCGTTTTTCTGACCAATATTGGTATTACGTAGATTGAGAATCAGTCGTAGCGGAACTGTGTTGACCTTCGAACAGTACCGGTGGTAGCATCCCCTCATCATCATCATCATCATCTATTGTAGTCATTCCTTTCTTTGTTTGTCCTTCGGATGTGGAAGGGCGAGGTTTCGTGGGCGGTTTCCACTAAGGGAAACTGGGGGAGCACGGTAAGTGTAACAACAGAAGTGTTATGCAATGACACTTAAAAGCTTCTTAAGTTTCTACGTCAGTGATGAAGAAATTCAAGAGATTCTACTTTCTACATTAATAGAAAAATCATCTATTTTTAATAAAATTAATCGAGGAAATTTAACAATAAAAAGTAAATAAATAAATAAAAATACCGTGTTGAAAGAAATTACGATCTATTTTCTAACATTTACACTCATATCTTCTGTATTATTAAAAAAATTGTGCGCGCGCGGGTCTGCGTATGACCACTACCAATTGAATGAGTGAGTTGAAAAAGGTACATATTCCACAAAATTGACAAACTACACTGAGATATATTTTCATAGTTTTATGCTATAAAAAGTTATATATTTATATATTTACAAAGCACAATGAATTCACTTCACTTAAAGGTATAGATCAATAATAGAAAATTTTTTTGTAAAAAAATTAGTTTTCTTAAAAAAACAGTTTTTTTTTTAGTTTTCCAAAAGTTTACATTTGTGGAATATGTACCTTTTTCAACTCGCCCATTCAATTGAATTTCGCAACAATTCTCACGCGCATTGCCTGGCAACCTGAGTATTGTTGTATGGTCGACGCTGGCCACAACAATGGAATTTCGAACGCGAGTTGCCTGGCAACAGGAGTATGTCTGCACGAGGTTAAATATGATTAAAATTAATTGGATTCAAACAACTTGGCAGGTTTTACTATTTTTTTTTAAATTTATTTAAAATGGAAAAATCTGTTTGTATTCAACAGTTATTAAAATTTAAAAAAAAAAAAAGACTTTTCGTCTGCATTATAAAAGACGATTACAAAGAAAGGAAAAGAAAACAAAAGATTTTAAAGAAAGTAAGCTTTAAGTTTATAATAAACAAACAAACAAACAAACAAACAATTTCCTCGTAACTAATATTTTAAATAACTTCTTTAATACCATAAACTTTATAGACGATATTTCGAAGGCCGGTTAGGTCTTCAAAATATCGTCTGTGAAGTTTATGGAGTTTTTGGTATTAAAGAAGTTATTTAAGCTTGAGGGTTTTATTTTTATTTTTTATTTTTTTCAGAAATTTACTCTATTTAGAATTGTTAGAATTTATATACAAAAAGTCTTTATTTCTTTGATAATTCTTTGATTTTTCTAACAATTTTTTAATATAATAAGACCCTTATAATGAACTTCTACGAAAAACTGCAATTTCTTTACTTTTTCAATACATTGTCAAATTTGACCTTCAACATTTTGACATATTAAAATCCAATTAAATTGTCTATTGTGTCTATTTAATTACTTTCTACCGAATAGACAATGAATTGCACCTATTACTGATCATGAATTGCTATAACTCTATGAATAAATCCACGGTGTAAAATTATAAAATTACAAAATTACCGAATTCAATTTTTTTTATTAATTTTGTTTTAATAAATTTATTTAAGGGAAAAAAAAAACGCTTTAGACACTCAGTATTTAAGCTAATGGCCATAAATGCACATATTCCTGAAATCAATGGGAAAATCTTAAGAGAATTTTTACAACTTCTTCCACGAAATTTATTTCAAGAATTATTTCATTTTCTAAGAATGTTGTTTTGTTTTTTATTTTGTTTTTTAATTTTTTAG
Organism: Thereuonema tuberculata; assembly: GCA_023159025.1. Lineage (NCBI taxonomy): Eukaryota > Metazoa > Arthropoda > Chilopoda > Scutigeromorpha > Scutigeridae > Thereuonema > Thereuonema tuberculata. The sequence goes on from JAFIDM010009631.1 coordinate 113,229,438, forward strand.
AAATTTTATGATATTTTATGTTAAAGGTAATGTAGCACTTGCTGCTATTTTCACCTTTTTCCTATGAACGGATCTTATGCCTTGTAGGCGTAGCTTGAATATTTAATTAGTTGTATTTTATTATTAAGTTTTCTTTTTGGAGATGTGATATTATTTTTTACTTTCAAAAGCTTTATTTTCTTTACTTTAGAGCATAGAGTAATACGTATTAATAAAATATTTGTAAATATAAAGAATACAGATAGTGTGAATACAGCTTTGTTATAGTCAACATTTACTACATACCAGATTATATTCGCTGACATTTCAAAATTCCATTTTTTTTTTTTTTTATATTTAATCTCAAAGATGAAAGGACGAGATTTTATTCAAAGAATTCACATTAAAGAATATTCTAGTAGGAAATCCTGTTTTTAGGTCGGATGCCTCTTGGGAACATTGGAGATATAGGCTTCCAGCGAAATAAACCAGCGAAGCCTGGGGATTGATCCCACGCTCGCCCGCCTTTATCTCGGGAAACACTCTTGTTCCCATTTACAGAGGGTTGAGTAAACCTTAGGGCGTCGATTGGAGGAGAAACAATTAAAAGAGTTGTGTTTTTAAAGTAAACGCTTAATAACATAAATATTTCACTAATAATAATAAACATTATTGCAAAACATTAGTGAACTTACGCTTGCTCATGAAAAGTGAATGTGAAGTTTCAGAGGGAAAAAACAAATACTTTTTTCATGCTTTTATTCATTATTTCTCTAATTGCATCAAAACTTTCCTTCCATCATTAGGATCCTCTTGATAGATAAGTAAAAACCTATTAATACATATTGACTTATTCTACGTTTTAAAACTGAAACATTTAAATGAGTTGTGATTTCTATTGGCCTTCCAAACCAGGGCCGGATTAACCCACTTTGGGGCCCTAGACATTTTCTTCTCACCGGGCCCCCTCCCTCTTCCACAAGAAAAAGTAAACTATTTTATTTACAAATCTTTTCAAAATAGAGAGTTTGACCGGGCCCTTCAAAAAACCGGGCCTTAGACATTTGTCTCATTTGTCTATGCGATAATCCGGCCCTGTTCCAAAGTCATTACTGAGAATTTTTCTCCTAATAGAGGAAAAAAAAAAAAGTCTGTCCCCGACTGAACGATTCCCAGAAGTGAAAGATCTTCTTCAGTTACCCACAATTTAATTTAGCAGACGCGTTGTCATTAAGTGAGTGATTTTGCTTCCTTGAGAAAACAAACTGTCTAACTATTATAGTAATAGATAAAATGTCGTTTTTGTTCTGTCTTCAAAAGTCATATGAGAATTCCGTCACATTATTGAAGTGTTTTTCTTCTTCGCCATTTACTGAAACCTTGTTTAAAAGAGTTTTCGAATATTCATATTCCTGTCTTCATTAGCCTAAGCAAATAAATCTTTATTTTGAAGCCTAATCCTTTTACAAGATTTGAAGATATTACGTAAAATTTTAAGTTTTATTTCAGTTTCGACTGATTCATTCACTGATTATTTTTTTTAAACTTTTAATCCGAATACCCATCATAAGGAAAGTTTGTATTTATAGGTATTTTTTTGTTATGTAAATAGTGAATTTTTTTTTCCTAGTTTTATCAGTTCGTGTCTTAGGTTTTTTTAAAAATTTATCTTTTGCACTTCCTTGAATCTCTTCCTATTTTTTTTTTAAAGACAATAAAACATCTGCTATTTAAATTAAACAAGGAATATACGCCCATCAAGTTTACTCCTTTAATATTTGATATTATTTGATAAGCAAGGGCTGCTCTAATAGTTTTTGAATTTCATTTCTCTGCGCAGCTGATTCCCTATCATTGAGTTGGACTACAGACTTAATCCATTATCTCTATTTTCTTGTAACCAACTTAGAATGAAATAAAAAAGACATTACCAAAAATGTATTTCCTGTAGAATTAAAATGTTCTTCCTTTTATTTGAATGGAATAAACAAATTGAAACAACATCGATTGGCTTTTCTTAAAATATTTTTTATTTTCACTTTTACTAATTCAGTTATAGATGTTAATTAAAATTTGATTTTCCCTATTTGTTACAGCTATGACTATTATTATCCCCATACGCATTATAATATCCTGAACTGTTCTTTATTATATAAAGAACATAATTATATTAAAACAGTCTGAAATGATTATTGATGAATTACAACCTGGAAGTTTGGTATTAATAAGAATTTAAAATTACTCTTCTTTTCTTGTAATGTGAAAAAGTATATTTAACTGTATTGGATTTTTGAGCATCAGAGAGAAATCTCACTCACATTTTTTTAGAATTTAAGAACTTTATAGAATAGCAAATGTATCAGTGATCAACTATATAGTAACAACATGTGACATAACTTGAAATTATATGAAACAATAATTTAAGTACAGTACAGCCCCGATTATCCGCGGAATTGGGTGGCAAGGGTACCGAGGATAGTAAAAATCGCGGATAACCCGAAAAAAGACTAAAAATGAGATGTAAACACGAAAAAAAAAATTTTCAGCATAAAAACTACGTTTTATTGTACAAAAATCATAATATGCAAAACTTTTAAAATATGTACAGAAACCTTTCTGCAGAGCAAGGGCCTGCCACTCATCCACAAATTCCGAGAAGGCCTATAGGATTACGATGCACAATAAACCTGTCAGTAATTTTTGACCTTCGCACTATAGGGTCTATTGTACTTTCCCTGTTGTTGGCTTGGATTAAAATTGGTTTTTGAGGTTCATAATTAAAAAATTTTTTCGCGGCACTCGCGGATAATCGGGGCTCTACTGTATCTTGAATTTTGACAATAATTTTTCTGGTCGTTAAAATAACCATTTATGGATATCAATGTAGTAAAACATCAATACAAAACAAAACAAAGGGGAAAAAAAAGACGTCTATTGACTTAGAATAAAGTCAAAATATTTATCAGTTTTATTGTGGTATGGGTACTCAAAACACAAAATTCAATAAATAGCACGTTAGAATAAAATTACTCAATTAAAAGTTTTTGCAGTGTTACATTTTATCTAAGAAAAAAAAATCATAATACTTTAATAAATCTTATTTTTTTTATTATTTATTATGAAATAATATTTCATTGCTTTGTAATTTTAAATCATAAGAAATTTACTCAGCTGAAAGGTAAAATTTTGTGCTTCTATGTTAAAATCATATTCAGATAAATCCATTAAGTATATTGTTATTTTTTATATATAAGTTCCTGTTAAAAGTTGATTAGAAGTATCGGAATGGATGATTATAAATCAGTTTCGTGTTTATACATATGATAATTCTAATGAAAAAAAAAAATCATTCTTAGATTGTGAAATGTCCTCACTCAGTAAATAAAAAAAAAAAAGAAATAATAAATAAAAGACTGACGACTGACCCATATTGTCTGTTGCCAGACTGTGCTAAGGCGGAAAGCACATTTTTCCTCATATTTTCTGAATAAAGTATTTTCAATGAAAATTGTCCTATCAACTAAATTTTCAGAGTAACAAGATTTAACGTAATTGAATAAAGCTAAAATTCCAAAGACTATTCAAATGATAAAGCAACAGAGTAATGCTTTTCAAAGTAATTTATGTCCATCGCCATAGTTACAGGACAAGGAAGTCAACAACCTATAAAGGTTGTTCAGATGATAACATAGTTGATGTATGTTAATTTCTGATAGTCCCCTGTTGTTTGATATATAAGTTAGATAGCTATAATTTTTTCAGAAATAATGGGAGATGCTGGATCTCGGAAGGAGTTCCAAAACTAATAATGTTTAGCAGAAGATAGACAAAAAAGTTTAGTTATATGCAAATTTTCAATGTAATTGCCGAAGGTCTTTCTTTGTTAAATTTACATGGAAAGAAGACGTAGATATCCTTTTTTTTTTTTTTTTTTTTGCATAAATGGGTTTTTGACGGCTAGATTAAATATTTTCGACTGTCTTCATAGTAGCTTAAGTTTAATAGGAATAGGACAACATCTTTCATTGTTATAGTCTCAGTTTTAGTGTTTCAGAAAGTATTTCCTAGGAATAGAGTAAAAGTGCTAAAATAATTATCTTTATTCTCTTGTTTTCCTGTACCTTAAAATAAATAGTAAATACCAAGTAGTTGTTCAGTAAGCTGTAAAATTTTGTAAAAAACGCCTTTGGAGAAGCTGGTTTCCTAATGAACTACAATTAATTGGATATTTCAATTTAGAACATATCTATCACAGTTAACTTGTCCCCTTCTCTCTCCATGTAAAAGTTGTTAAATATCTTCAATTGACTAAATATTCATCATTTAGTTTCCTATCATTTATTAAAACAACCTTTAAGAAATTATAGCTAAGTAATTTCGGAATATTTAAAACCATTTAGAAACCGGTTACTTGAGAACAAGTCTATCAGTAAGCTTGTTGGGAGACTGTCCGAAGTGGTGTTCCGGTAATTCTAGAGTTAATGCAAATCTATCAATATATTTTTTTATTTCTATTCAGCCCAAATAAAAAACTCATCAATATTTTTAAAAAGAAGTGTATTACATCGTAAAAAACTTAAAAATTTAAATTCATTTGTTTTCTTAATCTTAATTAATTTCTGTTTATTGTTTTGTTTTGTTTTTTCTTTTTTTGAAATTACTTACAAAGGATAGGGTTTCTGTAAAGACTGTTCAGAAGAGGATAATACTTACGTGTAATTTATTGTATCATATTTCAAAATGCCAACAATTACAGTAATAAGTTCTTAAAAATCTTATGCATATTTTGAATTATTGTCGTTGCTCAGGCATCCTGTCCCTACTATTTCAGAGTAAAGAAATGTTTCGTTGAAGGATGACATCTACCTCCACTTTCTTGGAATAATGACTTATAAATGTTTCTTCGTATCATTTCTTCATCCTTTTCTATGATATTTCTTCCATCTGTTTCTTGTCCTTCTCTTATAACATATTAATAGTTCTTATGTTACCATTATTAACTATTTTAAATTAAAATTTTTAAGAAATTTTTGGAAAAATTATTTTTCTTCAAGAGTTGCTTTTGGATGAATAAAACTCTTCGATTGAAGAGTAAATGAATGAAAACAATCATAGTATCTAAAATACAAATTAAATAAACATTAAACATTCAATTAACAGAAGTTTCTACAGTTTTAACCAATTGAATCCTGCTCTTTGATCTTTATAATAGCCTATTATCAATTGATAATAAATATTTTGTATTTTAGCAGTTGGTACTGTATTAACTAAATTATAAATCTTGATTGCATTTCTCGATTGGCTTTAAACAATAGAAATCTGAAGAACCTCTTGACAAAGGATTTTTTTGATTCCTAAGACAGCAATGGAAAATACATCTTAAACCACGATCAGCTTCAAGTACATTGACTGATTCAATAGATCCAACAACTTAATAACTTTGCTGCTATGGAAAGACTAAGAGATAGAATTTAATGCCAATCTGCTTTGTTTTTTATTAATACGTACATTACTAATTACAATTCAATTTATTAATTTTTCCAATTTCACTTCAATTATAAATTTTCAATTCATAGAATTAATTAAATACGAGGGAAATCGAAATTTCAACCAGCAGATTAATGAAATAAAGGAATCTTAGAAACAAGTGATTTTTTTTTATTTGAGAATTCTTAGTATTTCAAATTCTAATATTTTGATAATTTAATCTTATTACATTTTTCCTACAACTAACAAGCATCAAATTCTATTAAAAAAAATAATTGTAATACTTCTATGTCAGTGCATTGAACGCCAACTCCTTCATTACGTCCACATTCTGGTTTGGTTTGTAGTATTTAAAATATGGGAATAGGCTGTACATTAATTCAGCTAAATGAGAAGTAGGTGGATTAACTGAGAAAATCAAAAGTCGTTGATTTCGTCGATCTGTATTTTCTGCCTTATTTATCCATCTTATTTTGAGTTCAAATTCAAGGAAAAAATGACGATTACTGATTCATAAACAGGCGAACTTGTCGAAGCGATGAGAAATTCGAAATAAATCATTAGCTGATCTTAATTAGTCCCTTGACCTATTCGATAAAACAAGTCGTTTTAATTTGCATTAAATGACAAGCAGAACTAAACAAAAACAAAAAAATCCATTTTTTTTTTCTTTTGGAAACAAGAGAGCGAGAGAAAGAGAAAGAAAATTAACTTTAATTAAGCCAATAATAAAATGATTAAATTTGAACAGTTTAAAAAACCAATTATAGATTATGTACCCTACTTTGTTTACTGTCTAAATCAAAAATATAATATGTTTATTAATCTATATATTTATAATCAAGAATACATCACTTTTGGTTGAAAGGGTGAAGATTCTTTGTAAATTAAGAATTCAAATAAATTAAAAACCTAAATTCTTAAAATTACCATAACATAAATAAAAATAAAATATTCACACTTCAGAACCTAAGTGTGGTACATTTATGTTTATAATAGATTTTTCTTAATATAAATGCTTAATATTTAATGATGAAATTCAATTTAAAAGAGTTCTTTTTTTTTTAAATAGGATTCTTATTTCAATTTTTTCCTAATTGCACTGCTTTCTCCTTCTTATTTTCAAGGAATTCAATTTAAAATTTCTGATCTTCGTCTGGTATTTCTTCTTGCTATATGCCTCGCCTTATTATACTTGAGTTTCTGATTGGAATAAATATGATGTCAACCATCCTTGTTTCCTCGCTTACATTCTTCTTGTAATTCTTAATCTGCATCATCCCGCATTTATATGTGTATGTGTTATCATGAATTGCTGCGTTAGCGAGGGTCCTCTTCTCCTCTCTGTAAGTAGGAATTGATAAAGAAATTGATAAAATGTCTTTCTTTTATAGAAAGTATTGCATCTGTTAGTATTGAAACTATTGTTAGTATTTGATTTCAGCCAATGGCTTCCCATCCCAGTTTGACTCTTCAGTTAAATTTGTTCATAAGCGACGTACATTAATCAAACCCTAACTATTAATTGCTGTAATAATGTCGATATGCAGGATTCCTCTATAATTTGTAATATCAGAGAAATATTCAAATTTGATTTGTATGTACCATCCTTTGAAAAGTAAATAGCACGTTTTGCAGCAAGCGTAACTAATTTCTTACTATTTTAATATTATAATAAACGCTTTCGTCTTTATTTATGTATTGTCTCTTCTTTTGAATATTTCTTACTATCAATGCATTGTATGGATTGAATGTCCAGTTTCCAACTGATAACCTTTCTATTCATTAGATGCTGATCTACTACTTTACAATTAACATTTGCGTATAAATGTAACTTCTAAAGTAGTCGATTAGCGTCAAAAAACAAATATATATAATGGGCCGGCATCTGGGTTCACAAGGTTAATATATAAAAATAAATAATGTGCCGGCACCTTGGTTCGAATCCCGGTCGTGGCATGGCTGTTTCTTTCTTCTTCTGTGTTTCCCCCTGGGACTTACTCTCTCTGGTGTATCCTCGACGGGAAGTGACTTCTCGTTTCTGATTTCGTAGCCTTGTCCTGACGTTGTCAGGGGGGCTAGCACGTGGTCCGTTTGGGGCCTATTCGCGAGTAGTAGTAGTAGTGTATATGAGGAGCTTAGTTTCAAAACCCGCCATCTCCAAAATTAAGTTTTGGTTATGGTGGAGTTTGGTAGTGGACATGGCGGGCTTTGAAACAGCACTCGTATCAAAATCGTATTGCAATACATTGTTACAGCGGTTTTTGAAGTTAAACTGTATGCAAACGGCGGATTTTGATTTGAACAGCAAAAACTCCATTGACTCGGAATTTGCAATTGTTGGAGATGGCGGGTTTTGAAACTAAGCTCCTATATATATATATATATGATGCACTATATAGTTTTTAGAACATTCCTTTGAACTGTTCAAAAGACGAACCGCAAGTTATTCAGGCCAGCTTACAGTAATACTTTGTAGTATAACGCGGTTAATTGGTTCAGAGAAACTCCCACGCTGTGGTAAAACTCGCTGATCAAAACATTATTACAATGGATTATATTGTAATGCATTATAGACAATCAATTATTGGTCCCCAGAAATGACAAGAAATGAAAATATCATGTACATAGGCCTACCTGTGATACGTCCGAAACTGTCTTTGTTTAAAAGTCACTTTTGTCATATATGATGGCTATTCCAAGTTCTTATTATTTCATTTTGTTTGTAACAACAGTTCGAACGGACGACTCGTTCATATCTTTATCTGCTGTTTTTGCAAATATGCACCATCTTCATGAAGATGCTTTATAATTTCACGTTTTTGTTTTAGTGTTAGCCATTTACTTTTGTTTGCTGCACTGTCTTGCCGGCACTTTCTCTTTCCACTGAGATCTGTACAGTAGAACTGTATAGTGTCGCTGTCATGTAAGACAGTGGCGTAGCTAGATTTTGTGCCTCCCGGGGCGGTGCCTGAGTTTGCCGCCCCTCTCAATTCACATCAAACATACTTAGACAAGAAGTCAAAACAACGTATAGGGAAAAAAAAAAAAGATTTTTTTTTTTTGGTTGATTTAAAAGGTTTATTACAAATATATATGTATATACATAATTAATCACACATTACAATAGATTACAAGGTTCTGGTTCTTTTTATTTTTAGCCTGCATTGAATGTGTACACAACAAATTTTGTAGTTGTGTGTTTATGAGCCATCATTACTGTCGAGATTTTCATTTTTACCCCATTTGGGGTAATTTACCCCGATTCCCCGACTACTGCAGTAGACCTAAAGTGCAGGCCGCCACAGCCCCCCCCCTCCCCAAGCTACGGTAGTGATACAAGGGCAGCTCTGGTGCACTTCTATCATAATTCTGAAACTCTTATCGTTAATAATATTGAAGGGTAAGGGAGATTGAATTAAAATTATGACATGAAACAAAATGGAAAAATCGAGAGTCATCAATTTCTGAAATATTAACATGCTTTAATGTTTTGTTTTTCAATTTTTTTTTTTTTTTTTTTTCATTTTGATCCATCTATTAAAATTATATATAAATGAGATCACGTGATAACAAAGCTGATTAAGACCTCGTTTTGGAGTACATTCCTAATGAACGGAGCGTTAAACGATGTAGCGCTATGAGATCATCCTTCTAACCAGAAACATTAACGTATCGAAGAAGGGGTTAGGAGTTGGTATTCCTCTCATTATATCCCAAAATAGTAGAAACGTAGCATTTTAGACCGGATTTTTAGGTTGGAAACCCGTAGTTTTGTTTGCAACCCCCTCCCTCCCATATGGAAAAGGGGACAACCTTTTGTTTGTTTGTTTTTTTATTTTGGTTGAACGGTTAAAACCATTATAATCCATTACAACCGTTGACCAGGAATAAGTTAAATTACGCTAATTTAACTCTTACAATGAAAGCTAATAAAAAGCATAGATTATTAAACGAATAAAGTAATTTATAAAGTAAAGTTATAGTTAAGGTCCGGTAGTTCGGTGGTTTAGGCTGTTGCCTGGAAGAGCCCGGATTCAATTCAGATTTTTCCACAGTTATTTGTCCTGCAGACGGACCCTACGTAGGACTGACCGTCTAACCTCGTTGGTCGAAAATCGCTGGGAGTCTAAATCATGGCCTTACAGTTGCGCTATAGTTGCACATATTGACAGTCTTCAATAACACCTTCAGTAAACCTTTCTCAGCGTCACTCTTATCAACTGACGTAAATCAAAAATATGTTTTTCTTCGGGAATGGAAAGGATATTATTTATATATATATATATTTTTTTTCAATTTTTTTTTTTTTTTTTTTTTTTATATGAACGACAGCTAATCTCGATTCCTTGATTCGTCAGATAAAAATAAAATTGAAAAATTTATTCTAATAGTTCTTAAAATTCTTTGGAAATCAACATTTATTAAAGATCCCTGTGCTCTGCTCTTTTCTAATAAAACTTAATTTATGGTATTTCCTGTGAAGTTTTTCCTTATTCAAATGTGCCATTTCGAATGATATCAATTTCTTTGCGAGTTAACAAATAATTTATTTACATTTGAGTAATATTATTAATTTTTTATGTAACTTAACGTTTCTAAGCCGTAATTATGTGACTGTTTCAGTGAATTGTAATTTGTTTACTTTTTGGAAGCTCTTTATCATGTTTTCTTTTAAAAAACAAACCGGTTCTCCAACATTTAAAGAAAAAGAAACAACATAAGAAACCACATTGGATTATTACTTAATCAATCTTAATATGTATTTTTTTTTTTTTTAAATTAATACAAATAAGATTTTTTTCCTAAGTTGAAACATATGAAAGTAATTATTTATATGTGCAATTTTGTATTAAAACTTTGCGAAGTTGGATTTAAGTTCTGTAAGTCTTCAGCAATTTACTTAGTTTTTGAATCCGACTTATCACTTCTGTCAGCTTTGCAGATCATTTTAATAGAGAAATATTTACATTCCAATTAAATAATTCTAAAATATTGTTACTCTCTAATAACACATTCGATGATGCTTTCCTTCTTTTTTTTCCATAATAGCAATTATAAATGAAATTAAAATATTCATTAATAGAAGAAGAACTTACATCTCTGGTAGAAAATTTACCAGTCGTCATATGATGAACCAATATACTTCATCCCAGGTTTAAACAAAAAAGAAACAGCATTAAAAATGTTAGAAGGTAGCCAGCCTCAACCAGAATACAGTAAAAAAAATAGTTCTTTATAACAACTAATGGACATGATCCTAGGTCCTTTTCCCAAATTTCTAAATAAAAGGGACGCTAGGGTTATGATGTTAAAAGATTATTTTTCTTTTGTATGGTTGATTGGATGATCAGCCTCTGAATATATCTCGAAATAAAATTCTACATGCGCACATGCTAGTGGAGTTTTGTAGTTTTAATTAAAGTTTTTTGTGGTTAATTTTTATCTTAAGCCTTAGGCATATCCAGGATTTTGGAATGAGAAGGGTTATGATGGCCGTAGACGTTCAACCAAAAAGAAAAAAAAAAGACATGGAAGGGGGTTTTAGACAATCCAATGAACTTTCCAATGAAAAAAAAAACAGATCCAAAATCCTATATTTCTTCCATTTTTGGATGCAGGGTGGGAGGGAGTTTCTAAACTACCATCAACCCATCCTCCGCCTCTCAGTAGCCCATACCTTAAACAAACCAAATTATATTTCGCTTTGAATTAGTTTATATTCATTAACTTAATTTGGGAATCGTTCACACATCATTTCAAAAGTTAGGGACATCATCTCTTCGATGTGAAAATTGACACCTCCAAGGAAATTACTAATTCAGTGTGAAAGTAAATAAATAATTGAAAAGGACAGGTTTGCTAACGTTAAATAAATTACTAGGCGAATTAAAAAAAGAGAGACTTGTTAATTAACATAAAAGCAATAGTATCGAAAATGCATGCAAGGTATATGTTTACTCTGTCAGAATGAAAAGGTAATGCATTACACTTCTAATGGTGTTTTATGCTGAGATGCAATAAAATGTAGTTTTGAAGAACAATTAACTAAGGGTTGAATAGAAGAAAGTGTAATTTGGTAAACAAAGTGATATTATTAGAAAAGATTGATTATCGTTGTAGAGTTATTAGAATTGGACTTTTAAACTGAAGCCCATGTTGGAAATGGTGACCATTTTCATAAAAGCATTTGTAAAAGCATTTGCACATATCAACCCCAATATATCTGCGCTTTAACTGCGATATATCCCATCTCCAGGTGCTTTTAAAGGCGTATTTTTCTGAAAAACAAAAGACACGAGATTTGAATGAGATTTGAAGAGGGAAGTTCCGAATACAACCATTTTTTTATTTTTGGATTTTCTTCCGTTTACTGATTTTCATGGACCTTCCAGGTGCTTCTATCTTCTCTCTCTCATATTTTTTTTTTTTTTAATCATGATCCTGTCACCTGGTAATCCCCTTTCACCTGGGCGAACCTTAAGACAATGTGGAGTAAATAATTTTACATTTATCTATTTGCTTTTGATTTCTGAATATGATATATATACAGACAATATCTATAGAATCAGATGATCTGTAGTTAACCTTCCACCTGCCTTCGACTGAGCCATTTAATAAAAAAACCAGAATTCTTAAACAGATAACACTTGTAACCTCTTATCGCAACCATATGCGCTTGTCTATCACTACTACCTCTTTCCCCTCCCTAACATTTAATTAATCGCTGTTATAAGTGACTCAAATAAACTAACCTTCATTTAGATCCTCTTCCGCCTATTAGAAAGGTAGGAATCTTGTTTTATTGATTTTTTAGCTCATATTTTTTGACTGCTCTTTCCGTTTAGATATTTCAATGTGTAGTACCTAGCCTGTTCAGGAATTATTACTTTTTAATTTCATTAGTTATTTAGGAAGTAAAACGGAAGATATATGAAGAAATAGCATTTTTGGATATTCGAAACTTACCACTTTAATTCTTTAATACAGCATCTATTAAAATTGGGGAACGATAAAATTAGAAAAGTCACTATTTTTCTATTAATATCTTAAAATCATTCTTCGGACTTGACATCGAAATTCTTCGTTTGAACATTTCTCGTAATTAAGGATTACTGATTCTTTTATTTATAGTATATTTTTGTAGAACACTTTTTCTTTCTTTCTTTCTATTTTTTTTAACAAGTAATTAAATAATTACTATTGTTTTTAATAATACGACCAAAAAACGTTTTTGTTTTTTGTTTTTTGTTTTTCTTCAAAGAAAGATCAGAATTGGGTTCAAGATTTTAACGAAATAGAATGAATGGAACGGATCTAGAAAAACACTTTATTTCTGCATTTTGTTCAATAGCTTAGAACTGAAGAGGTACAGATCGTCATTCGTAATCCCTTGAACTCATCTTCCTCCAATTAATACATTCACTTAAGTGATTGCCTGTGAACCCTTAATAATTTCTATTAGCTTTTTTTTTTTTTTTAATTTTGTACTATTTTTACACTCAGAATAACTGATTGAAATATGCTCTGTGTATATTATAATTGTATAATATTTCTGATCTACAAACTGTTCACGAATTATAATTTCTTAAAGGAATACCTAAAGCAGATTGTATTTTAATAATAACAATGGGTGAGGCCAAGTTGTATACAAAATGACATCCTGGTGCAGCTGTTTCACGCTAATACGGCGATCATCAGCCAGGAGCAGTCATCAGTACACAACCAAGTCTCGATACACGGGGCCTATATGATAAAACGTCGGAATAAATGTGGAATTTGTTTTAACTTTTGCGGGTTCCACATTTATTCCGACAGATTGTATTTTATCTCGTACGCTTTTCTTGTTTTCACTATTTTCTATCTTCCTTTAAGCTATCTCAAATTATTTATTAAATTTAAAAAGGTTTGTTAAAATTAATAAAAGTTACTTTTTTATTAATTCAATTGTTTATTAATGTGAATAGATTAGTTATTTTTGATCCCTTGTTCTTAGTACGAATATATAGTCACTTTTTTATGACAACATAATTTTTATGATTTTTAGAAGTATTTTTTTATCATTATAATAAAAAAATATAAAACAAAGTTCGGTATTGTAAGTGATGCACATTTAAGTCTGTAGTTCGTGATATTTTTACTAAAGATGCAAAACTGCTTAGAAAAAAAATTAGAAATAAATGGTTCCTCGGGTTAGGATCTATCATTTTTATTCTCTGCAATAAAATCTGATATAATGGGTATTTATTTGTTTGTACCAATATCAGTTTCTATTTCTATATTAGGCTAAATGTCTTGGCCTAAAATATTAGGCTAATAGTATGACATTAGATCGCCCAAATGGACAACAAGTAAACATATACGCATTTAAAAAAAATCGATAAAGTTCTATTTGTTTAAATTCTTTATTATTGTTTTAAAAATTACATATATAAAGTAAGCTTCCTTTGCGGACCCAGTGGTCCAGTAGTACAGCAATGAGCTGAAGACTGGAGGAGCTTGGTTCAATTTCCGCGGATTTCAGGGATTTTTTTTTTTTTTTTGTGAGTTTTTCTCGTCCAGACAGGTCCAAGGGTCCACCCAACCCTCTGAAGAATAGGTACGGGTTTATTTCAGAGGAATTAAAGGCAGGCGGGCGTCGGGCTGACCACCCAACCTCAACTTCATTCCGTTGTTCATGGAGCCGACCCCTAGAGCCACATGGGCCTTTAATGGGATATTTTAACTTTTAAGTTTTCCTTGGGACTACATTTGATTCGATATAAATTTATAAAAGCCCAAACAAGTCTCTTGATGGTAAATCTATGTTGACTCAATCAGTTTCATTGTTAATCTTTTCACTGCACTGTTTCTTACTTTATAATATCTTATTCTTGGTAGACAAGTACAGTTCTTAAAAACACTTAATAACCTCCATTAAAATGAACATAAAAAATTAGAACAAGGATTTGGAAAATAAGCTGAAATCGAAAAACATTTCACAGAAATAATCATTAGCAATCAAAAACGGCTTCTCCTAGAAAGCTGAAATTTAAGTCAAACTTTTGTTACATAATTCATTGCGAACTTTTTTATGCATTTGAATAAATTGGGCACCTAAATCATATATCAGGAATCAGAACCACTACTATACGTTGGCGAATCACAATAACTCAAAGATTTTATCGCAATAAATAAATAAAAATTAATGATAATTTTCGGCACTTAATTAATAATTTTCAATGAGAAGTGGATTCGTAAATAAGAAGGTGAGGTAATTTACAAGAATTACAGGAATCTTCGTGTGCTATTCGAAGCTCTGCTTACCAACTATAATTGTCTTTTTTTTTTTTTTTTTCCATCTAGAAAAAAACTCAGATAATTATTTATTTAAGTAGAACTTGATTTATAATTTCATATAAATGTACTTGTCATTTTCAATAACCTTGCTTCTTTTTTTTTGTTAGGCATCCTATCCTCCTGTCCGGGAAAGTAGATGGGAATCCGGGATCTTCCCAGCCGGATCTGAACAAGCGATTTTCTGCTCATCAAGTGTCAGCTTCAAGTATTGTCTGTTTCTATAGAACGCAACTACCATGCAGGTTAGTCACTTACTCAAATACTTAGCAAAAAATGACACTTCGTTATTTTAAACTTGTAATATTATTTATTTTCAGTTTTTTGAAAACTCATTGTTTACTTAGAAGCATCGTATGAATATTAAATACTGTTAATGAAGTAATAGTGTTGTAGTAAAAACATCCTTTGATTAAAGTGGGTCCTGCTTTTAATCCTTTCAGATAATATTTCAAGAACGTTAATGCTTTCAAATAAAATTTATTTCTTTATTTTAATTTCGATTAAAAAAACAAAAAAACAACAAAAACATAAAAAAAAAAAAAAAACCTTCCTTTTATTTAATAATCGTTTCCTTGCTTTTTTTTCCTTGGTCCATAAGGAAGTTTACTTCAGATTTTCTTTTTGACTGTCAGAATTTTTTTTTTAAAAAAATG
>JAFIDM010009631.1:113249036-113275841 GCA_023159025.1 Thereuonema tuberculata
TTTATTTATTTCAGTGAATTTACGATTGTTAATTACTGACCAAGATATTTGTGTTATTCTTCACTAAATTAATTTATAATTTCTTCGGGGTATTAAGATTGAGCTATTCATAATTTTAAAGTGGGTTTTTTCCCCCCTCCTTAGTGCCATTACGGTTGCACGCAGATGACTTATAGTGTGCCCATCTATTCTGCTGTCACACGGCACTACAATTACTGTTTAGATAAATTATAATATCTTTCAACCCGTTTTATCGTTTATTGACGCCATTTGCGAGTATTAACGAAAAAAAATTAAAAAAAGTTAAACCGACGTCCAATTTTTTTAAGTGATTATCGTTAAGAAAATACAATGGTTTTATGATTTACATTAATTTCTCTTTTTAAAATTTCATTTTTTTGTTTTGTTTTTATTTACGTTGCTGTCATTGAACAGAAATTACAACTCCATAATCTAATAAAGATATTGCAACTTGAATTACTTGATATTCTTGTCGTGTTGAAAATGTGACAAGCAAAAAAAAGTCAAAATTCTGAAATAATTTATGTTATATCAACTGATTACATATGAAATTGCCAGTTATTAGATCGTTAAAAGGCGCTGAATTGTGGATATAAGAAGAACTTGTGAGAGTAAAAACAGGTTTCCTGAATCTAGGTTTCATTTTATCACTTCTGTTATTAAATTTTGCTTAATTAATTCCACTAAGCATTAGGATTAAGAGAAAGAAAAATTACAAATTATAATCTAAAAATATCTTAAAATAACTAACTGAAATTATGACATCGACGATATTTATATATATATATATATTTAATCTAAACTTTAGTAATTATTAGTGTAAGAAAAAATTAAATTAAAAAATAAAAAGACAAACGATAAGTATAAATTTTAGTTGTGAAGCCATTCTGACACAATTCCCTAAATTTGAAATAATCGCTTTCTATGGAATATTGTTTTAGCAGGGAAGACAAAGATCTATAAACAATGTCGTATAAGAAATTTTCAGATCAAATAAAAAGCGCTGACGTGAAAGAAAATTGTGTGCTTGTGGGTGAAGTATTAGCTGCAGTCAAAAAACTCTTAGATTCAAATTAACAGTTTATAAAATTACCAGAAAAAAAAATATTTAGAAAAGTAAAAGAGATAATTTTTGCCATAAAATGTTGAAGACGGAATCCCTCTGCTTCCAATTTTTTTGCCTTAAAATATTCGACTCATCAATTAAATGTACTTTTTGATATATTCAACCCCTTTGCTCAAATTTTGCTTCAGTCTTTGTCTACGACTTTTCTTCACTTTTTATCGGTGGCTCAATTTTAGATCTTAGTTTAAGTAGTAAGAAATCACTTTATACTAAACAAACTTAGAAACAAATTTACGATCTAGTGGTCAAAAAATGTAAGAAAAACTATTTCCTTTTGTATGAAAGGAAAATGAACATTCTTTGGAAATGAAAGTGAGTTCTGAAATATTGTTGCTTTGCTTCATTAAATTTAAACGAATCACATTGTTATTATATAAGTATTACAGTGCTTAAAAAAACATAAATAAATAAATCCGGAAATCAGTTAAATGAAAATAAATTATTAAGAGAACAGACAAAACAATTCTAACTTTCGATAGCTGAAAAAAAATATTCAAGAAATTAAAAATGATCATAATTTTTTGTATTGTAATAATTTTAGAGTTGAAGAAAGACTGCATCACAATGAGAGTTATCTATCGGGAGGATGGGGGTTATCTTTCATGTTTGGCAAATGCGAGATTGCCCTGACATATTTTCACTTTACTCAGATGATAACATAAAGGTCCAAACCGAATAGTTACTTATTTGTTTCCTTTTAACTCGGTTTATTTGTGCAGAGTGAAGAGCAGGTGTATTGACAAAGCGGCACGCGAACACAGCACAGGGGTTCAAAGGCTAGGGCACAGCCGTATGTCGGTGGCGGATGTAAGAAGGATGCGTTGTTTGCTTAATTGTATATTGATTTATGTCAGTTCAAAGTTAGGCTGTCGATCACTTACTATCCAAGCTTTGATTTTCTTCATTTCATATCGGAAATATATAGCCTACATCTGTTAAGACAAACGTCCTTCGATTATCTTGTGTTTTCGATTTCCTAATCTTCATCCAAGCGTAGAGAAAACAATACAAAAACAATATCATGAAAAAGTAACTAGTTACGGTGTATTTCAAAAACAATATTGAAAGGTACAATTGTCGTTTTACTTCAAATTATTATATTTTCAATGCGAGCAATACGTAAATTGTTTAGGCAAATACATGGTATCCCAAACAGATATGACATAATATTTAACTTCTCCCTTTCCACCCTATTAATTCTTAAGGAAAATGAAAAAATTCTTAGACTTGTTTTAGTCACTATATAGAGTTCAGTTATAGAGTTGTATGGGGGTTGTTAGTGGTCTGCAGGTGCTGAGTTCAGTCCCGATGGAGGTTGGGATTATCGGTTCACTTCTTAAAATGGTTTGCCCGTTCTGCTTTCAAATGAAGATCAGCTGCTTTCCAGGGTTAAAGGCAGGCGAGCGTCGGCCTGACCTCCATTCTCAAATTGGTCAAGAACGGTTGGGAGCCTGTAGCAGTTTTGCTTTATCATGGCCGATTAAACAGGATTCTTAATTCGGAGAATACCTGAAAAGACTGTGATTAGTTTATGATGAGCCGGTCATCTGATGAATTAGGTCACACAGACGCTCCTTGTAGATTTTCAGTTTAAGATTTTTTTTTAATCGTACCTACAAAGGAATTGATAAAACAAGTTAAATTTGAATCAGATTTATTCAAGAATTGTGAATATAATATTTTCTTCTGAAAGGAAATCAGTAAATACAGTAAATGATAAGCAATGCAATATTTTTAAATCATAAAATGAGAAACTAAGGATCCAAAGAATTTTACGAATTTTTATTTCCTTTTTGTATCATAATTAAAATTTTGACGAAATAGATCGTTTCATTTATGATAATCTATATTACTAAAATCTTTTATTTCTCTGTCTGTCTGTCTGTGTGTCTGTCCGGCGCAATTTTCTGAGAGAATGGAAAATAGAAATAATTTTTACAATGAAACATCCGCGACAGGAATCGAACCTGCAACCTTCTGATCCGAAGTCAGATGCCTTATCCATTAGGCCATAGGGACTACAACTCTCTTTATATGGTTTTTTGACTTATATCTCCTTTCCTTTCCCCCATCAATAAGGAATGTATTCAATCTTTTTTTTGAATCTCAACATTGTTTATTTATTTCACATCAGTCAGTTTATTTGTAATTCGAAACTGACAATTAGAACGATAATTGCCGAAACGTTGCAATATTTTAAATATTCTTACTTAACCAAATCCTATGTGATATTGAAAAATATGTGGGTGTACACGCCAGATGTTGGAGTAAAGAAAACAGAGTCAAGAAAGAGAGAAGCACTCTTTTTTTGAGGTGGGATACCGAAAAAAATCACTATTTGCAACTCAAAAACCATCAATAAATGTAACTCAAACGTCACTGAAAAGTGACAATTATAATTAAAATGAGAGTCAAAAAAGAATGATACGATACTTCTATTAGATAGAATACTGAAAAATCACTATCTGTAACGCAGAAACCATCAATATTTGGAACACAAAAGCCACTGAAAAGTGCCACTTAGAATAAAAAAAGAGACTCAAAAAAGAAAGAAGCAGTATTTTTATTAGATAGAATACTGAACACTATTGTAACTCAGAAACCACTGAAAAGTATCATTTGGAATAAAAAAAAAAAAAAAGAGTCAAGAAATAAGAAGCAGTATTTCATTAGATAGAATACTGAAAAATCACTATTTGTAACTCAAAAACCATCACTATTTCTAACTCGAAAACCACTGAAAAGTATCAATAGGAATAACAAAAAAAGATAGTCAAGAAAGAAAGATGCACTATTTCTATTAGGTAGAATACTGCTCAGAAGTTAGACATCTTAGCCATTAGACCACTAGGCCTACATTCTAATCTCTGTAAAAAATAAAAATATATCATAGATATATGATTTACAAGGTGGTTCTAAAAGCAGTCGTAGATTGAGAGAATATAGACATCAAAAATTAAATTAAAAAAAATAGCTTTTAAAAAATTTTAGTTTTAGTTTCCTTGATGTAATTTGTGTGTGTGTGTGTGTGTGTGTGTGTGTGTGTTTTTTTTAATAAATAAAAAATTGTTTTCCGTTACATAAGGGAGGCTTCCGGAGCGAAGCGACGGGTAGCCGACTAGTTATAACAAAAATACTAAAGTGTTGGCAAGGGGCACTTATCAGTAGGTAAGATATTTCTCAAACATTAATTCGTTCACATGGGATAGTTAAAGATAACCATTTAAATTAGATTCCACGCTTGTCTTAATTGTTTATTCGTATTTTCAATAAATTTCAGTTTCTCGATTATTATCAATGTGCTTTCTTATTGATCACCGTAGAAAGTAAAGTCATAGCTGTAACATTAATATTTTAACAAACAGAAAACAAAATAATGAGGGAATATTTTACAGCAAAGGAAAGCACTTCTAAGCAGAATTCGAATATTGCCTGTGAGATTGAGGTTAGAAAAATGTAAGATTACAATAGACGTATAATAAAAAAAGTTAAATAACGATTAAACAGAGTAGAATACAAAGCGTTGACTGGAGTCGAAAGGGCATCTCCCACTTGTGATTTTAGTTCCATACAGCTCACAAAATTAAAGTGACACGGAAAATAGTTGAATTTAATATCACTTGAAATACTTTTAAAAGTTATTCTCGGATCCCTTAATTTCTATCATCACCTTATATTGAGATTTAAAAAGAACTGATCAGTTAATTAATCTGGAAATGTTAATTGATTGGCTTCAAACTTCTTGTGTTCATTTCTATAAAAGTATATTTCTAAGTTCCATTGTATTTAACCTTTGTCATTTATTTAATATTTTGACATAAGTATTTCGATTTACATTAAAAGTATCATTCAGTAACTGGAATTGCTCCAGTAATTGAATTCAGAAATATCTCTATCTCCAGAGAAACCAATTAGAATAAAACAGTAAATTAGAGTGGGTGACCTCGCAATAAAAATTCCAACTTTGATTTTTTGTTGTTTAAATAAAATCTGACTAGAAATAAAATAAAAAAATGTTTACAAAAATCACTATTAGGATAATTTTAAGAAAATACGTCGCCATGTTTCTGATTGTATCTAGTTAGCTTTTCTGGGTTTTCAATTGCTGACTCCGTATCTCTCAACTCGGTGACACTACGAGTCCATTTTGTTGTGTAGGCGTCATTCAAATGCATAAAAAGAAGACTTCAGATTACACCAACCAAAGGTAGAAATAACGAAATGAAAAAGAAAAAAAAAAGACATTGAAAACAAAAATCTAATCAAAAAAAAAAGTCTGTTAAAAAAAAAAAAAAAAAAACCTGAGTATTAACTGAATCGATAAATTTAGTTTTGGAAAAATCAAAATCGATTTAGTTAAAGATTTTATTTGAAGTAAAAAGAAAGTTTTACATTTAACAAGTAAAAAACAAAATTGTGCTAAAGCTTAAAAGTAAGGGCGACCCATTAAAAACCCATGAGGACATTGAACGTGTGCATAATCAATTTCAAATAAGATGAAGGAAAAAAAAAATATTTCTACAATGAAATATCCGCGATAGGAATCGAACCTGGACCCTTCTGATCTGAAGTCAGACGTCTTATCCATTTGGCCATGGGAACTACATTCGAATTATTGTTAAATATCTCTTATTACTCCCTCTGTGTGTGTGACGCAATGAAAGAAGAGAGAAACAAGAAAAAATAAAGGTAAAGTTTAGGAATTTGTTCCTGGACAACTTCTGTCTCGATCGACTTGAAATTTGGATATGCTTTAGTTTAGAATGTCTGCTATACAGTGAATATTTTTATTTCTACTTATCTGGAAAAATGGGGTCACAGTCGACTGTGTCCGCAAACTGTTATAGATACGGTCGAAGAAAAATATAGATTGTATAGTAGACACTCTAAACTAAAGCATATTAAAATTTCAAGTCGATCGGGTTAGTAGTCGAGCAAAAAAAAATGGGAACAGAGACCGACAGACGAACGGACGGACAGGACAAACGCAATAGCTCCCAAATGGGTCGCTAAAAATAAAAATAAAAATCTTTTGATGGTAGACTAGTCGATAAATACGGCTAACTACATTCATTTTGTGCCGATTTTATTCAAAATATTTTTATTACTTACATAAAAAAGTAAATCTAGGTTATTTTACAAACAAGATATTACTAATAAAGTAAATTATCAATGAAGAGAATGTTGACATGTTTTGTATAGAAATGGGACAGACAGATCCACCGAGTCTTAAGTCACAGAGCTGTAGTTTTATTCTTATTATGTCTTATTTGCTTCTGTCCAATTAACTGCCACGAATAGAAACACTTTTGCCTAAATATAAAGGTTCTAAATACGAATTTAAAAAATAATTATTGATTTTACTTTTTGCACGACAACATAAACCACAAGACACAAAATTGTTGAATATTTTGTTGAAATTATCTTCGTTTACTTTGTCAGCCAATCGTTTAATCAGATTTTGATGCATTAAAAAATTAAATAATTAAAAAATTAAGATTTTTTTTTGTTTTTTATTACTATTTGGTTTAGGTTTTCAAAAGAAACTTCTATTCCTATAATTTGTAAAAACTTGACTCACTTATAAGATCTGACTTTAAATTAGAAAGTAATATTTATCTATAGTTTATACGTCGTTAACATCATTATATTTTTTTATGCATCCAATTAGTGACACTAAGCGTTGATGAATAAGGAAATCGAACTTTTCAATGACTTTTTAATCGGCTTCTACGTATTAAAAAAGAATGATGAATTTATATGATTCAGAACTGAATAATAATTTACTATTGAGGAAGCGAATAGCAAAATCACTAGGCTTAACTGAGAAAAAAAAAAAAAAAGATTAAGATCTATATATAAAAAAAAAAAAGAACGCCCTCCAGTTCTCCGTCATTATAATTAAGTTTTCGATGTTACACCATTGGAAACTGACCAAGGCAGTAGGGAAAACATTGACCTGGCTTCTAAGACCAGCCGCACCAGGTCGTGACCCTAACTGTTTCCTTAAATGGTTGCTCACTTTTCTGAAATGATGCCTTATTAATCCCACTGGTGGAACCAGTCGTGTAAGTGTTTCTCTTTGTGTCTGCAAGAATGCTTACTATGGCACTTGGTGAAACAGATAACGCAGTGTAGCGGAAGTGTAGCAATGATTGATAATATACCACAAACATTCTTAACCGTTACTCTAAAACTTAATAGTTCACGTTTGTATCGTCCTAATCGTAAAAAGAAAGAAAGAGGCGTTTATTTATTTCAAAAAAATACCTAAAAACACAGTTCAAAACAACCTACGATTATTCACAACACTGAAACTATAAGAATAACCTTTCAAGCTGTCAACTTGGTACACGCGAAGCGTCAAGAGGTTACTACACCCTTCTGTGTGGCTCGCGCACCAATGCAAAGGTTACATAACCTACATTGTCAGCTTGCTTGGGCTTTTTATTTTTTCTTTAGTCTTATCGGAGTCATGTTCCTCGAAAATTATATGTTGCATGTAATTTCTGAACTGGACTTAATAAAGATTGTAGTATTGTCGGTAGACTAACGAAATAGACTTTAAACTGATTAACATTGACTGACTTGAAGAACCCGGATGAGAACGGAAAATAGGTTAGTAACACCACACTGTTTTGCCTCCTGCGTTTCACAGTATTTGAACATATATCAAAACAAACAAACATTCAATAAAGCAATTTTAGTCTTGTTTGTTTATTTATTTATTTATTTATTTTTTTCTGGCTTTATCGCAGTGAAGTTCTATATTATTCAATTTGTAGCAGAAAACAAGGAAGTAGTTCATTATATTTTCGTTGAATAAAGTTTGTACAATTATCCTTTTTGGATATTTATTTATTCATTTAAAAACTGACAACAGTGAAACCCTTATTAAACTAAAACTTGGCTGAAGTCCCTAGATTTAAAAAAAATAAAATAAGCTAAATCTAGGAGCTATATAAAATATAAGCCTAATAAACTTTAGGTAAATAAATAAAGGATTTAAGTAAATAAACAGAGAAATATTTAGTTTCACAGATTTCATCAATAAAAAAAATTACTATCAGATTAAAAGAAAGCTTAATATAATTAATTAATGATAAGAGTAAAGAAATCTTATCATTATTTAATTATATTAAGCTTTCTTTTTTTTTTTTTTAACAATCAGGAAGTTAGATCCCTGTTCGTTTTATTCGCTAACTACATTTATTATTTTGATTTATTTAAATTAAATAAAAATTACAGTTCACGATTTAATGACAAGTTGTTGGTTTTTTTTGTTTGTTTTTTTTGTGCAGAAAGATAAAGGAATTTTTCATTTTCAATTAAATACAATAAAATCCTCATCAGATGCAATTTAGTGAAATTAGGGGAAAAAAATATATCCATTGGGAAAACTGGATAAATGGATTAAAATGATGTTATTTATTTAAGATTATGCAGAAAACAGACGTTCGTCGAAACTGATTACTTTGAAAACATAAAATAAAATTGTAAAGCACAATCTATCCTTATTTAAAAATATACTTATAAATTATATTAAAAGCAATTATGTAACTCTGGTACCAATCTTTTAATTTTATAGTAAAAATTTCAATTAATTCAAATTTGTCGAATTTTGATTCAAACAAATGTCTTTTAAGTAGTGACAAAGGGATCACGTGCCGCCCCCCCCCCCCCCAATCAAATAATGAAGCCAAGGTAGGGGACCAATATTTAAGGTTGCGCCATTGACCTTTTAGCTTCTAGTTACGCCACTGATTCTTAAAGTCAGTCCTTGATTCTTAAAGCAGATTTATCATTTTTGAATAGTCCTTTAATTACAAACACAATTACTCATCATATATTCATTATTTTAAGTTTAATACTTTGTACAAAAAAATTACAAAAAATTAACAAATCTTCAAAATATATAATTGATCAAGCACCGTCCTTATGAGGAATTAAAAAAAAAAAAATAATAAATGCAAGTAACTATAATAAAACAGTCGAAATGCAACTAAAAAACGAAAAGAGAAGATTAGAAAAAAAATGTGGTAAGGGCCTAAATGGTTAAGTGTGTTTCAAGTTGGATTCCCTTATTGCAAAATCTCCAATATCTTGATGAGACGATGTGGCAAATATAGTCCATTGAAGGACAAATGGCAGGGGACAGACTGATGCTGTGTTGGGTCCTCAGGCATGGACTTGACCTTAAAAGAAGAGGCTGAGCACTTCGCTTTTTTCAAGCACACACATATTCTTGTCGTAACATATTCTTCATTTAAATATTTAAATTGGTCAACTTGAGCTTTACAATAAAAAGCAAAGTAAAATAAAATTGTCTACCTTTAGAATTCTAGTGCTAATTTTCTTTTACTGGTATTTCAT
Organism: Thereuonema tuberculata; assembly: GCA_023159025.1. Classification (NCBI taxonomy): domain Eukaryota; kingdom Metazoa; phylum Arthropoda; class Chilopoda; order Scutigeromorpha; family Scutigeridae; genus Thereuonema; species Thereuonema tuberculata. The sequence goes on from JAFIDM010009631.1 coordinate 113,258,557, forward strand.
GTACTTATTCAAACTAAATAACAATAATGCTGATAAAATGGTAGTAATAAAAGTTTTAAGATGAAATACGAAACTCCTAAATTAAAAAAAGCTGTGATAGTGCTATGTATCATTGCTAAGTGTCCAACCCTCTCACAGTATGCCAATCCTGAGAATATTTAACTGGTTCTTTATTTATTTATTATTTATTTAATAATAATATTAATAATAATAATAATACTTAAGCTTAGTTAAAGTATTAGAATACTGAATGACCATTTTTTGAGAATTATTTCAGTGGTGATAAAGTTTCTGATTAAAGATCACCTTTTTGACAGATATGCTAAGGAAGTAACTTAGGTTGTATCAGAAATTAGTTACGCGCTTAGTAGTAAAGAAAACAAGTGAATATAATTTTGTGCTAAAGCATAAATTTAAGGAATACCCATAATAACAAAAAAACCAAGTTCATTAATGTAAGGAAAAATAAAAAAAAAGTTAGGAAAATAAGAAAAAACAAAACAAAAACAAAACGCGAACATAAAAGAAAAAAAAAAAAAAAAACCAGTAGATATAGGGATTCGAACCGAGAACCTCCAGCATATGAGTGCGAAACATTACCCGTCAAGCTATAGCTGGCAACTGAAACGAGATGGTTGCATTTCTAATATTTAAGCTAATAGAGGAAATCCAATGAAAACAATGCCAAATATTTCAAAAATGGGGGGTGGGGGTGGGGCGTTGACCTCTGGAAATACCCCATTCCTACGGTGTTTGGGCCTCTGAACACGATGGCGAAGTCCGTTTGTCGATCCGACCTTCCGTTCGGAAGTTCTTGGACAGACAGATCCTGGACGGACGGACAGGACAAACGCAATAGCTACCGATTTTGGTCACTGTCGCAATAGCTCCCAAATGGGTCACTAAAAAAAATTGAAATTCGTATTAATATTGAATACAGCAAGTTTTTCTATTTTTTTAAAAGTATATATGCACAAATGAAAATAAGTAAGATTTTGTTTTTTTGTTTTTTCCGTAGTGATATACACTAGGTCCATGCATAGTGACCATACAGCACTGCGAGAAGGGTGAGAAGACGTTACAGATCAAAATAAACATCCTATGTTACATTGGCTCGAACCATAAATAAGCATCGTAACAAATTTTAAAGACATCAGTCCTGCCGTTTCAGCAAAGGATTTCCGAGGTTATTTTGAAGGGATTGGAGGGTTGGAAACCAAAATAAATGGGCCTAGGTTTAAGTTAGGCCATAATGTGAAAAATTTCAAGAAAATATATCCATCAGTTTTGGTGTGATATGCTTACAAACAGACAAAAGGCCAAAGTAAAAAAAAGTAGACAGACAAACAGAAGAAAAAAACATTCAAGTATTATCTCTCAAAAAAACAAAAACACTTTTGCAGTTATTTTCAGTATGAACGAAACAAAATCCTAAAATTTCTACTTTAAACTCAATTAAAACAACAAAAATCTCTTCGTGTAAAGATATACCAGAATAATGGACATTTTGATAAAATGTACTTAAGAAATTGTTCCAATTAAATCATTTGTTTATAAATGGTAGTTTTGTCAATTTACATCTAATTTTTATTATTTTTTCCTTTGCAATCATTTCTGTGTCATATTTCCGTTTCACACCAACTACTGTTAATTAGGTTTTTAAGATATAATTTTAATTTCTTTCTTTTTTTTCTTATTTGACTGAAGTCCCCATTATAATTCATTTATTTATTTTTGTTTTTTGTTTAGGCCGAACAGTATCTCTCACATCATCCGTCACAGTATAATAATGGTACATGCTTTGGTTGGCGAAATGGATTCACTTATAACCAAAGACATGCTCCGTGTAGACCTCCTACAGGTAAAATTATTTAATTAAATTATAATTTTAATTTGCTTCGTTATTAGTCAATAACAACGCATAAATTGTGACTCAAGTGGTAGAAATTTTACTTCAAGCAAGCTTTGGAATTTTTTTTCTCCATAGTAAATTTCTTTTATACTGTTAGGAGGGCTTACCTAGCCTTCTATCAAATGGAAATCAGAAAGTGGTTCAGGTCACCTTCTCCTTACATCATAAACTTCTGCATTCTCCTTCTTAAATGCTAATGGAGAATAGAGTGGCAGTCTTATTTTCTTCACTTATGTATAAGCAGTTTATTAAACTGGAATGCGTAGGCTACTCTTTTATTGATTGAAACAAATACATTTGTATACTAGCAGGCAACATAGAAAGGATCATAATCTGAAGTAAATTCTTACGTGGTATAAAGTGTAGCTTTCTGTAAGCAAGATGTTTAACATAGTGATTAAATGAAATCGTACAGTTTGAAAGTTCTGTAGCGATAGGAAAACATACGGCAGAAATAAAACATTTTAGTTATTTTATCATGATAAAACAATGTCAACTAATATTTTTATAAATATCAGTTACTTCCCATTGAAAGAATGTCCAACAATTTGGTGACTGAAAGGCTACTTGTATTTTACATGACTTCGACCAAAAAAGTAAATAATAATAATAATAATAATAATTATTATTATTATTATTATTATTATTATTATTATTAGTAAAATGAATTTTTCTCATTTTATTCTTTTTATTTGTTATTTTACTATTCTAAATTATGTTCAAAAGCAATAACTTAAAGCAAACATAATAAATTAAGTCTATTTTTAGAATATTTAATAAGAAAAGTAAATAGTTATAAATAGTCTCTCTATAAGGTTTAAATAGTGTATATTCATGGTCAGGTAGGTGTAATAGTTCCGATCCTAAGGCTTATTTGAAGCCAATGTTGACATTGCACTTTGCCATTCATAATTTCCTCGATCTTCTATTGACAAGTCAACATCGACACGAGCCCTATCTTAACCTGAGGAAGATCCGCTCTTTAAAGTCAGTTTGCCGAGTCATTGTGTAGGGTAGGAGGCTGAGCTTCCCTCGAAGGACTCGTGACTTATTGATATTCATGCAGCCATTATCGGATGCAAGGCTGACACGTCCTGCCGTGCCTACGAGATTTTCAGCGCTTCGTCATATTTCCGGAGAATTGCTTTCAATCTTACCGTAATAAGTGGATCAAATAGCCAAACTGGCAAAAGTTTAATGCCACTTTGTAACCAGCCTATTTCATGCCTTGTAATGTCCCTTTACAATCGCTAATGTATCGCGGCATTACGTCAATAGAAGCTATTACGCCAATGAAGTTCCCTCCCGCCTCCGCCCACCGTTTATTGAAAAGAAAGGATGTTAGTGATGATTGATTGGACTTTGAAGCCCGTTATGGTCTGAAATATGTTTTCAAGGTTATTAGAAAGAATATCCAGCAACAAACACTGAATATCTATCAAAACATACTTTGAAAACATGTATTTACTTTTCACAGTTCATTTCGGAAATAAATAGTTTATAGTTGTTTTAAGATCATAAATTTACATTTTAATAACATCGAAACGGAGCAATAAAATACTGAAAATTTACACGAATTTGCTATTAAAAGCAATTTTCTTTTTCCAATGGACAGTTATCTATTTGTATTTTAAGGCTAATTTATGATCTTTAAATAACTATAAGCTACTTTTCAATTGAATAATAAACAAGGTTTATTATTGGTTTAAACCAATCACAGTGCTTCGCAACGGCTTCTGAGTCACCTTTACTTTAGAATAGCCTGCGCCGGAGTGGTCTAGAAAATGCTCACGCGAGTCTATTTGCGAACCCATGCTATCTTACCCACCCCTATTTAAATGGAATAATCGTCTTCTTAACTCAAACATTGTTAATACACTGAATTCCTAATAATGATTAAAAAAAAAAAAAAAAAACTTAAGTTGATGAGGGGATCGAACCCACGACCTTCGCGTTATTAGCACGACGCTCTAACCAACTGAGCTAACAGGCCACCTACAACATTCAACATTCAGGCCACCTACCACTGAGCTAACAGAAGCCGTTGCGAAGCATTGTGGGATATGTGTCCACAGACAGACAGGCGTCTTTCAGAAGCCTAAAAGGAAATAATTGTTTTAATAGTGCAATGTATGTTTTGATAGCGTCCGCTTGTTTTATATTATTTTTAATAGTCTTTCAAGATTAAATATAAAAGAATAAAAATAAATTAGCTAATTAAAATTCATGGATAGTATTACTTTTTTTCTAGAGAAGATATATAAAAGATACTTTAATTACAATTCATCTATGATTTCGTATATCTGTTAAATACGTCTCGAAATGAGAAAAGAAGATATTTACAGTTATTAGAAATCAAGCACCAATCATAATTTTATAGATTTAAATTGTAGCATTGTTAAAATTAACATTTAAGGTCCTGACTTGCAAACTTTTATTTCTTTTACATATTTCTTTTTCCAATGCACCTAAAATTTTTCTGAAAATTTAAATATGAACTTGTGAAGTATGTGGGATTTCTATTTTCTTGTTCTTAATTTTCGAAATATTCTGCAATTAATTAAATTAAAATTCAAAACCAGCCACATTTTTTTTGGCGTTTTCGAGGTATTACTCGGTATTTTTAACCCAATGAAATTTGATAAAGCCTGAAATGATAAAAAAAAAAAAATTGCAAAATAACGATTTGTATTTAGAATATTTATTATTAGTGTAATAGTTAATTTAAAAAAAAATAATTTAATCTCTCACACTTAAAAAAAAATAGTATTTTTTAAATTAACTGTGGCACTACTAATAAATATTTTAAATATAAATCGTTATTTTACAAATGATTTATCATTTCACGTTTTTGTCATATTCTTTTAGTTGAAAATATCGAGTAATACCTCGAAAGCACCCAAAAAATTGACTGTTTTGAATTGAAATTTAATTACATAATACCTTGAGAATTCAAAAAAAGAAAATAGAAATCCCAGATGTTTCACAAGTTCATATTTAAATTTTCATAATTTTAGATGCTTTGGAAAAAGAAATATATAAAAGAAATAAAAGGTTTCCAGTCGCCTACAGTTGCTTGAGTCAGGACCTTAAAGTCTAAAAAAAAAAAAGGTGGAATATCCACAGAAAGAAAGCTAATAATTCAATTATTGGTCCATTTAAAGCATATCAAAACAACTTTGGGATTCGTACATCCGAAAGATATATTCAATGAATCTTTCAAAGTATCAGTTGAAAGTGAAATATGCAAATAGAAGTATATCTTAATTTGGCCAAAATCAGTAGATGATCCATCGGACATTGCATAGATTTATGACGGTTTAATAAAAGAGGCCAAATGCGGATACATCTCCTTGACAAAATTAAAGAGAACGAGGTCTTGTAAGAATCCGAACTTCAAAACACGTCTTGCTGAGTCCTTTGCGTCTTCTGCGAATCTGTGGACGTGTCTTGAGACTTGGATGTAAGACCTCATTGCCTTGATTTTCATTATGTAGACATTCACATGAATGCTGATTTCAGTGGCATTCGAGTGAATTTCTGACACCATAATCTTATTTAGATCTCATCTCCAAAAAACCAAAGATACAACAATTTTAACATTGCTAAATCATGGGCAGAAGCCATTTCCCAAAGACAACGTATTCCATAATCTCTGTCTCATATACAGAGGTTTAATTTAGCAAATACCTTCAACTTCTATCCAAAAAGTTTCAAAAGTGGAAATGAAATACTGAGTATCTACGTTTTGCTTCCCATTATCAGATTCAAAATTAATTGAATTTATAGTTGCTAGGTTTGATCTTTTCGTGTAAAACAAACAAATGCATGCATATTTACAATTATCAAAAGTAGAAATTTGTAAGTTCAGTGTCAAAAATAAACGACTCTATACAACGCAATTAATAATTATTTTTTCTCCAACTAGCTGTTTCAGTTGCATTGAATTGAAGGTAGTTATTTCATGAGAATATTGACGTAACATCTTTTATTCTGAATATTCTATCTTTTATAAGTATTATTTCTGTCATTAAATAATTGACGTCTATTCATTGCAAATGACATATGAAACTGATTAGAGAATTATAAATAGTAAATCATTTTTATTGTAAAAATTAATGACTACCAAACAATTAAATAGGAAATACAATAAGTTACGAAATACTGATTTCCAGTTGTTAGATCTGGATATGGAATATATTTATATTACATTATTTTTAGACGTAAAAATTAAGTTAGAAAAGTAACTAAATTCAGGATATCGACTCTTCTCTTACAGTAAAGGCGGATGTAAAAAAATTAGCTTGTAAAAGATAACATTGGTTTGTCTAACACCTTTAATATTGTGTAATTTAAAAAAAAAATTAAAATAAAATAAAAAATAAAAAAAGTGTCAACTTGATCGGATTGTTAAAAATTATTGTTAATATTGTAGGTCATTTTTGATTAATGGCTTAGATAATACGCTTAGAATATTGATTGTTTATCTTTCATTACAAGTGCAAACAAATAATATTTTTAAAATGTTCTGAATCGACCAACCAACTTTCTCCTTTGGAAGACTGGGATTTCCCATTAAGTGGCTGTTCATGTGACCCTGTTGCATACGTAATGATACTACAGGAACTTTTGCCAACCCGTCGAAGTTAAAAAGAGGTTTCGATCTGTCACCCTTCGAATCGAAATATGAGTTCAATATTTAAAAATCCTTAATTATAAAATTCAATGAATAAAATTGACTTATCATATGAATATCAATTAAATTAAGATTTTTTTTTTTAACTATTAAAAATTAGGATACATTTTCCTTATACATTCTTTCACATAACTTTCCTTAATTCCTTGATTCTTAATCATTTTAATCTTGTTTTCACCAAAGGTTTTTCAAATTGAAGTCTATTAAACTTTAATAACTTCTTATTGTAAATTATTTCTGATAGCTACATTGGGAAATTTAAATTAATTTTGAAGGATTTTTTAAGGAAGCAAAGAAATTAAATGTTTCTTTAAAAATTAAAAAAAAAAAAGCAAAAAAAAAAAATAGAACTTGGACGTAGACCAAATTAGTATTTTCATACTTAGCTTTGGAAATAAATAATATTAATAATTTCTCCCGGGGTTCATTTTTTTACGTAAGATTGCGAAGTTGCAATAGTGTAAACAATGCAATTGCTGAGTAAGCGTCCTGATGACACTTGTAGGAGAAGACTCTTTGACTTCGTGCTTTTATTTGTTTATTTATTGTTGGTACATTCTCTGTTTCGATGGTTCTTACTATGTCGATAATGTCTTTACCCGTCCGTGCACTTCAATTTAAAATTAATGCACTTCACAATTAAAGTCATAATTAATTAATTTTGAAGTTCCAAATATAGTAAATAAAACAAAATTATTAATAGTAATTTTTCCAAGTGACTCAAATTAATCAACAAAAAAGACGAAAGTGTGTTTCGATCTTTAAGGCCACGAATCACGTCAGTTTTGATTTATCTTGATGGCCATTTGTATCTTGATGCTGGACATTCTCAGAATTCTGCATTAGGACCGCACACCTGGGGCAACCGCCATTTTTTTTTTTTTTTGCATTCATCTTTTCTAGGAATCTTTACTGGGTGTGGAGTCTAAGGGATGCTGGTCCTACCACTCTACTTCCTACCATACGGAAGCATAAATAAAAAGTACTGTACCACTTTCCTGCTTCTATTTAGCATTCGTTTAACTGAATAATAATATTTTATGTCTAAAATTTTATCCACAGTCGGCTTTTTTTTTTTATTTGCTTTTTTTTTTTTCATTTCTTTTTTGATAAAAATTAAATTATAAAAAAATTAAATTATTACTTTTTGATATCTGAATCCATTTTAGCTAAAAATTTATAATTAACTGTTCTTCTGAAATGCAAGTCTCTTATTTAAACAATTCATAACAATTTTAATCTCAGTTTTAGTTAATGTTAAATAAGTTGTTAAATGATCCTATTTACAGACAATGTTAGGTTGTGTTGTTCAAAAGATTGTTTAATTAGACTCAATAGCAATTAAAGAAGCTTCTGATTGGAAGGAGTCTTGGAATTAAAGCGAGAGAACCGTAACGAGATATGTACTGACCACGACGACCCTTTCGTAATAAGTTTCATTGATGTCTGCCAGAGATAGGCCGAGGAACACATTGGCAAAATATAATCAGTAGCATTGAATGCCATGATACAAAGTAATCGTAATTATTAACAGGGAGATCCAAGCAAAAGGAGGAGGGGGCCAATTGGAATCCTTTCCATAGGGCCCCACAAATAGTAACGATTCTTCGTGGTAAGCAAAAGAATTACGAGAGGAAGGGGGGGGGGGCGAAAACGCATATTTTCATTACAAACTATAGGCAACATATAAGCTTTGGTTATATGAAAAGGGTTAAATATGTATGTTAAATTACGGTGGCACATTAAGATATAATTTCTATTTCAAACCTGCATTTCCTACTATCTGATAATGAAACCTTCTACTACTTTATCATTCCACAATATTTCGATCGGTATTTCCGATCTTCTTCAGGTTAATATTTAGTATACTTTGTAAACTTTAGTAAACTTTATATTTTTATAAATGTTCATAACAAATATGTTCATTACTTGAACATTACTTGGAACTTAAATGTTCATAAAATATTCCAAATTGTCTTTTAGAACCTTGCCATGTACTTTAATTAAAATATCATCCGCATACCTATGGTATTCAAAAGAAATTTTTCTTTTCTATTCCAAATTGTTTCGTAAATATTACATGACATTCCTGATGCTGGACTCCCTATTCGAAACCCATTCACTGTCCATATATTTTACAATTAATCTGAAAATATGAATTATCACACATTAGTTCTAATAGTCTCAAAATTTTTCTGATGTAATATTATTTCCTTTGAGCACTTCTTTATTTTCTTCTCATAGACTCTTCACAATTTTTAATGTCTCTGTACTGGTATTGATGTGTACATTGCTTCTATGTCTAATGTAAATAGTCTTATTTTTCCTTTTTGATTCGACTCATTTTTTATCTTTAATCTATTTATCAAGTCCTGAATATTCTTTAGTATTACTGTAGATTCAAACATTGGTAATTTTTTTTAATATCTTACTAACAAATCTGTGATCACGTGATCTTGGATTCTGAGATAAATTTCTCACCACCCGTGACCGCGACCGCTTTCTCACACCCCGCGAGCGCGTCATGTTTGATCATAAGTCACATGACTTCCGATTGACCCACGTAGATAACATTGAAAATGTGAGCATCTGGGAGACCGTCTCGGAATGTTCCGGAACGTCCAGTTGACCCACGTAGACAAAAATGAAAATGTGAGCATCCTCAATACTATACCTAACATTTGACACTTTATTTGTATTTCTGTCTCTTATGGTTACGGAGGAGGTAGGGTCAGAAAAAAATCAACTTTCTTTTCTATAGATAAGACTTAAAAAAGTCCCAAAGTTTGCGTTGGCGTTCCAAAAGAGTTTATAATAGGCCTCAATTTTACTTCCTCTTCATGTGGTGTGAATGTTGGTGTTCTACACACATTTATAACTAATGCCTTATATTGTCTGTAATTTATAATTTTATTATTCTTCATACACTGATATTCTCTTATCTTCCTATATAACTTAAAAGTCATATTATTTGGTAATTCCTTATGTTCTTCCTTATTTAGCATCTCTTTTATCTTTTTATTTTTTTACGAAAATATAGGGGATAGGAATAGGTTTAGTAAATATACTAAATTTAACTTGAAGATCGGAAATGCCGATCGAAATGTTGTGTATAATAAAGGATTTCTCAAGAAGAAGTATAAAGATTTTTATTCCTTAAAAATCCTTCATTTCTGAAACAATGAATTCATTCATACATCTTACCACTTCGATTGCCCGATTAAATCATGAGAGCTTTTCGTTCCGCGAATTCTTCTAAAATCTCGTGGAAATTTAAATGTTTTGTTTCTTCACTCTCAATTGATAATATTGCCAAAGAAAATAAAGTTTATTTGGATCATTGCTGATCTCGAGTACAATTTTTATGAGTTTCAGTCTAGAAGAATTCCGCTCCCTCAAATAGTCATTGTGATTATGTTTATCCGAAGAGCGATGAAAAGGTTCTCTGCAAGAAAAGAATTTATAAAGGCTTTCCACAGAACGAAGCAGAAAGAATTGATTTCATTGATCTAGAACAATATTTAGAAGAATATCGGGGCCTTGAATGGGTCCAGTCGGTCTAAAACCGACTCTGGTTATTAAAGGGAATTATTAACGGAATATCTGGTACTTTTACATTACAGGAAAAAAAAAATCAGATTCATATAAAAATTATACACACTGCAGACTTAACCACTGTTTTGTATTAAATCCATTTATTTAAAAAAAATAATAATAATTAATAAAATAATAATAACTTGTTTCAGAATTTATTACTATTCCCTATCATTTTGGAGTTCCGAAGATTAACGAAGGATTTAAGTAAAAGATGCCAAAATGAAATTAAAGACAAGATTCCAATTTTACATTTAATACCCCATGCATATTTTTATCAATAAGCTGCAGATGCTTAAGTGTGAGATACAGTAAGCCATTTGAACATCTATGGACAGATTACTGTAATCCCAATTCCGGTAATCTAAAACTGGATAAATCGAATTTTTACTTAATCCGAATCGGATTAAATTCTTACTTTAGTAAACTCCTCAGAGTCCTCATGGTGAACTGGAATGTGCTAGACATCCATGGCCTAGGCCTTCTTATAAAATAACTTTGGAAAATTTCATCAGTAATAACATTTGAAAAGGTTATCATAAATTACCCCTACCCCCCCAAAAAAAAAGTACTCGTTTGAATTCCAAGAAAAAAAAATACAAATAAAAAATTATCTAAAAAAAAAATATTAAAATATTTTAAAAATTATAAAAAAATTAAACTAATATTAAACAAATAAAATATTAAATTTAAAAAAAAATATGGGCAATTAGAATTAAAGATTAAGATAAAGTAAACCCAAAACTTAGATTTTAATAGCGATAAAGTTTTTCCTATTTTTAGAAGCAAATGATTGCCACAGCAAATGTCAAGGGGATTTAGCAGTTCTGCAAGGTCTAGGTTCCAATCTCAGATGAAGTGATAAGATATAGGCCTAGGTGTTTCTTCCACTCTTTTCTTATCGGTCTGAAGAAGTTCATCTTGGAAGATTTTTTTTTATTATTTTTCTTTCCTGGATTGTAGTTCTTTCTTCCATCTTGTGGAAGGCCAACGGAAACCAACACAGCACTAGTGTAATTAGAAGCAAAACTTTGAGAATGGCATTCATTGGCGTATCGAGAAGGAGGGGTTTGTACGCCCCCCCCCCCCCACCCATTTCATCCGAAATTGGAAGAAATGTAACATTTTAGACCTGTTTTGTGGTTAGAAGGCCATCATTCCTCCGTTTTTGGTTGAAACTGCCAAAACCATCATAACCCTCTAATTCCAAATTACTAGTTGACTCTTAAATATTATTTATGAATATATTAAAAAGTCTACTACAGAATGCGTAGATAGCTTAACTTCTTGCATCTCTTAATGTTCAAAATGAGAAATACACATCTAAAACACGGTAGAGCAGCACTTTAACGAATAAAACACAAGCAATTAAAACGATGCCATACAAGAACGTCATTGGAAGGAAATTACCAAATCGTGTACATATTATTTTAAAAGTTGGGTAGTTAGGAAAGCAATGAAAGAGATAAAACCGTATTGGTTGAACTCTGCAATCATCATGAGGGAACAACACTTCAATATGGTTTAAAGAAATGAAAATAAATTATGGGAAACTGCAAAAAATATTTGAAGAAGCTCCTGTTAATAATTTAAAAAACAAACAAACAAACAAACAAACAAACAAACAAACAAACCCAATACTATGTCAGCCTGCTTTCCTTTAATTTTGTAATACTTTCAAAACGAAAAAATGACCATTCGACATAATTATAAATAAGGAATAGTAGTCTTTCTGCTAATCACTTCAACAGTTTATTAATACATTTTAACATAGAATCTCAAATACTACATATGCATTGGCATATTTATTAAATTCAATACCATATCAGTTTGTTTTTTAACAACATCTGACGTGAAGACAGAGTAAAATATTTTATTAAAATTCGGTACATTAGTACTTTGTTTTTTAGTAAGCTTAGTAACAATAATAGCGGTTCCCATAGAGACTATCGATAATCTAACAATTTCTTACATCTGCATAAAATTTAAAGATACATCCTTAATTTGTTTCTGATTCTTGTACTCAATATTTAATTGTCACGCGAACAAAGGTCTCCCACTTTACGTCTATTGCCCTTTGGATTTGTGTAATTGTTTTTCCACATAACGTTGGAATTGTAAAATTTAAGAAATATGGTACAATAAAAGTTATCAATAATAACCAGAGAGCAATGTTAGTGAAAATTCTAGAAAAAGTTAGGATAAGGTTGTCGAAAAAAAAATGGTTGGCTTAGCTGTTTTCTCAGTGAAGGAAAAGAATTCCTGGCCATTCTTATATTTGTTTATTTTTTTTAGAGGGTCAATAGCTCGAATGTAGTTCATAACACTGCTGTTATTAAGTTAGAAATAACTATTAAAATTTTTATTGTTTAAATATAAATATTTCTACTTTTCTCAGTAATAAAGATCTTGGTTCGTTTTTTCCTTGGTTGGAGGTCTTATAAGTGAAGGCTTGGCCTGTGATCTGCGTAAACACTTCCCGAGTTGTTGTTGTCATCTGTTTAATTTGAGTCGCCTTCTGGGAACTGATTTGATTAAAAAAAAAAAGCATGTACATTTCAGCTAAGCAACTTCCTTCCAGAGAAACAATATTTTATCAGCTTAGTGTTAAAGAACAAATTAGCAGAAATTTGTAGAAATTCTTAGAATGAACAGAAACAACCGAAATCAGATTCTATTTATTAAAGGATTCTGAGCTTTCTTTTTCTGTTTTTCTCCTTACTTTCCTTTCCTTTCTCTCTACAATTCTACAGTAGATAATCATATGACGAATTTAAAAAGCAACATCAATATTCACAATAAGTAATGAAGCAATAAAACACACTCGGTTAAAATGGACTTTATTGAAAACATCTTTCTTTTTTTTTCTTAATAAGTAATATCAATAAATGCAATTATAAATCAATAAATAATTACATTTAAATATTCACATTATAGATATTCTGTAACAAATTCCACTGTTGATCTGAATTCATCTTCCAAATTTAACAATAGTAAAATCGTATCTCATTAAAATGACATGTCAATGAAATTGGATAAAAAGGCTTAATTGTCAGGATAGAACTATTAATAGGCAAATCCAATTCGTGAATCTTTTCACTTTCTCTTTAATTTCAAAGAAGAACCAAATTAATTTTAAATATATTTTTGATGATTCAAATTTTATTACATAAACAATTTTTTTTTTTTGAAAAAAGCAAAACAAACAAACAAAAAAAAAAACCAAACCACTTTATCCTTTCCATTTAAAGAAATTTAATCTATTAAGTATATAATTGCGGATAAACGTTCAGCATAAATTTAATTTTTTAATCGGGAGTTTTGTTAAGAAAAGGGTTTTCTCTTGTTAAGGCTTTTTTATCCTTTTTCTTCTTATTAAATATTGGAATCACTTAAAGACGGAATTTAGAAAAAGCATTCAGTAATCCTTTGCAGCTGAGAATCAGTGATAATTAATGGCTTTGATTTTTAACACTTCTTTCTGCATCATTTCTTATAACTGTCTTTCTTCATTTTCATTTGCTCAGCTAAAGGATATATCATTTTGTTTGTTTAGTTTCTCACTTCTCAATCAGTATTTGTAGGTAAACTAAATTAAATATATCTACGTTAATAATAATATAAATGCAGATTATTAATCGCAGTTGATTCAATTTTTAAAAATATATATCTGTCTTTATTCGATTGGGTCTTGAAATAAGGTAATTATACCAAATATTTTGAGAAAAGTTATTTATTTAATATATTTAATAATTTTCTCAAGGAAAAAAAAAAAAACCACATCCAGCAGAAGCAAGGAATGAATCAAAATCAAGCCCTTTTTATTTTCCGGAAACATCTTTTCTGTAATTTTAAAGTATAAAATTTCTATAATTTTTAAGTATAATACTTTTGTAGTTAACGTGATTTAATGGTATTAGGAAATTATATATTCTGTAATATAAGGAAGAGGTTGGGCCTCTCAATTAATCTATATTATTATATAAAATCTTTTATTTCTCTGTCTGTCCGGCGCAGTGCAACAATGGAAAAAGGTTGTTATTGCTGCGAGGAAGTCGACAAATGCAAAAGGAGCAATTGTTGTGATTTCCAATATTCACAATGGTAGTGCAACAATGGAAAACGATTTTTCATTGTTCATTGTTGCGAGGAAGTCGACAGATTCAAAAGGAGCATTGTTGAACTTCAAAATTTTCTATATTGAAACGTTCGCGATGGGAATCGAACCTGCAACCTTTTGATCCGAAATCAGATGTCCTATCCATTAGGCCACGGGGGCTACATTCAAAATACTGTTTATCACTCCCTTTGTGTGTGTGTACAGCGCAATGAGAGAAGAGCAAGAGAAATAAGAAAATAACTCATTAATTTTAGCCTACTAGATTAAAATTTAAATTTCAATGTTCGTTTTTTTAGCTTCTCTCCGTCAACAATGGCGCGCGCTATCAAATAATGAGTTCATTCAAAAAGGAATAAAATATCATTTTTTGCCATAACCGCTTGGAATCGATTCTTCTTGGATTATCTCATACTTACCAGAGGGAGACAGGGGGGGGGGGGGCTAGTTAAGCTGAAATTTGACCTACTGATTGTTTTGTAACATGTGAGCTTCTTTTAATTCACTCCAAATAAACCAATAAGTTTTTGCTTGCTTTTTCTCAAGATTTAAGTGTCTGAATCAGTTTATCATGAAGTAACGGAAACCATTGGACCATGTCATAGGTTTTCCCAGTAATAAGTATCGCTTTCAGTAGATTCTTTGGACTAGTGATGATCGTGTTTCATTTTCGTGATAAAGTAATAAATAGCCTCCAAATGTGGCTTCAAGTCGTTCGGTTCAAATATAAAAGCTTATTTATGGTGGATTATCTGAATTTAGATGCGGATCAAACCATGGATCAGTGAATTGCTGCTGGAAGTCGAAAGCTGGTCATTACCAGATAATTCAATGGAAATATTTATCTCCTCAGTGCTATTTATTTCATTTTTATGTTGAGTGTAAAAATTTGATAAATATTTAATAAAAGAAAATTCTGTTTTCAACAATAAATTAATTCAAAATAAATTTCTTCTTCTTCTTTTTCTTCTTCTTCTTCTTCTTCTTCTTATTATTATTATTATTATTATTATTATTATTTGTTATCTAAATTTGCTCGGGATAACCGTATCCTTGCTTGGTTTGGATAAAGGCTAATTTCTAAGTTCAAATTGAATAAAAAAACTAGCAAGAAATAGAAGAATATATTAATTCACAAATCATAAAATAACGTTTTATTTTTTTTTAATTTCACAGTGATCTTTTTTTTATCAATCAAACGAACAATTAGATTGTTGTAACTAAAAAAATAAAATAAAACAAACAAACAGTAATCACTCGAAAAAAATAAAAATTAAGGAGCAGGAAAAAATGCTATCACAGACAAACTTAAGGTATTGGAAGTAGGAGTTCTCAAGATTGATTAACAGATACTGTAGAAGGAGATCAGTGGGAATCAAATATTGTACTATTATTGTTATATTATTAGTTCTTGTAAGACTCAGTTACCAGAAATAATTCATGGAACCTTCTATTATTCTGTTTATTCTTTGCTAATTTTCATACTCATTTATACAACCAATCTATTTCGAATATAAATCACTATTCAGGACTGTCCTAATAAACAAAATAGAACAAAATCATATAGCGGAAGCAGAGTACGTTCTTTTATATATCTGACATAAAAGAGCCTAAATTCTAAAATTCCAATATATGAATCTTGGTATGAATGCTTCTAATATCTAAATGTATGTTTTAATAAATGTTATCAATGCCAACATTTAGTAAAACTTTCGTCTCGATTTGAACGCTTCTCATATACGAAATGAGTTTTTGCAATGGACAGTAGTGTATTTATTTGTTTATTTATTTGTTTATTTATTTGTTTATTTATTTGTTTATTTATTTTCTTTTGAGGAGTGGGGAAGATTGCAATTTTTTTTTTCCTAAGCTACTTCGTCCGTCCACAATTTTTACCTTATTTTAAAATTTCTTAAGAATGATCCTTCTCCTTAAATCCGTATCTGTGCTTATGCAAATATTCATTGAAATTATTAAATTGTATCATAATTTTAAATTTACTAAATTAAACTGAATTGATTTTCAAGCTTGCATTGCAATAGATTTATTTTTATATTAGATATTATAATATTAGATATTATTTTTTATTCAGTATTTTTTCTTTTTTTTAAGTCGTATTTCTTTTTTAATTTGTTCCATGATAAGTTATTAGATACTATATATAAAATGTTATATTTCCTAACTGTCAGAATGAGTCTATCCTTTGAAAAGGAGACCGGAAATGCTCGATTTTGCTGCACAAAGGAATTAAACTGAATGACATGAATTATGTGAAAATTGCTTATTTGTGACGCAAATGAAGCGATAATTGTAAATGTATCCGTAAATTCAACAACAAAAATCAAAGCCAACTTTAAGCAAGTAAATCATTCCACTGCAAATGAAAAATGATGGTAATGGACCGTCTAATGCATTTCTTGACGTAATACAAACAAATACAATTTTCTTCTCACTCTTTTACCATTGCAAATATTATCTCTCAAAAGTTCCAAGACTTTTATAAAACACTTCATGTTTAACAAATAATGGTTCTTAGAGAAACATGACAATGAAAAACCTACTTATAAAAATTAGCTATCTATTTATATAGTATCTGCTAATAATGTATGCTGATTTGATAATATTATTATTATTATATGAATATTAGCTTAATAGATTTTCATATAATAATAATAATAATAATAATAATAATAATAATAATAATAATCCTCATTTTGGAAGGCAGTCATTTCGTTAAGAGAGGGATAGTTACAATATTTTTAGATATCCCCAATAAGAGTTTTTTCACTTTCGTTGTTCTCTTTATGATAGCAATAGCCTCTTTTTTTTTTTAGTGGCATAAATTAGGTCTTTAATTTTCAATTTTAATGTAATTATATGTATCTTTTTTTTTTACTCAAAAGAACTAACAGATATATAAAAAAAAGTAAACTTTATTTAAATTATTAATTTATTTTACTTAAAAT
>JAFIDM010009631.1:113276241-113308881 GCA_023159025.1 Thereuonema tuberculata
CAGAATTTTTTTTTGCTGATATTCATGTTTATAAACAGAATCAATAACAATGCAGATTGATTTTAATAGAGAAGTTCAATTTCAATAAATGTGTCTTTCAGTGGACATGGGATTCAAATCCTAATGCAATCTTATCATGTTTCATAGTGGGGATTTCCTTCGTGCTTTAAGGGAATCCCCTGTGCATGTTGTAACATGTACATTTGTATTCATTAGAAAGATATTAATGAAATGAAACAAACTTTCTTTTGTGCTTACAGGAGGGGGTGAAATTGTGCCCCCCCCCCTAACATTTTGCAATTTTAATATAATTCATGTAATTTCTTTCTCGGAAGATGTCTAGCAAATAAAAAAACAAAAAAAGAAAACAACTGTTATTTAAGTTATTTTATGCAATTAAAAGTCTATCTCCCCCCTCTTTTTTTTTTTACAGTGTAATGAATTATTTACAATTTCTTTTATACGGTACCCTCTACTCCTCCCTCCCCCAAGAAAAATTTCAGTATGCACCCACATTTATAAACACATAAATCATTTATATAACACATTACAGGTTGATTCTGTTAGTTTCAATTTTCGTAATAAATGCTAATATCAAAATGATAAGATTTGCTGGGTTTAGTAAAGCGAAACTTTCAAATGTTGAGCACAAGACTTTCCTGGCGGGATTTCCATTTCGGTTTGTCTATGGTGTCGTAATTGCCTGGTTTTTTTTTTTTCATTATGTAGGGAAGTCAGTTCACTGGAAAATCCCGCTTTAGATTCCATACTCAAGTTCAGGGTTCTCGTTGCTTCCACGTTGCCTTTCTGTATCTGTAGAAAGACGATAGAAATACTATCAAACGCATCTCCAATTACAGTACTTATTTCGTTGTGTTTGTGTGGAAGAGGGGAGGAGGGGTCTGAGGTCCTTGTTCTCGTCCCCTACAAAGCTGTACTAGATATCTAGTATTTATTAATTAGAAGGTATTACGCCAAGATATTTGGTGCTATCGTTTTTCTTTGTTCTCTTATGAATTAAAAAAAAAAAAACACTTTTCAGTATGAGCTGTAGTTTTTATATATGTAGGTTTATATTGTTCGATTGGATTATTGAATCATTTGAGATACAGAAAACTTATTACTTTAGGATTGTAGTTGAATGGTTATGGAAAGAATATATAATTAAGGAAAATGATTTGACGGGTAAATAAAAGTATATGTACTGCTTATTCACATAAGGGGGCGTCCATTAATTACGTGAGCTGAAAATGGGGGGGGGGGAGGGGTCCGGCAAAATCTCACCAAATCTCATTTAAAGGGAGGGTGGGGGGTCAATGAAAATCTCACATCAACTTTTTAATTCAGAATATACATATAACAGATTATAACATTTTGTAATATTGTCAAAACATTGGATTATAGGGGAAATCTCATGTGAGGGGGGGAGGGGGGCAATTTTTTTAAATAAAACACATCACGTAATTAATGGACGTCCCTCATAAACATTTTTAAAAAAAAAAAAAAAAAATCTTACAAATTTATAGACTAACCTGATAGGTTTTTTTAAAAAATGTATCCCAAATAATAGTCACTTGTGTCATTTTCGTAGTGCTAAGACAAAATTTCTGATTATGTAAATTGTCTTAAGTAGTTATCTAAGTATTTTAATTTTCAGTAGCAGCAAATGTAGTAAGGGAAAAAGTTACTATGTTAAAAAAAAAAAAAAAAAATATGTCTGAATACTTTATATATAATCGATTACAGTATCTTAATAGTGAATAATTTATAAGTTATCGTAATAATGTTTTTAAGTAATCATTTATATTAGATTCGAAAGGAGGTTTGATATATAACAGTTACTTGCCTGCTTCATTGTTTTTTGTTTTGTTTTTTTCAGTTAATTTGTAAATTTATCGGCAATACAAAGTTGAAAGTGAAATGTATTTAGGCCTACATCTGAATATTTGTTTATTCAGAATGCATTATCTTCTAATTATTATCTATCATTATCTTATTTTTTTTAATGATTTTTTTTTCTTAATAGCTATCAAAAAGTTTTTATATTTTTATTTTTACAAAAGAACTTGTATTTTTTTTAATATTTTAATTAAAAATCTCATTTAATTTATGAGAATCTTAGTGAATTGAATTTAATTTAATGTTTAAGAAGAAGACGCAAAACATATTCCATATGTTGTGAAAACAAATAGTAGGTTTACAATGGAAATAGCAGAGGTCAAATAACTGTAATACTAGCATTAGCGGAGGCTTATACATATTTGATTCTCTCGTCCATGCAGTGGCCCAGTTGTACGTTTACCTTCTAAAGAAAAAGTGAATGCACGACGGATATAGCTTCTAATATATATAAGATTGATTAAGATTAGTTCTTAAGATGTAACATAATTTGCGAACTTTCATTTTTCTCTCCTGACATTTCAAAAAAAGTTGTTTAATATATTATGAGTTATGTATTCTGTTGTGGTGCTGTGTATCATGATTATATTCAGGATTTATTTAATTCTCAGTCTTTTTAAGAGGGCAATCGAATAGCCTTTTACTTATCTTCAAATCAGTTAAGATTTACTTATAGAAAGGGTTCAAGTTCCTAATTCTATCCTCTGTATCAAGCAATAATAAAGAGTTAATATTAATGATCTCCTGTTATCCACATTTTAAATTTATTTTAATAGTAACATCGAAGATTTATTAAGTCTTAAAATTTTAATGTTTTGAAATTAGAATAGTTCTGTTTTTGCAGTTTAGGATCATTTGCAATTCCAATTTAATCGTGAAATAAGTTTGCATTGAGATGTATAATAACAATAACAGGATCTTCTACATTTATCATCTTTATTTTTGATGACTCGACTGTCTTACAATCACGAATCCATTCAAAGAGATCATTATCAAGACCATAGGTTAGCTTTTCTTATAAAATTATTGAATCCACTTCCAAATAGTTGCTTTCAATAGTTCGTCAAATTGAGATAATAATAATCTTTCTTAATTATTAGTTACTATACAATTCTTAACCTGTTTGAAATTTTTCTATTTTGTCTGCATATCTATGAGATTTCTTCTTCAATCTATATTGTCTTAGAACCGATCGCTTCTTTAAAACAAAATTAATAAACGCATATTTAGAACGCACTTATTTCACTTCTAGATGTTTGTAAGATTCGTATTCATGAAAACAATATTTTAAAATACAGTTTTGTTAAACATTCAAGTATGTTTTTGTTATTCATCTTTTATTTGTTCGAATTGTTGGAGTCTGAGATATGTTGCTTTTTTGTAGAGTTAGTTTTCTTCTACTTCTAGTTGGAAATCTGTCTTCTCTTCTAGCTGCTGAAAGACATATTGCGTTTATATTTTGATGGATCAATTCCTTGTGTTTAACTTTAAATAAGAATTACTGTTGTATTTTTCAATGTTAAGGAACAAATTTAATATATAATGATGATATATACTAAAGAACATTTCCCATGGAGAATTAAAATCATCATAATAACGGTAACCGTCCACTGTAACTAAATATCCCTACAGAATCTACAGACCATTCAGATATGACGTCACGGAAACACAACAAGCAATCAGAAACACGTGTTGGTCGTATACAAAATCTTAAGCCAATATTATAATATTCAGCTGAATAGGAACTTTATTTTGTGGTCTTGATTATATTAGAATAGCATTCTTTTTTGTATTGATCTTTGATTTAGGTTGAAATTGAAATTCCAAAATTCTGTCAAGTAGTTGAAATGAGAAGACCTTGATTGTATTCTGAAGGAACGGGGTTCGATACCCCAGTGGGAGATTGGTGATTTTTTTTCCCCAGATTAATTCTCCTCTAGATGGCTCTTAAGATTCACTAATGCTTCTGTAAAATTTAGGACCGGGTTTCATTCCTATGGTTAAAGGCGGGCGACTGTTGGACTGACCACCCGATCTCAACTTGCCCCATTGGCCAAGAAACATAAGATGCCTTATTTCTGCTTCCTTTTGGGCCACTGTAAAATGTAGTACCTACCTACATTACGTATTCTAGAATTTTTCATTCTGTGCTGAAAGCTGAGATATGTGTTTATTCGATTATTGCTTAAAGATGGGATTATTTTTTTATTTTAAATAAAAGTTTAAGTCAATTTTGAATGGTTTTATAAAATAGCAGGATATCGCACATATGTTAAGAGGCATAAGAATGACACACATAAATTAATTAAAAAGCTTACAAATAACAATAGGAAGGAGAAAGTTCAATTCAAAAATGAATTTTGGTTGTAGGAATTACTATGGACAGTTACCGGAGTTTTGATGTGATGAAGTCAATTCGTTTAATAATTATATTTGTCAGCTGTCCTGCAACATCCTTGAAATGCAGCAACTTTAAAATTCCTATTCATTTCTTTTCTTATTTCCAAACTAGTCTTTTTTTTTTTTTTTTTTTTAAAGATAACCACCTGTGATACTGTTTGTATGGAAGCCCTACTGAAATTAAGTTACAACCGATTATTTTGAATCATCAAAGAATTTAAATAAATAAAAGTAATAATTGGAAGTACACAGTGAAAAAAAGGAAAATGTGTAGGCAACAAAATAAGTTTATTGTTATTCAAAGTTTCCAACACACAATTAAATATTAAAAGTAAAAAACACTTCCTCTTTTTAATCAAACAGTTGTAAATTTGCACGAGTGTAGAAGAATCAGGAGAATCGAACCTCTAAAAAATTTCATAGAAATCCAAGACTGAAGAAATCTCCCTAATTCAGAATAATTTTTATATTCTCTAAATGGATGAACTTCTCTGGAGTTTACAATGAAGTAAAAGTTTTTTTTTTTGTTCTGTCACGTGACAGGTCTAACGGCAAGTCAGCAACGTCGTAACCTTTTGCCATATTTTTTGGAACAGATACTGAGATGGTTTTCCGTTGCCTTCCTCAGGAAACCATTACAGTAAGGCTCCGAATCTGAAGAGAAAGAGGAAGTAGAGAAATATAGGAAAGGAAGGGAAACATCCATGCCGGTTCCGGGAGTCGAACCCAGGTTCAGACTATCAGTCTCGCGATAGGCCGCATCTTAACCACAAGGCTGTGCCTGAACGTTGCAAAACATCTAAATACTTGAAGGCATATTTTGCATAAATACCGAAGCAGACAAATGCTTACTTTTCTGAAATCATCATGTTAAATTTGGTTATATCATCTTAGGAACAATGAACGAACAAACACAAACTTTTAAAATTGCAAATATAAATAAAATCTACTATTATATGTAAGAATTCATTTCCTGTAATTAAATCATAGCAGTGAACGGTGACTATTAGAAATGTCAATGGTAATAATCCTAAATTCACACTTTGGATGAGAACTACATATGGAAAGCTATATCTGCATGAAATTATTTTCTCTTTTGTAAAATTACAAAAATTCTGCTTACTCTGTTAGATGTGGGTTAAATATGTTATTGGCATAAAAACATGTAGATTTTGTAACACTTTCAGATTAAACTTCATAGTATTTTTGTGATTTTGAAATGAAAACGACACTGGTCTATGGCGTCCAATGCGCCAGTACCTGGGTTCGGATCCCGGTCGTGGCATGGTTGTTTCTTTCGTCTTCTTCTGCGTGTTGTGTCCGCTGGGGACCCGAAATCTGCTCTGTAGGTAGTGGTGCCCATTTGTCTTCTATATGTTACAGGCTATAGTGGCCTGAGAGGGACAGTGTACAATATGTTGTTCAAACTTATATTTTTATTCATTCTTTGTATAGTTGAAGATAAACATTTTAATATTCAAGGATGAATCTGAGGAAGAGACCTATTATCCTCCCCCGAAATTTAAAGACCTTTTTTTTATTTATCTACCACAATTTGGCAATTTAGCAGACCGTGGGTGTTTATAGAATTTTATTTCGGAGGAAGGGGGAAGATGAAAAGTCCCTTCATATTGAAATGTCGATGAGGTTCCGGCCCCTCCCCCCATCTTATTTACGGTCACAAAACATATAAGATTATTGTTAGGGATGAAGGGATTTTCTGCAGCGATTTATAAAAAAAATAGTGCCGTAAATAGATTATAGATACTAAAAAATGATTAATTTGTTAACACAAAGTATTACAATTTTCTCATTTACTCCAAGAGTCAAATAGAATTTTTAAAATAAGTTGCTGGCGGGTAAAGAAACAAAAAAATTAAGGAAAAAATACAAAGAGATAATGAAAAATAATAAGAAGAATGTACTTTTAAAGACTTGTGAAATTAGCATTATTTAATTAATCAAATAATTTGAATGTAATTTGTATCTTTTTTTTTTAATGTAAATAAACTTGCTTAAGTAGTAATATAAAATGTTTTTGTAAAGTAAGGCAGACCTTGAAAATAAAAATCCAATTCCGTTTGTGAAGTTCACTCCTGACGGTCCTTCTCAACGAACAGGGATAATCTTGTAAACAAAACAAAAAAAAAAAAAAAACAGGATTCAGTCTGCGAATCCAACCATTTGTTAAACAAGCAGTCATTGGATTATTTTTAACTGCGGTGAAGTCCCGGCAAATGTAAGAGGAAAAAATGTTGAGTAGTGACGTAACTTTGACGTCAGCGGACGGACCTGGTCGTCCATCCGAGGAATCTAAAAATATCTTCCTTCAGAATAAATTGCGCAATGACCTGACATAGCTGAAATCCTGTATCTCCAAATGGAAAAGAAAAAAAGAATCGTTAGTATCTGTATATTTTAAATAGAACATTTCAATTCAACTATGTTAAACTGATATAAATAGATCGACAATCATACGAACAAACAGAAGACTACTGATGTTATTTTTACAGTGTTATTAAAAAGTCGCGTGATTAAAATGCTTTTGGGCGGGGTTGGGAGTTCCGGTTTTCATATAGACTCGTTCTCTTTTAGTATTTTCTAAAGGTAGTTGAAGCTGATTACGTGATCTTTTAACACCTAATTGTTTATTTATTTAACACCTTAGTTTACAAGGTATTTTCATATGAAGCATTTCTGTAACTACAGTTGAAGTAATGTAAATGTTAGTACCATAAGTAAGTTTTAAAACAATTAAAAAGTTAATTGTAAATTTTTATTTTACTTTAACGTAATTCTTTCGACAATTGTAAAAACAATGTACCATTAATTTAATTTAATTAAAAAGTTTTAAGAATAAATTCAATCTCACGGAAATAAAGTAAAGATTATAAAAATTGTAAGTAGGCTACCTATTACTGAATTGTGATATAATTGTAATAATAAAAAAAATGTAATAATAATAACAAGCTAAAATATAGTAATTTATCATGTTTTATAATAAATTATTATTATTAAATTTATAGATCATCTTGAGAAGATTTAGAATTAAAATAAAAAGTACAAAAGACGAGCAAAGAAAAAGAATAATAATAAAAAACAAGTTATCCCAAACCCAAATTGTTCTGCTTGTGGGATCATGTTATGAAGATCTCTCAACACCATGACACATTGGCCCAAATTAGACCTTTAGTTTCGTCTTTTCAGGAAACCCTAATTTAGATTTGAACGAAAATGAAAGTCTATAGAAGCAATGATGTATATAAATAAAACAAACAAACCAGAATTCAAGGCTGTGGACAATAAGACTGGGTGAATTTAAAAAAAAGAAGTAAAAAAATTATAAATACACAATAGCGAAGGTCAATGAACGCAATGAATATGAAACCGTTATTTCAATGGAATCAAGAAGTTCACTGAAGCCATTTCAACTACAAAAGCCTTTTCTCAAACAAAGGTTATTTGGTAAAAATAACATTAAGATACGTTTTAGTATATTGAACATTTAAGTGTTACATAATAAGAAAGTAAAACAATTTCATAAAAAAAATTAAAATTTCTAAAATTTTATCTCAATATATTATTTGGAATATTAATAAATATCTTATTTTTAATTATAAAGGTTTCTTTGTAGTGTAAATATTAATTTCTTAATAAAAGTATCATGAGTGTTAGTTTTTTTTTAATCTTCCGAGTTATTTTAGTGATTGGCGGTTGCTTTACTTTATGTGGAATTTAATGCATTTTTATAACAAAATATTCAGAGATTTGATAAATATAAAATTATTTTAATAGCGGAATTAAAAAATAAATACATCGTACTGTCACAGATAACCCGAGAAAATAATTTAAAGTTATGTTTGAAGTTAGGATTTGAAGTTAGGTTTGAAAATTAACCAAAGGCTACTTCCCCATTTTATCCCTGAAGTTTTTGCTTTAATCTTAAATATTAATTTTACACGTATATATAATCCGGATATGAGGTTCAGTTCGGCGTGGGGTAAATCTATGATATGAAATTTATGCAACATTGCAAGATAGCTTCTTTTAAAGCAATACGATAACAAATTATCAAGTGCTCTATCAGTGCTCCAAATTAAATGAACTTCTGCTGTCATTGTAATAGGGGTTCGTATTTTGTAAATTCTTTACAGATTTTAATTTCTTAGCTTTAATGGCAGAAAGATATTTAAGATCATCTAAGTTTTTTATGTTTAAAAAAGTTTGGAAAATTCCTATCACAAATGAATCCCACTACATAAAACATTCAACATATTTAGCGTGTAATTAACTTCAAACTATTTAACGAAATTCTTTCTATTATATATATATAAAATAAGTTTTTTCTAATCGTTTGTGTATCCCTCTTGTGTGTGCAACGCATCAGAAAGCTGCCCGGCAAATCTCTCCTCTACTGCAGCGCACATGTAGTAGAGTCCGATGATCCAAGTGATGAACGAAACTATCCTGCAGTTTCTTCACATACACACATATTTTCCGACATGTCAACTCGATCAGCAGAGCCTGAAGAAAGGGATTACTCGTGATGCTCCTTCGCAATCTCAATCCAAAGACAGGCCTCTGTAATACGATTGATCGTTAAGGAGTGTCATCGCAATTTAATCACGACAGAAGTTCTTTCGGAAAGCAACAGAGGTGATATCGTCACTATTCCCAGGATCGATTTGAGTGATGTCAATTTACCTTTCATGTTGAAGCGCCGTCAGTTCCCAGTAATGCCCGCATCAAGCCTTCTTGACCTTGTTCTTCAGTTGTGGGCAAATATTGCTCATGATTGAATGAAGGACACTATATTCGAATGAGAGAAAATGGCGTCTGCTTGTGAAGCTCTGAATGTTTTTTTGTGGGCGACTGAAATGCTCTGTAAGTTGGTGGTTTACGAATTAAACAAGTTATTGTTTTCGATATAAATTTCTGACATTCCAAAAAGCGAAGTTAAACAATTTGTGAGGGGAAAAAAGAGTTCATCTTCCCAAACGTATGTATAAGGTTAGACTGCAAAAAAAAAAAAAAAATATATATATATATAAAAGTTAGAGTGGTTAAGCCCTTTTTCTGGGGAAGGACATGAGATACAAGGGCAAATGTGGTATCAAATAAAAGTTCCTGATGTGGAGGCGTGCATGAGCATGTTGATTTTTGTTAAGTCATTTTAATAAATTCATAAAATATTAACTCTTCCTGGATCTCTGTTATTGCGTCATCTACAACTAGAAAATGATTGAATCTGTTCGCATCGAAGTAATCGCTGTAATTATTTTTTTTCCACTTAACTATGATTAAAAGATCTTATTTATTCTGAATTAACTATGATTAAAAGATCTTATTTAATCTGAATTGTCACTTAATTATGATTAGGAGAGCTATATTTCCAACCGTATGGGTTCTACTTGTATATGTGTGTGTGTATTTTTTTTTTTTAAGTAAAGATTTTTTTGCTTTTCTTTTCTTAAATAATAAAAAACCTATTTACATTTAATTGTATAGTCTCTTAAGTCTTGAATAATATAAATGGCGTCTACCAAACTTAGGATACATTTTTATTTTCTTATTTTTATGGTAGAGATTAGTTAATTATTCTGAAGGATATAGACTGATTCTTCAATGTTTGATATTACTTAGTTGCATTTGGAAAGCAGATTAGAAATTTTATACTATATTATTTTCTTTTTAAGGATAGTTTTGATTCAGAAATGTATTATTTATTAACCCTTACGATAATCTGATATGAACCTTAAAGTTTACTATGAAACACATTTGTATTTGTTTTTAGAGACATTTCCTTACTCTTTTAGGTTCTCACTATCGGGGCCGCTTTACAGGCAATCCAGGCTATCCTGACTGCCAGACAAATAGAGAGGGACCGTCTCAACAAGCTCCCTATTCATGTAAGCATGATTTTTCTCTCTATATTTTTTACATCCTATCAAATTCTTTAGTGATTATTGGAAAATATATAAATATTTACTATTAAATTTTGAAGGTGAGTTTTATCAATGAAGCATGAAAGATGTTAGAAACCTCGACCCTTAGACTTAATTATAGTTCTATTGTCAAACATAATAATTAATCCCGTTAGCAAAATATGTATTTGGAAAGATTCTGTGATTTTTCCAAAAATTTTGAAGTTGATCAATTTTTGAAGTTTCCTTCAGGATTTATCCAATAAGGAATAGTAATAATAGAATCAAGTTAAAGTTCAGAGAAACGTTTTCTAAATTACAGTTGAGCGTAGTTATTATATATTTAGCAAGAATCGTCAACTTATTTAGCAAATGCGCTTCTGACATATCTGATCTTGGTGAATTATAAGATGAAATTCACTTATTTCTTCACTTATCACTTATTCATTTCACTTATTCATTTATTTCTCCTTTATTTTTGTAACATATATTTGAAAATTTGCCTGTATGTTTTTCCGCGTTATATTTCCAAGCTAGGACAGTTAAATTTTTAAATGTTAAGATGATTATGGTCCTGTATTCGTTGGAGAAAAGGCAAAAAAAAATTACATTTTTTTAAAATAGCACATCCTTGTATTTTCTTAGAAACAAACTGAAGAGATGTTACTTTGTTTCGAAGTTGAACTTCACAATAAAAGTGAAATCAACGGGAGTAATCAAAACGAAATTTGATATCTTATGAAAATTCTGTAAAACTTTTACTTCTCACAATATAACATCCTAGCAAAGTTATTTATTTAACATTTTTTCCTGGGATCTTATAAAATAAGTTAAATAAAATTAAAATAGTTATATGTAAGAAAAAAATACGTCCTTGTTTTTTTTTTGTTTTTTTTTGGATAAGGAGAAGAAATGTCTTTTTACAATCGCTTCTCGGGCACAAAATGTTTTCTCTGATTTGTAGTATTTATATCATATTTAAAATTGAGCATTATAATATTTTGTTTAACATTCTGATTTCATAAAAGTAAATAAATAAATATTAATATATTAGAGATATACCTATATGTCAAGATGTCACTAAATGTTGCAGAAGAATGCTCTTTCAATGTGTTTTATCTAAGAACTTGATTGAATCTCTGCTGTAAAATAGTCTTTTGGTAGCCAAAGATTTGTGTCTTAAATCTTTCAAAGCAAAGGGAATCAAAATGTATGATTTTCAGGAAGAGGAGATCATTAAAACTAACTAGTCCCTTCGTTAACTTACTCTTTATCTAAACTGTTCAACAAAAAAAGGAGTAGCAATAAATAATCATTTCACTTGCATGTTGTTGTTGTTTTTTACCTAAACCTATTATTTTTACAATTAACTTCATTAAATTAAAAATGTCACTTAAGCCGTCGTTTCTAAACTTCATACAGAGTGAACTGAAATTAATATTTAACAGCATTCAACCATTAAGAAAGAGAGGAATAGGATATAAATAAATAAATAAATTAAGAAACAAATAAATGTTTAATATTTTTGAAGCTAGATTATTTTCTTATTTACATTTATAGAATTGAGTACAGACATTTTAATATAAAACACTACAAAACTATGTAACTGTGAATTCCTAAAATTTCATCAAGCAATGTCATTGGTTGTACAGTTAACAGAAGTCAGACTTTCACGTAGGATCTAGATATACATCTGCTGCCATTGAGCTGCTTATCAGGATATTTAATGTATTTGATTCCTAGAATGGATCCATAAGGGCAGATGCGATATTCAGTTTAACAAAAGTCTAAATTGAGAGAATATTTAAGAATCGTGTAGTTAAACAACAAGGAAAAAAAATTAATAAAATAAAAGTCGAGTGCTTCATTCTGTGCATTGAAGTAAATTTACTTAGTTAGAATTTCGTATTTTTATTTATTTATTTAATTATTATTATTATTATTATTATTATTATTATTATTATTATTATTTACGATAATTCCCATTTAAAGAGAGCGTTTGAACTTGAATTCCTCTATGATGATTGTTTGTGTTTTCTCTGTGCCCAAATTTTCTTCATATGTTCACTGTGTTGTTTCTTACGCTCCGCTGTCCATTTACATCCCCGCCTCTTCTGTGTTGTGGTGTCAAATGTATGTTTTTTGATAGTGTTCCTGAATTTCTTTCTATCTTCTGCATCATCTATTGTCATTTGTGTCTGTCTGAGATCCTCCTCGACTTCTTTTATCCATTTCGTTTTTCCCCTACCTGAGTTGATGACCTCAAGAATCCGTCTTGAAATTATTATTATTATTATTATTATTATTATTATTATGTATTTTTTCAATGTGGCTTATTGCTATTAACTTCCAATGATTTATATTTGTTTTCCTTCTGATTTTAAGGAAATATTGTCGCCATTAATACGATAGAGTTTATTATAATGTTGAAAAAAAATGTTAAAAGTTACTTCATTCATTCATTTTATTTCAATTAGATTTTATCATAGTCCTGTTAGGAAGCATTTGTATAGCTTCCTATCAACAGGTGCTACCGTTGAGTACAAACAAATTGATATATTTGAGTTATTCGTTATATTTGATACAATTTTGGAAATAGTAAAAAGACTAAAATTGCCGATTATATATTAATTTAATAATTTTAGGATGAAAGTTTCTGAATATGCTAAGTTAGACTAGGTATACAAGGTTGTTGAAGTTTTAGAAGTTATACATTAATAAAATCTATGATTAATGTTTAAAAACAGTAAATACTTTTTTTTTTTTTGTTATTTTTTTTGTTTACAATACACACACACACACACACACACGTACATATATGCATACATACATACATGTACATATACATATATATATCATCACATACACAAGTACTATATTACTATATACATACACAAGTAAGTTGCGAAGAAGATAAATTGAAAATCAAAATCATAGTTTAACTCTCTTCAAAGGAGATTGACTGTATTTAGAAATTTTGATTTACCTATCGTAGTAATAATAATAATAATAATAATAATAACAATAATAATAATAATAATAATAATAATGAAGAAGAAGGAAAATCATTAATTCTCGTGTTTTTATTTTTCAGCACAATAGGCATTTCTGACGAAGTTATTTAGAAATAATGCATGAATTCCATACAGTTGAATAGCTTCGAAGAAAGATTTAAAATAAGGACTATTTTTTAATCTGTATTATTATATTATATTTTTAATTTATCATGAAATTAAAAAATTTCCTGATAAAAAAAAATTTTGAAAAAAAAATCTGAAAACTTAATTGGATAAAGCTTTTATCAAAAGTTTTATTTTCATATTAATCGTAAAGACTTCTCGCAGTCTGTTTATGGAATGAACATTTATCGTTTGTTCATTAAGTAATGATAATAATTTTTTGACATTCTTTTACTAAATATTTTTTTTAATTTTAAAATTCGTTAAAATATTCAATAAAATTCTTAAGTTTTAACAAAGTATACGATCTGGTCATATTCAAGTCCCAGGCGAGGCTTAAATACAAATCCCTCACCATTTACATCTTTCTTATAGGATTCTAAAAGTTTTGTGTCTAATCCTAGCTATTTATGAACGATTTATAATAAACAATAGAATTCATTAACTATTCTTCGGACTTAACTTTGTAGACCAATATATTAATACACGCTCCACACTAACATTTTGTTGTTTACGAATTTCATAAATTAATGAATCAGTTTTAAGTTGCTTTCTTTTGCATTCCTTATGCCTTTATAATTTTTAATGGGTTAAAATACGAAGACATCGTTGATATTTGTTTGTAATGTGTTAATTGGTATATACCTGATGTTTAGCGATTGGTTGTGACATTTCATTAATGATTAATTTTTTTTCCTAATCATAGTAAAATTATGTTGCCTTGAAATTGAAAGGAAACTTTGAGGTAAATTTAGTAAATTTAAAGTATCCTACTATAGAGCTAAGCAACCCTTGGGATGCTGGGTGTAAAGATTCCGCGATCAACTGGATGTTGCCCTCCTTTAACACCAGGAAAGAAACCTATTTCATACAGATTTGAGTAAACCCTAGGACCCGTCTGGAAAGGAAAACCAATGGGGGAAAAAAAAATCTGTGACCACCAAGGGGAATGAAGCCGGATCCTCCAGTCCGCAGTCAAATAATTTACCACTAGAGTTGTCGTCACAAATTGAAGTAAATAAGATGTTGAAATATTGGATTATATATTTTCCTCATTTTTAATATGTTAACTGTATTTAGGAATACATATCTCAGTTTGATCGCTAACGAAGTATCGATGCATCATCCAACATTTGGTTAGCAATATAAAAAGTTATAGAAGACGATTGGACGAATTAAAAGAGATAGTTGACTTAATGCAAGTCGAAATACTAAGATTAAGAAAGAAATAATATTTTCAGAAAATCGTCTTGTTGTTATTCAGCAAAGTAATGGGGACAAGCCTTCTAGATTTACAGTTCGATGACGTAATCAAGCAATACTGCCTGAGGACGTAATCCAGCAATATTGCCTGACGTAAAGCATGAACTGTCTTGTGATCTGCGAGG
This sequence comes from Thereuonema tuberculata, assembly GCA_023159025.1. NCBI lineage: Eukaryota > Metazoa > Arthropoda > Chilopoda > Scutigeromorpha > Scutigeridae > Thereuonema > Thereuonema tuberculata. The sequence continues at coordinate 113,291,032 of JAFIDM010009631.1, forward strand.
ACCCAAATGGAATCTATTAACTTTATTAGCGGGAAGGTTTCCGAAAGCGGTCCTTAGGTTTATTCAGTAATTTGTATGTTTTTGGATATTCAGGTATACCTCGGCTTACAATGGGTTACGTTCCGACCAATAGGAGTCGAAAATTATTTATGACAAGTCCGATATACAGTATACAGTACAATATTAAGCCATACTTATTTGAATTAACTTTTATAGATAATATGTAACATGCAAAAATACTGAAAATATGCAGTCGTTATTGAAAATACTGTATAGTAAAGTACAGATACACTATTTAAGTAACCATAGTATAGTAATAATGACAACTAAAAAAAAAAATTTTAAAATAGGATATAATATGATATATTTTTGTAGTAAAGATAGGCTGTTAACAGTAATATATAGTAAAATTTATATCTGTAATATAGCTGTAGAAAAATGCAATGGAATTAAGAGAGAGATTCTGTTTGTGATTAGACAGAGGATCAATGTTGGTATGCATGTTTTCCGACCATAATCCCTAAACTTGAATAGGACTTTCGTCTTCTGGGAGGTTCTAACTGTTTCCTTAAGTATATGAAGTGCAGTCTTGGATCATTACATATGCTATGAAGCTTTCATTACCTTTTATTTTTTAGCCCATGAGTCATGTGATATCTGGGTTGTCACTTTCCACCCTTTTTAGACATTTGGAACGATTTTTAACGACCCATTTGGGAGCTATTGTGATAGCGACCAAAATCGGTAGCAATTGCATTTGTCCTGTCCGTCCGTCCGTGTCTGTCCCTCCCTAACAACTCCCAAACGGAAAGTCGGATCGGCAAAGTGACTTTACCATCGTGTTCAGAGGCCCAAACAACATAGGAATAGGGTATTTTCAGGGTCCATTTTCCTTTCGTTAATGTACTTCCTTTTTTTTCTTTTTTGTTATTATTTTTAGTTTTTCGTATTATTTTGATTATGGGTCGCCTTTAAATTTATGCTTTAGAACAAAATTATATTCACTTGTTGGTTAGGATGTTGGTTAGGATGGTGGAACATCTCGCCCCCTTCAACTCTAATTCTACACGCGTCTTATGCATTTTTCTAAGAATAAGTTGAGTAATATTTGTTTTTTAACTTTTGTCTTTAAATAGTAAGGCAGTAAATGAAATGTCCATTTAAGATCTTAAGAAAAGCAAAATTTAACAATTTACATTCAGTTGAAATGTTGTGTTATGTTTTTTTTTTTTGAAGGTTATCATAATCTTCAATCTTCTCTCATCTTTTTTAAAAACAATTATGTATATTTTCAACATTTCGATATTGTCTGAAACTTTTGTCGATATTCAGTCAATTTTTGTATGTATTCTATGTGAAATTTATATTTACATGATAACTTAGAAAGTGGATTTCTAGCATACATTTCTAATTACTTGCGTACAGCAAAAAACATATCCAAAGAATTATCTTTTTTTTTTTTTTTAAATCAACCTGTGTTTTGGATTCTTTTATTTTATGACAACCCAAAAGAAAGAAAGGAACAAGAAAACCATCCTGTCTTAATATTTCAAAGATATTCAAAACGCGAAACCTCCATCCCTCTCAAAAAAACAAAAAACCTGTTGCTTTAAATCATATGCTAACTACTTCAATGAAATTCAAAATTTAAAAAAAAAAAAAGAAGAAAAAAAGACATGGTTATTTGGTAGGAAGTTTTGAATCTGTGAATTTTATTTTATTAGTGATTAAAATGCTGAGCATTAGATTCATTTAAATTCTGAAGACAACTATATCTTGCGACATATCTTACGATGATGTCTTGGAATTGCTTATTCCATATAAATATGACAAGTTGAATGCTTAAGATGTCGAAGTTACCTCCCCTCCAATTCTGCGGAATTAACTTTTGCTTTTAATAAGTTCAAGTGTCACTAATATACTAGAAATCCTATTGGCACGAGAGAAAAGTACAGGAAAAAAAAGGGAAATTTTATATTTTTCCAATAGTTGATGAAAACTAGGATTAGAATGGAAAATGAGAATATACCAAAATATAGGGTAATTATAAAATTAAAAATTACATAACTAATTAAGCCTTCCCAATTTAGATATTAATTGGTCTTTTCTGAATTCTTATTATCATTTAATTCTAATAGGTTTGAAATCAGTTTTTATATGTTGATATCTACAGACTAAAAGATCTAATAATCTTTTTAGAAGTCGCTTAAATGTTATAGCTTAATATTCGCACTGCACTTCACTGTATGTTATTTATTAGTTAAGCTTATTACTTATTGAAATAAAAGATTTAGTTAAGCTGTTCCACAGATGTTCGAATCGGAACAACTTTTTATTCGTAGACTTTACGAAAACAGGTTGATATGGCTGAGGATAAGCATATTATATTCACGTGAGAAAATAAAACATTCAGAAAAACAACTAAATTCATGAGAAAATTGTTTGTATGCAGTTTTGTTGGTATTTTGTATCGTATTCTCAATAACTATAAAATAATTTTTCTTAATTCAAATTCTCTACATAGAATAAGATCCTTAATAATATGAATCCTTTTAATCAATACAATTAGCTACTTAAGCTCTACGGATGTTCGTGAATGCCACGACTGATGACGTCCATCCTGACCTCGAGATCAAGTAGCAATTTATAATTAGCATTAACTGCAACAATTTTAGTATATAATATGCTAAAATAGAGGTGGATTTTGAAAAAACGTCTTAAACGTCTTAATGCATACAAGTACTTTATATATAGTACACATTTATAATCATTAGTTTTGTTTTGCTCAGAATCTGTTATCTGTTTTTCGTTAGTCAAGATTGAAATGAATACGATATCTACCTGAAGCAAATGAATCTGTTAAAAGACATCACAAGCTCTCTGCCTTCAAGGAAGTTCGACTGAAAATTGTAGCTAGTCAGAATGAAATATGAACTGACTCATGTAATACATGGGATAGAGGACTTGTTGGTAAGAAGGAAAATATTATTGTGTTGAGTTAATTCATTTTGCGGAAACCTGAATCTAACTGCCAATGAGAGCTCAGTTCGATTTCTCTGTAGGCTACTTTAAACGCTTATAGAACACAAATGATTAATTTTTCTTTTCTCTAAAACATTCTCCTAAAAAAAATTAGACCCCATTTCGATTCTCAAAAAAAAGAAAAGAAAGTAGATGTAAAGTTGTAGTCCGATGTTCAAGCATTCTAGTACCGGTAATTCTAATATGTTTTACGAAAAAAAAATATTTACAAACTATGATTAAAAAGAACATTGCTTTTAAGATATCATCTTAAATCTACTCAATTTATTTTATTTAAGACATAGGGAAGATCTATTTATCAATCAACTACTTACGTTTTCAATATATTTTAGATTCTCTCTGTTATATTACAAGTATTTCTTAATAGAGAAGTACAATACTTTGCAATAAGCTCTCATTTTTAAATCAATATTATCACTTAAAAAATAAAATTGGCCGATTCAATTGTTGGAAGCTTTTTTATTGTTTCGAGTCGAACTGTCTAGTCGTAAAAGCATTTCTTGTTTGATGGCGCCAGCAAAGTTAGCTCTCAAGGGGGTATCTTTTTAAAGTGTTAAACCAATTGCTAATTTCCCCATTCCCTTTTAATCCCAACCCCCACGTAGGGATTACAATACCTACGTCTGCCATCTCGGCATCAGTGCAAGTAAAATGCTCTTTTTTATGAACCTAAGTCACTTCTAACTATGATTGGCTTTTCCACTGATTTTTTAATAATGTTATCTTATCGACGTTATACAGTTACTAATCGAATAAATTTGCTTATTATCCTTTATTTTGCTGTTGATGCTCAAAGAAATTGAATCTCTATTGAAATAAGCTTAATTTTACGTCGGATTACTTTATTATTATCTAAGAATAATTTTTATTCGCTTATTTATTTGGAGAATATTGTAATCTATTACAGAATTAAGAATCCCTAGATTCTTAATATTTCTCAATATTAAGTGTTAGAAATGAATAGATTTTACATCATTTAATTACTTTTGTTAGAAAGGCACAAACTAGAAATACGTAAGGCTTGAATTTAGTAGTGTTGGATTGGCATTAAAGTTATAATAATAAATAATTAACAAAGAATGTTCTTTTTTTCTAGTATGTTCTAAGAGAAAAAAATACTTTATTTTTTTAAATGTTCAAATTTTGACGTGAAGGTTCATCTTTTTTGTATTTAAAAATTAAAAAAGCCTTTTTTAACTAAAAAAAACACATAGTGAAGCACTATTTGGAATCACTTGAAATGTTTCATCCCATCCTAATTTTGTAGGATTTTAAAACTATTAAAACTGTTAAAAGAATGTTTTATTTAAACCTAATCTAACCTAACAACTTCACATTATATTAACCCACCCCATTTTTCAACACTTGAAAATATTCCACCACCACTCCAGAGGCCTTTGGGTGAAATATTTTCAGGTGAGCATTGTTTGTTTTGGGAATAATTAATTCCCTAATGATGGGAACTAAAAAACTCATGTTTAATTTGTGGTGATTAATAGATGAAATAAACAAATGAAATATTTCAATTAGGGTCTAAATGGATTTAAGAGATCTAGTTTAATTGGCTTGAGGTGTTACTAAGGATTAGTAGTTAAGTTCTTTCAAGTGGATTTCTGGGGAAAAAAGAAAGAAAGAAAACGGTTATTGAACGCAATGTGAAAGTTTTTTTTCTTCAAAAGATTAATAAGCAAATAAAAAAATCCTCTAAAAAAACTATTAACAGTTGCTATGCTAAGGTCAATTGTTGGGCTTAAGGCCATAATTAGGAGACGACATGGTCATTACCTCCGTTTTGTTTGCCTTTGTTATCACTTGTTTATTATTATTATTATTGTTTTTGTTTTTTTTATCTGCATTTTTTTTAAGACCCATATGAAGTGAAATCATTATGCTAAGCATAACTTTCTCCCTGGCTTAATTTTCTTCAAGTTCGCTCGCAGATTCGTTGATGCGAATTACTCCATAGCTGAGGGGTAAAAAAAGGTCACATAGTATGTCATTGAACTGGTTGACTGTGAGTTATGTCACTTGGTGTGGATCAACGGGCATAGGGAAGTCCAGTAGATCCAAATTATTTTGGTGTTAGACCTTTAAATTTGGACAATTGGATTGCTTGCACATTAATGAGCATATTTGTTATGGGGTTGCAGAATAATTCGATATTTGATTCATTTTTAGGGAATTGAGGATAATCGTTAAATAAAATTGAAACTTTAATATAAATTTGGTTTAATTGTTATATAGATATTATATCCTTTCTTTATAACTTAATCGTAAGTTTTGTATTGAATTTAGCAAGAATATTTATTTATATGTCGATAAAATATATCAATAGAAAAATTATCAAATAGCATTATCTTTTATCTTTTAAGTGATTCTTTTCTTGTATTTTATTTGTACAACCGCTGTTTTTATTATCTTTAAAAGCTGTAAAGGTTTATATTTTAACGGATTGTTGATGCAATTATAGTATTGTTTGCAGATTTTGAATTTTACGATGTTTTTTAATTTCAAAAATTTAAATAAGAATTTTATTCAATTAAGAATTTTATGTAGTTTAGAAATGATTATACTTGAGAATAAATCTTTTCTATATTCTGTGTGATCAATTTATAAAATTAGTAAATACTAATTGCTGAGATATAAAAATCTATTATTTTTCCTTTATTTATTCAGCAGTGATTTAAAAAAAAAAAAAAAAGAAGAAAAAATACAATTCTAATAAGAAAATAGGTAATCACTGATTTTTTTTTTTTTTTTTTGAGGTCTGTAAAGCATTGGCTAAAGACCAAGCAAATATTTTTCATGTCAAATACCTCTTATGTGGGCCTTTAGGTTGCTACTTTTACTACTGAAAAACCCACACTTATCCTGGACCGTTTGGCTAGGAATGGGGACTAATAGCAGTAACCCTTCCCCTTATAACCCCTGCTGCTCGTGGGAGCTCTTATTACTCAAGCAATAATAAGGCATGCTGATTGTAGCAGTTCTGTCCGTTCAGGTGAACAACCCTTAACTGGGCCTTTGGACCTTGAGGTTGGAGCTGCTTAACACTTTTTCACTACCCATCACAGCTACAGGTTGATTTCTTTCAAACCCCTTCTTATGAAGAGGGGGCTGGGGTATAACATAGGAAAAAACCCTCATGTAGAAAATTTCCGAATAAAAAAAGAGGGTGTGTGAAGGGAGGGAGCAAAAAAATAAAGATAACAGAAAGAATAACGGTGAAAATAAATAAAAAAAGAGATGAGTGGAAAGTGCTCAGAGGTCGTTTACTTCTTTATACATCGCTACAAATGCGTAAGAAATTGCTTTTTTGAGTGAAATAGGGTTAAACTAGGTTCTTCACAGAATAGCGACAACGAAATCAATCTTGCTTTTTTTTTTCTTCTAAAACTAAACATATAATCACTTTAATTTGAAAAAGCACTTTCTTTTTTCAAAATTTAATAACAGTAAGTAATACAATATTGAATATAAATTTTAGTTATTTGAAATTCGAATACATTATTTAATAATTAAAATCGACATTATTATATTTATTTCTTTATTATTTTTTTGTATTATTATATTTTTATTTCTTATATGTTATATAATTTATTTATTTTTATATATATTATATTTTTATATATATTATATTTTTATATATATTATATTTTTATTTTATATTATAATTATTTCTTTATTATTTTTTTTAATAAAGTTAATTTATTATTATAATCGAGAATTTAAATTAAGTTAATCCAGCTTTGAAGAATCAAAAATCTACTGGATTTTAATGAGTATCATTATATCCATCGGAGTAGAATTTTGTGGGTATATTAATAATTGAAAATGGTATTATTTAAAAATGAGTAATTTTTCTCTATAAAATTAAAAAATATATTTAAATAAATCTGTTAATTATCTTACGTTAGTAAAATAATAACATATAGGAATGCTCGAGCAATACAAATCATCCTATTTATTTATCTATTATCAGTTATAATGATCATATGCTCCTACGATCATTATTAGAAGTATTTCAGAATTTTTCAATAATTTCAAAACTAAAAAAAATGCAATACTTTTTAACAAATGGAAAGAAAATGCATCATATTGTCTGCGATTGCATGGATTCGGTCATATGTCGCTGAGTTCGAGTGCACACATTCATAACAAGGTCATTGATACGTATATTAAGGAGTAGGTGAGCAGATAAAAAAAAGGCACTGCCTTAATACGCAGATGTCTGGTTGTCGTGCAAGGTGACCAACTGTACACGGACCACTATGTCATTATGCGGTTAAAAAGCCGAAATCGAAGTGACTTGTGCGGTCATTCCTTCGAAGAGGCGGGCGGGCGGTCGGGCTCTATCGACTGAACGAAACAAATTCTCACAGTACAACTGAAAAGTATTATTTCCTTATTATGCAGATTTCTTTTACAATTTCGGTGTCTTTAATTACTAATGGAACTAGAAATTACACAGAAGGATATTTTTTGATGCACATTAACCTAAATCATTGCAACTTTTAGATGACTGACATCAGTAAAAAAGCTCATAACATTATTATTAAGATACTATGAATTTTACGAAATTCTATTTTTATTCCTTTTCATAAACGATTTTATTCCTTTTAACTGTATAACAGTTAAAAAATGTGTAAATCTTGGTATTCTAAAAGAGTAAATACATTTTCTTTTTGATTCCGAAAAATGATAAAGCTAAAACAGAAAATCTGGCTGATGAGTCCTAATAAGGACGAAACAGCTGTCCCAGATTGCTATTGATAATGGCTCAATGCATTGAAAGCAAACAATTCTAACGAATTTGTGCATTTTATAGATTTTTCTTCCCTTTTCATAAAACAGAAAGAAAAACAAAAGATGCATAAACTGCAAATAATGTTTTGTGAATCGCCAATGTCCATTACAATTATTAATGCTTGGACTGTAATTAGTCCGATCTTAAGTATACAAAATATAAAAAAATGAATAAAACATTCTTCGTGATCTTTTGATATAGGCTATAGGTATTCTGGACAAAATCGTTCCATAATGTGTCTATGTATTTTTTTTTATTATTATTTCTATTTATTTTACTGTACTCATTAATTTACTGCTTTTATTATCTGATTCATTTTAGTTTTTGAAGATAAAATAATTCCGTTGTTTTAAAGGTTTAATATTTAGTATTTTACAAATTATTTTTGCGATTTCAACATTTCCTGACGGACAACAGTTGAATGATTTAATTTTAATAAAATAAAGTTTCAATTAGGGGTAGTTTGAGACACTGACAAAATTCCTATAGACCGATGATGCCATTGTAATCAGTTTATTAAGTAATTTGACCAATGGGATTGTTCATTCACTGCTGCTTCTGCTCCTAAATCGTCATCGGTTTCAGTTGCCATGAGTATTTACACAAGTTTATTCAACAAATAATTTAAATTATTGATACAATTACTTATAAAAAGTTAAAATAAATAAATAAATAAATAAAACGAAAACGATCCTTCCCCATGTAAAACTTTGGAAAAACTTTGGGCTTTAATGAAACATATTTTACCATAAACATTTTTTACATTCTGAAAATGACTTCATTTTTGAAATTTGTAAAGAAGCCATTACTCATCATGAAAGGCCATAGTTTTGAACAAAGCTTACACTACATGTAGGGGTATTTCATGGTCTTGTTAACCAGTAATTCTCAAACTATTTTAGCACAATGAATACTATAAAACTACAGAACTAACTGAGGAACTCCTATGTGTTCATGTCCCATCCCCTTCGTTTATGAATCTGTACGCACATAAATTTGGAAATACTAAGAACATTTTTCCACCGTTTCAATCATCTCTCGGAACCCATTAGCGAGAACCACTAATCTACGCAATTCTTTTTTTTTTTGGGGGGGGGGGAAATAAATATATTATTTACAGTATATATATATATATATGTATATAATCACCTCAGTTTCTAAACCTAATTAATTAAATTTGATAGGGAAAAAACAAAACAAAAAATAAGAAAAACACAAAAATAACTCGCCCTAAACTTTTGGAAGTCATGATCATTGTTTTATTTACAATGGCCAATGAAGCGTAGCAGAACTGAAATTTTTCAGTAAAATACGAAGTATTAGGTCTATTGGTAGCAGTAGGTTTATAATGCAATGTGCAATAGACTGCTGCAGGCCACTTAGATTATTGGAGGATTTTTGCAATTATAGGGCATCTGAATCCCAAACCAGTTATTTCTAAATGCACTTTTAATGCCCAAATAAATTGAATTGATCTTTTAAAACTCGTATTTTAACCTCTAATTTGTCAAAGGAAACTGACCTGAGTAAATTGCTTACGTTAACAAATATGATAAACAGCATAGATCCAGAATTTTTATTTTCTGTCCAAAGATAATTCTGACCCTCTAACAATTAAAAATTTCATCTGTATATTCTATCACAGATTAATTGTAATTGGATCATTCTTAAGTTGTTGTTTTTTGTTTTGTTTTTTTTCCTTTATCAATTTTGATTATGTTAAAAGTATTCTTGATAATGCTATTATTTCGTCATCTTACGTCGATTCTTCAAATTACTTCAAAAACTAATCACTTTAAAAAAAAAAAAGATTCCCAAATAAAATACTTGGACGATTACTTGATTTTTCTTGATTTTCTTAAATATTTTTAATTAACTAGCGATTTCATTATTTTTTGTTTTTTTCTTTTCTTTATTTTTTATAAATAAATACTGTTGTAATACCTTCTCATCATATAACAATTTCAATTTCTATGTAATTAATATAGTTGATCAATTAGGCTTCATGTCTTCAAGGAAAGAAACTATCATGATAAACTCTAAATTTTTTAAATGTAATTGCTTTTATAATATTCTTACTTTTTTTTTTTTAATTATCCTTAATTGATTCGATCGAAAGCAAGAAGTGGGTTCCAGTCCCAAAGAGGCATGGTTGCTCTTGATTACCATCCTTATTCTTCAGAAGTTGAAGGAATTAAGATTTGTTTTTGCTAAGCTTGTCCTCTTCTGGGATTCTAGGCCCTACGAAAGGCCAATGAGATGGACAGTCGTATCCTTAGAATTGACATGCGTACTGAAGAACTATAATGGATGCTGACATCCTTGAAAGGAAACCCAAACTGATGTAGTCATATCCTCTGATCGTTTAGTCCCCGGTTCACTTCCTTGTAACTCAGCCAATCACAGTCCTTTATTTTGGCGGAATAAACGACAACCAATTAATGATTAACATTGTAGAAGATTTTTTTATTCGAGAATTGAGAATTTCGAATCGCTTTACTAATCTAAAATCCCATACTACTATTAAAATTCCAAAGTAATTAAAACAATAGCATTTTTTTTAATTTTAATATTTTTTGTATTAATTTAAGACAAAGATTATTTTCACTATTTAGAGTTTATTGCTTTCTAAGACATTTTTTTTTTTCAAATTATTAGTGGAGGTGGAGTTGCCTGTGAAAAAAATTCTGAAAATTTTTCACAAAAGAACATAATTTATGATATTAATTATTATTAATTAAGGCAAAACATTTTTCATATTGGATCTCCGTTGAATACGTAAGGAAATAAATATCGGTTGTCTAATATGCCGTACCGGCATGACCTAGTAGTCTAGGCGGCCTCCCACGAGGCAGATGTGTCGGAACCTGGGTTCGAATCCCGTAGCGGTATGGATGTTTCATTTCCTTTCCTGTGTTTGTCATCCTCTTCACTTTCTCTTTGGATCTGCAACCGGGTAGGCAACGGGAAACCATCTCAGTAACTTCCGAGTTCCCTAGAAAGCGTATTTCCGTGGTCCGAGATTACACTTTATAAAAAAAGTTATAAAAGTTTAAAAAAATAAGTTATCAAATTATTCTGGTTTTGAATTTTCTCATTTAAAACATTGCACTTTTTACGCTAGAAATAGAGAATTGCAATGCGGTGGTTTTACATCGCTTTCAGCAGATTTTAAAGGGCCAGTAGAATTCAACAAAGCTTTAGCAAAGAATGCGGTACATTACTGCTGAAAGAAACGCGAAAGTGGGAAAGGAAGGGAGACAAAAAAAATACATCAACAAATTATGATTTGTTTGAATCTCGATCCCTCGGCGACATTTTGGTTGAAAATTAAGTTTCAAAACAATTAAAAAAATAAAAAAAAAAAAGCAATGTGCTGTCAGACAAAAGGAAAATCTTCCCCCCCCCCCCCCCGGAGGATTTTAAAAGATATTTTAAATAGTTTCGAAAAAAAAAATGTTGAAAGAAAATAATCAACAAATTAATTTATAAAATATATATGCATTTTAATCAATAGATAGCTGATCAATTAGGTTTATGTCTTCAAGAAAAAAAAATGATAAACTAATTTTTTTAAATATGTATTTGCTTTTATATCTTTTTTTTTATTTTTCTCCCAGTAAAAAAAAAGATCTTGAAACGCAGAAGTTGAATTTCCTTTTTTTAATTGTGTGAATGAAGTTATTTGAATAATTCATTCTGACTTTCGGTTTTATTCTAGTGCGTATATAGTTGTTTGTATTTTCTGATAAACCGCGCTCACTCTTAGCCAATGTGCTATCAGAATTGTGATATCACGCGTCGAAGTGGGAATCACCGCTAATCCACCAATGAGAGAGAAGCAAGTGGTGACGTCACTAGTTTCACGAAACGTACTAAGCCTTCTGCTAAAGCAAAGACCGAGGCTACAAATAGAGGCTTCGTGCAGCGCGGACGGTTCACAATCGCGAGATCGCAAACTGTTCAGACGTCCCTACTGCAATTTCGGACAAAACTTACAACTGCTGTTTTTGGACTTTTAAACTTGTGCGCCGTCGAATTCCCCGGGTTCGGTGAATTGTTGTGGATGACCGTTGGATTGTTTATCAAGCGATCGTGCGGTTTTTTTAAACGTGGCCACCACACTTGTTGATGAGGGACTCACCTTACCTCCTATGGGACACCTGCATAGCTGCCCGAAGTAATAAAGGTAAGTCATCTAAAATAAATACTACGGCAAGGACCAGTAAATTACAGATTTTCGAATAACAAATGTCAAAATATGTTTTCTTATAATATTCATTACACGAAGAGCTTCGAATTTTTGAATGACAGATAAAACAATTCGACAGCATGTGATGATTTGTCAGTGACTTTAATTTTCTTCTAATATTAAGATATTAAATTCTAAATACTTACCTGGCAATAGCTACATTACTTTTTTACTACACTAATTATATATTTGAACACAATTATTTCTCCAGAACTTCGTTCAACATTTTTATAACAAAAGCCAAAATAATAATAGACTTGGCAATAAATAAGTTTTCTCTCTCTCTCTCTCTCTCTCTCTTTTTTTTTTTTCTTAACTAACTTGTCTTACAGAAAAAAAAAAATCAAAATTAATATATGAAAAAATAATAAAAATACATGTATGTAGATTATCGAATCTTCGGCACAATATTGTGTAAATACATTTTATTCTTAATGTTGATTGTGAATTGAATTTTGTAGAATGATAACATAAGCATGAAATTTTATTAAAAGATAATATTACAAAAAGTAATGACAGTAACTAGGATATAAATAGATTACATTCTCAATATTAAGAAAAGTCATTTCTATTATGATATAAATCTGGAAATGACATAAACTATACTATTACAATTTTAATTATAATGATGGTAATTAATGTAAGATTACAATTCCCTTATCGTTACATGGTTAAATGAGGGCTACATTATGCATTATATTTGACTTTTGTATATACACACATAAAATGCAAAAAAAAAAAATGATTAGATTATGAAACACATGATGTTATTTAGTAGAACTCTATACCGGTAGTGTCACAGCGCGAAAAAATTAGTTCAGCTTAGCATAGGAGCGCGTCTATCATCCAAGAGAATCACGATGTATAAAAGTACAGTCCCATATAATTCATAATTTCTAACTAAAAGTAAGCTCATTAGATCATTTTTGAAAATTACTATTTTTATAGGAAAGTGTATTTCTTGTAAATTTCTTAATAACTTTACTATGATGAATGTTACATTAAAAATTTTGAGTGCAAAATCCCATGTTACTTTTTTTTTTCTTTTAATTGTAGAATTAGTTTTACGTTTTTCCTTATTTTAATTAAATTATCATTGCTCTAAGAATAAGGAGTCTCTTTTACTTATTAAAATTCAAGTTTAAATAAAACTCAATAAACACACATTTTTTAAGTTTGAAAAAAAAAAAATATATTAAAGGAATTTTGAAAACTTTACATTGTTTTACTTTGTTTAGATATTTTTATTTAATTCGAAATCATACAGAAATGGTACAAAACTTAAGTAAAAAGTAAAAAACTTTTTTTTTTTTTTTTTTTGTCGAGAATAGAATAATATAAACATGTATTGAGTTTGGTAGTGATACTATAGTGGGGGTCTGGTTCTTTGCTATATTTGTCCAATCCCACGCATAGCTCTTGTTCAAAAATAAACAAATAAATAAACAATCTGAAAGACATTTGTAAAAATAGTTTTTTTTTCTTTTCCTAACAACTAATCATTTAGATTAAAAGTTCAAATAAGTTAACTTTAAATTGTTTAATATAGGTCAGTGAAATACATCTAAATTAAATTAACAAAGCGGAGCAGCAAAAATCTTCAAATAATTAATTATTTTATAATAAATTTTGAATATCCTTAAAAAATAATATTTGCAAATGAAAATGATATTCTTTTACCAGTTATAAAGCTGTCGTAATATGCTTGTCGCTTAATTATTTATTTATTTTTTTTTTTTAATTTTTGAAAAAAAAAAAGAACAGTGGAACAATACAAGGATGTACTATTTTTGTTACTGTGATGACGTCTCATATTCATTGTTACTGCTGTCATAATTGAAGGTTCAAATTAAAAGGAAGGACTTTAATATTCAATAATGACTTTTTTCTTTTCGTTTCACTGATTAATTGTAGAAATAGTTTCGGTTGGCAGATGATGTTAATCATGCCATTATTTAATTGAAAGTGAAAATAAATAATAATATTGAAAGGAAATAATTTGTTTTATAATGATGTAAGATTCCAGTGCACCAAAATTTTTTGTCTTATTTTCAAAAGATCGATGTTTTATAACTTAAAGTCTTTCAAATGTTAATAATTTTTTAATTTATTTTTTAATTATTTAATATGTCGCCACCTACAGTTGTCTCATTTAAAAACAAATAATGATTAAAGTTGAATATATCAGAGATGAAGTGGTGGATTTGTAAATTTGTGGATACAAAATTAAAAGATCTAGGTTGGGGTCGCCGGACATTGACCTTAAATATTTGTCTTCACACAGTCTTTTTGATTTACGAAATCTTGTTTGAGATTGTATTTTTTTTTTTTTTTTTCCCCATCTCTATCTCAACCACTTACGAATTTCATATAAGTGACCTGTGGTACTACAAACTCATAACCTACAGGGATACCGTAACAATACTACTCAAGAAGGAATAGCTACAATTGAATAAATGTACATAATTTGAAGAGTTAACAACCTGGTCCCAACAAATTATTTAACGCCGGCAGCTATGGACACACTGAATTCCCGGATAGATTGTTCGCAAGGCTATTATTATGCTTGTGAATCTCACAAGGCGATAGCAAGAAACGCAGATTGAATTTCTGTCAGAGGAATGTGATTCCTTAACTTGACAGTGGTAATTCAAAAAAATTGTAATAGTAGAGGCAGTGATTACATACTTAAGTAAATTCTCATACATTTGTATAAGTATTCTTAAGAACACTAAGCTAATAAAAGTTCGTATTCTGAATACTGATTTCTTTAAGTCTCGGGAGAAAAAAAACAAAACAGATGGAATCGTTCAAGAAATGTTTTTGTTTTTCAAACATTTTATGAATTTTTAAAATTACTTCAAAATAACCTCAAAAATAATCATTTTGTTTTAAAAGAAAACAACCATTTCCAGAATTTATTTTTTACAAATAGATTTTAGTCTAGCTTCAAGCGACGGATCGGAAGAGTATTTCAAGTTTTTAATAAAACAGTTTTAATAGTAAGGTTAGGTGCGTTAAAGTTAATTCCAGGCTTTAGCATTCAAAGAATTTAATGAAAAGTTTATAGTTAAATGAACTTTAAACCTCTTAGGAAAATAAGGAAATAAAAATAAAAAAAGCATTGAATGATTGTTTAGAATTGAAGTTTGTGATAATATTTTTGTTATGATACAAAATAATTTGATATTTATATCACTTTTTAACAAAAGTAAAGAAAGGAATAAATATAATATTTTTACATATAAAATTATTTTTTATAAATTATTCCTTTCTTTACTGTTCTTTCGCTCCTTTATAAATCCCGATATACACCTATATTCTTATTAAAAAAAAATATTACGATAAACAAATCGAGTTAATTTGTCAAATCATAATTTGATTTGCAGTTTTTCTGCTATGCTTTAAATTACGCTTTTAATTATTTAGTTCACATATAATTGTTACGATATTTTTTTTTTTTCGTTGGTTATCCAGTCTGCATTCACAATTCATAAAATTCTTAATGAAGCTAATAGCTATAATTCCGATTCTTTACTACAATTGTATCTGAATCCTAATTACGGATTATTTTTACACATTCCTTCAAAAGCCAAATAAATATCGAGTTGTCTCCGTAAGGAATGGTTTCTTTGGACTTGCAAATTAAGAAAAATTTAAATCCTTTGCCCTTCTTTTCAAAAAGTGAGTTGTACATATAATTAAATATCAACTTCTTGGATATTTACAAGGTTTGGGAGGTTTCCTTCCCCCCCCCCCCCCCCCCCCCCCTAGTTTCAAAATGCAAAAGTAGAACTATTTTTTTGGTTGGAGGGTCGGAGAACGTTGCGCTCTCGAAATAAAATCCTATTTATGCGCGGAATTAAATGATTAAATTATTGCTGAAAAGTTATCTTTTTCAAAATGACTAGTTCCAAAAACAAAAACAAAAAAAATCATTACTGACAACTTATAAGTTATATTTGTAAGTTGATTTATTTATTCTCATTTGGAATTCTAAATAACAATTGGAAAATCGTAAATTTTATTCAGCAATAACTAAAACTATTGAAATGCATGGAAGTTAAATTTGGCAGCAAAAAAAAAACATTGTCCACTAGCCTAGGAAAGAAGTTTTTTTTTTTTTTTTTTCCTTTGGTGCTTTTGAATTTGTCAGCACAAGTGAGACTATATCTCCATCTATTGTTTGCCGGGAGTCATAAGACTCGCTCCACCTGTTGCGCCACCTGTTGACGAGGGTGGGAGGCGAGGGGTTAGGAAGAGGTGGAGGAGGAGCATCCCATTGTTTAACATATGTTCCATTGAATGAGTAACAGTACGCCTTTTATTCACAGGCCTGTGTCATCCATAAGATGTTCGTCATCAGAGACATTAAATTTTCTCTTAGAATATTTTACAAAATGAATAAATAAATAATGGGATTGAAAGTCTTTAAAGAAAAAAGAAAAAAAAAAAAAAGTATTCCACTGATTTAGCCATATTGTTCAGATATGAGTTCTTAGGCGCATTCATGTAATCATAAAGAAACAATTTAATTCGGCTTTGTCTGTTAGTATCCACGAAACAATTCTAATTTCAGCACAACGATTTTTCATGAAATTAAGTAAACAAAAAAATCATAAAAATTTTGTCGATTTCTCCAAGATGAGGCGTTAACTAAAAAAGTCCTTATCCTTTTTTTAAATTTCTTTCTATTTCTATTGCTCGGCTTTAAGGCTTCAATGAGAGTTAATGCAAAGTGGAAACCAACAGCTAAAGTTTCAATGAATCATAAAAAGTCAAAGATCGAAGTAATTCAAAACCATTAGAACTTATAACTAGTAACCTATTTGAAAATAATGTTCTCTCTAAAGCTGGTAGAATTTTGTGACCTCTTGTTAACCCCTGGGCGATCAGAAGGGCATTCGTTCCACATCTACTTAAATATGAGTGTGTTCCATTCAATATTATCATGATTCCCAATTCTCAAAACAACAGTTTTATTAGATAATAAAATTATACAGACAAAAGAAAAGGCCTAAATCAGACCTGGGGGAGAACCTATCAAAGCAATCTTAGTAAGAATTTTAACTAAAAACTAGTAACTTATCGTTACGACGGTTGTATAAACTGAATTTGTTTGAAAAATTGCCCAAAATATTTTTTTAAAATAATGACGGAAAGAGTCTGGAATTGATTATTTTATTCATATAATTTACAGTGTAAAAAAAAAAAAAAAGAAAAATAATGGTAATAAACAAATAGCCTAAAGCTTGAAAGATTATCAGAATTTATGTCACTTTGATTTTATAAAGTGAAATAAATGTTTATAATTGTAAGTTGAGATATTTCTATTTAAGAATAAATATTTTGATAGAGTATCTTTCATTATTTTTCATCTGTTTTTTTTTTCTTACCCAAAGAAGCTTAAAAATTAGATGAATAAAAAATTCATTCAGATAAAATTATTCCGTGTTTGTGATGTGATGGCAACACTTTATTTGCAGTTGAGATTTATTTCTTGTAGAAATTAACTAAAAAGCACTCGATTACATTTTTAGAAAGTAATCATGATATTTGTAACCCCTTACTTATAACAACAAAAAATAAATAAAAGGAGTGTGTGATAAGCTTAACGTGCCTTAGACTTAATAAAATTGGCGTACTTTATTGGCACATAAAAAGGTAAAAATTAATCAAACATCATTAAAAAACATTGACGTACGTTTCGAGGTCTCAGTGATATAGCACCTCTTTTTCAAACAGTAAG
>JAFIDM010009631.1:113309281-113342771 GCA_023159025.1 Thereuonema tuberculata
TATGTGCCAATAAAGTACGCCAATTTTAATAAATAAAAGGATTTTTTTTTTTTTTTTTTTTAGAAATTACTGTTATGATACAAATGTATACTTGGATAGAATAAGAAAAGGATGATTCTTTTGAATTCTAGTGAGGTCAATAAGTCAGTAAACAAAAATAATGACTAGGTGTTTTATTTATATTTTGGTAGGCGGGAACGTAACTTTGAAGCAGTTAATTCACTAGTTGTAATCACATGATGCAACGGTCTCAAGTGTCATGGATTTGCCGATTTCCCAATGACGTAATAGTGGACCATTCACGTGGTCGGGAGGAAAGTGCCAGGTACCATAAGGAGGGAGGAGGCTTTCTTCAAGGTCGATCTAGAAGGAAAATGGGAAAATCCAAACAGGAGGGAGAGAGAGTTAAGGAAGCAGGAATGGGGAAGTGTGACGCATCATTTTGTTTTCTAGATTATTGGCCGCGATTTTTTTAGGCATCCTCCTCTCTAAATTAGTCAGCTGTTGTGGTGGCATCACCTTTCAATGAAAGAACAACACTTGAAGCAGCAAAGATCTTGGCATTCGAATGTTTACGAAGAAAAAGAAGAATTAATAGTTCGAATTCAAAACACATTCAAAATCCAAACTGCAATTTCTGAATCTAAAATTAAATTGCACTAAAAAAAATAAAAGTTAAAAGTGTTAGGATTTGATGTCACTGCGATTTGTTTCTTTAAATAATAAAAAATAATTTTTAACAATTAGTATCAACCTTTTTTTCCCTCCAGCTAAGCCGCTATGTGATGTTTTTAATATTTTAAGAATTTGATATTGTTAAACTAAATATTAAAATATTTTGACGTAGCAAAAATTCACATCAATAAATATTTTCAGCATTTAAGAATAAATTTTATTTGTTTGTTTGTTTACCATGAGAACTGTGTGCTCGACGTATTGCATCTTATTTAAAATTTGCGAATTATTCAACAGATTTTTTGCCTCTTCGTCTCTATCTGGAATCTAAACTTTAATCGCTTCGTTTTAGGACTTATGACTGAATGTTCCACTTGAAGCCGTTGCTAGTCTGTTTAAATTTCATGTCTCCAACTGTTAATGAAAAACACTATGGCTTCAAGATCTGAGGCTTTGATTAATTCACTGTTGAAATTAATATCCATTTCTGAACTTTAAAATTGGCCAAGGAATAGCTTGAGAACTGGTTAAGATCCTTCACAGCCTTCAAGGTTTTATCATTTTTTACTGCTGTTTCTTCAATTGAAGTTTGGTTCTTGAGGCTCGTAAAATATCTTAAATTGAAGTGCGTGGCTGTCATCAAGTGAATGGCGAAGGGGAAATTAAAGTATTGTTACTGAATAATAATGGAAGTACGTACGATGGTCAACATTCCAAAGACATTCTGATAGTTTTAAGGCAAA
Organism: Thereuonema tuberculata; assembly: GCA_023159025.1. Taxonomy (NCBI): domain Eukaryota; kingdom Metazoa; phylum Arthropoda; class Chilopoda; order Scutigeromorpha; family Scutigeridae; genus Thereuonema; species Thereuonema tuberculata. The sequence goes on from JAFIDM010009631.1 coordinate 113,310,700, forward strand.
GAAAGATGTTAAAAAGAAGCATTAAGCAGTGAATAAAAACTTTGGAATATCTTCCATACAAATAACAATCTTAGTTGTATTTTCCAGCTGAATATTGTAAATTGTTGAAAAGTAGCTGCATTAAAATTATATTTAAACAGCAATTTATAAATATTTTTTAACCACCCACTTCCTCCATCAAAGGTAAAACAGCAATTAAATAATAATAATAATAATAATAAGTCATTGTTTTTGAATTTCTATAGCAATAATAATAAAATCATCCTCATCTTTCATCGCAATTGAGAAATTTCAGTAGCTATTTTTTTTCCAATTATTTTAATTTCTTTTTGAAATTTTTTTAAAGTTATTGCATCATTGAAATGCTTTTAAACCCTGAGAATTGGAACCGAAATGCCTTTTATTGACTGATTTTCAGGTTTTTGCGCAATATACTTAACAACAATTCCTTTCATAATAATAATAATTATAATTAAATTATTAATATTATTATAAGATTTTAATATTAACGCTTTTGAAAATCCAACATTTGTGTATCACTGCATTGAGCTGATGATCAATTTGAGTGGACAGCAAACAATGTTGACTATTTTCTGACAACTTTGCACCTTCATCATTAGGATTCTTTAGAATATGTATTAATATTCCACATTTTCTACTTCCATCTTATTTTGGAATCCGCACTTCTTTCTTTACAAATCCGCACTTAAAATAATTATTTTGATTTTTGGAATATAAAAACGATTCTATTCAGTTTATATATATATATAAACTGAATAGAATCGTTTTTATTAATATATATATGAGAAGCTTCTTTTCATCTTTACTAACTTCACCCAAAGTAGTAGATATATAACACTGCGTTTTCTTAAAGCCATTTATGTGAATAGTAAAATTATAAACTACAGAACTACGTAGCAATAAAAAAGCGAGTGGAAGTGACGCAGTAGTATCGAGACACTAACCAAATAGTAGCCAAGAAAGATGATCCCAGTTTCATATAACTTAGCAGTAATGACGTTTATTTACTTCATTGCTGAAAAACTGTTGGTAAACAATGGTATTTCTATAAGTTGATTCTAATATTTTTCTTATAATTTTAATTTGTTCCGGACTTGAGTTTCGAATATTTATTAATAAAAGAATTGTTGTGAGAGTGGGAAATGTAAAATAATTTTTACGAATATTGTAAACTATTTATTAATTTAATTATATTCACATTTTTTTTACTTTTTCGTGTAAATCCAAAACGACGGTACTTGATTTTAAGAAGTTTATTTACAGATTTAGTAAATTTAAAAAATAAAAATATTTTAGGAATATGACTTCTTGTTCTGAAGTTTGCTCAGTAAAAAATATATTTTGAAAATATCAACAAACTTACAAAAATAATTCTAAAATCTCACGGAAAAAAAATTACATTAATGTTCTGTTCTATCAAGATTATTATTATTATTATTATTATTATTATTATTATTATTATTATTATTTATTTATTTTATTTATTTCTACATTGACTAAGACATTTTTCAAACAACGAACCTCGCAAAATTCAATTAATTGCCTCCCCTGTTGGTAATATGTTGTCACATGTGGTGACGAACGATGACAATGACTGGTATGGTGGCACAGGTGGAACTGCAGACAAATAAACACACTTGTACGCACCTGACAAGTGGAGATGCATCCTACATGAACGCGGGGACCAACAGCCAGGCCATGTTATGAGTTCTACCACGAAACGAAAGTTGGCTATTTTCCGCGAAACTAACTTACAACTATGAGTAAGAAAATCGTCAAGGAGAGCTGGATACCAGTCGTCGATGGGAACAACTGCTGTAAGACCATAGTCCATCCGGATGTGTGCATCCACAATAAAGAACTGTTCGCTGAAGAGGTGAAAGAGAGGTGTAAGTTGCATCTGCACTGGTTCAGTTAAGCTTTTAAAATTGTTGGTTCTTTTCCTTCCGTTTTGTCTTGACTTCCTCATTATTAATTCGGTGTCGATTCTTTCCTCCAGGAAATCAGTAGCAGAAATCAATCTGAGTCGATTTTTTTTTCCTATTTATGAATAATCAAGGACAGGATAACTGTAGCTTCATAGGGGTTTTCCAACTCGCTTCTATCTTTGTAAATATTAAATAGCGCCTGTTTCCAAATTAAACTTGAATTAAAGCTGTTTTCCAGTCGGTCATGCTTTTTATTAGTTTATTCTTTATGTAATGAATTTTGTCAGTTAATTAATTATGTAGTCATTAAATAAATAGTAATTATTATTATTTTTGTTGTTACTATTTTCGTTTGCAATGGCTGATATTAAATAAAATTACATGCTAAACGCGAATCATGTTCTAGAATTTTATTCTCAAACCGGTCTTTGAAGGTTTAAACATTTCAGAAATATATTGCGTTATAGTTTCGTTTCTAAAACAAAATAAAATTGAATGAATTGTGATCGATAGCAAATTTTATCTATTGAAAAAAAAAAAGAAAGAATAATTATATAAATTGTTGTATGCTCTCTGACGAATGAGATGATAATTACATTTTTTTTACGTGGTGTTCAATGTTGCTTTTATTATGGCCTGTTTCCCGTCGCCATTGTTAGTGGCTTCGATAGCTTATTGTTTTAATAAGAGAGGATGTCACATGTATAATAAATGCTTCATATCAAGGGTAGAATTGTCTCCAATTCTAAATAAAACAATTAGTTCGTCCCTTAGCTATTGTTATTGAAATGTCATTACGAAATGTAATGATACATGCAATAAAAACTTTCTGTCCCATTTTGAGGATCTATTTCGACTTATTTAACACTTAAATTATGATAAATCGATTCCTATTAGCACTTTATTAATAAAACAGTTGGGAAAAAAATTAAAATTAAAAAAAAAAAGTGAAAATTTTAGGAAATTACTATTTACAGTGTTTATTTATAATAAAATGTTATTTCAAATTTGGATAAAAAATTATTAACAGGCACTTTTTTTTTATCATATATTTAAATGTATTTTTTGTTTAGGAAGAAGCTGCACTCCTCGAATTACTATTGCTGTGCATTTTATAGCTTATTAATATATATATAATTAAAAATTTATAATAAAATACAAATTAATCTTTTTATTCACTTTTTTCTAAATATAGAAATTTTCGTGGTAGAAAAAATAATTTTATTTCCAAAAGAATTTAGTTCAATTTATAAAAATTATAATTTAATAATTGTAACAAATAAAGTAATTAAATTTTTTATTTAAAATTTAATATATATAAACCACTTGCATTTTTTTTTTGTTCGTAAGCAAACTATTAGGTAATTTTCACAAGTAAGTGATCAAGTCTTTCAACATGGAGTATTCAGCAATTGAATCTTTTTTCTTTTCTTTTTTTTTTCTACTTTCAAAGCTATTCAACAATGCATTATTGCTGACCCGCCAAGTTTTTGTTCCTCAAGACAATGCTAAATGTGCTTCTCCGAACTAACAAATATACTTCGCCACATGTTTTTAAGTACTTTGGTAAACCTGCTACAAAAGGAGAAGGGAGAACAGTGGAAATTTTTTTTTTTTTTGACTCTCCCCTCCATTTTGATGGGTTTTCGTCATAATTTCTTAAGACCGTTTGCAATCAGTATTAATCGACGTCTACGTCATTTAGACTGAACTAAATCGAACTATGAAACTTCAATGCTAGAAAGGTGAAACTGATAATTTTGAAATGAACCTAAATATTATTGTTAATAAAATGGCTCATAAAATTTCTATTTTAAGTTTAGTTAATAAAAATGTTTCAAACAATCTTTTAATTTTAGTTGTTATTTTAACATTAATTTCATTTACGAAATTATTTATAAAAATATAGAATTTTTATGATTTTATTTAAGAAATAGAAAATAACAGATAATTTGTAATTAATTTTGTCTCGGTTACAATCACTATCAAATGTTAATAATGATGATAATATTTTTTTTTTTAATGAAAGCATCATTAATTAAAAATAAGAAAAACAGTTTTTTTTAAAAAAAAAAAAGAGTTAAATAGATTTTGCAGTTGGTTGAAGTTTAATATTTCGCATTAGTTTCATCAAAAAAATTGAGTCCCAAGTGACGCAAACTAACTAATTGAATCTTAAAATAAGTTTATATATTATATATATCCCATTTTTAAATAATTCACAGTAATTTTTTTGTTCATTACATGATAACAAACTTCATTTCCAATCAGCATTCATTCAATTAAATTAAAATTCCCAGCGTTTTTCTCTAGTGCTAATATGAAAGCCACGTAAACTGAAGCTGCTTTCTGATGTAATAACAATAAAAATCAGAATTTCTTTGTCATCGTGAATATTATATTTCGAAACTGTTTCGTTACAATTCTTATGAAAGTTGCTAACCATTGTGCAAGAACGTGCGATCACTTTAGACCTTTTTTTTTTCTCTTTTTGAAATATTTTTTGAGTTTTCAAAATAAATGCTAAATTTGAATAAGAGGAGCAGTTCCATGAAAGTAGAAAATATGTTAGTGTGGTAATGAAATTTTTTAACATATTTAAAAAAAAAAAGCGATTTGCGCTTTAAACTCTGAAATGAAGCTATTGTTTTAATCTGAAGCGAAGTTCATCCGTTTGAACTTGCTAGCATGGCTTATTTCAGTGTAACGGCAGCTAATTGTTTTATGTGAACTTGATGGAGGGATCAACAACATTAATTGGTGAGGTGAAAGCATTAGGAGTAGTGCAAGTAGAGCAGAATCAACCTGCATGTAAACTCCCTCTTAATGTCTCAACGCCTCAGTAACTCTACTTTCTTCTACTGCTCTAATTTCTTCGTCATCCTGAGGTAATTACGGTGGTTATATTATACTTGTTTTCTTTTTGTTTATAGCCTCATACCTCCACTGCAGTGACGCCATGCCGTGTTTAAGTCCAGTTTCGGATGTAAGTATTTCTAACCTTTATAATATTTTATTTCAAATGTTTGATGGAAATCATTTTACGATTTTTTTGGCTTTGTAGCAAATTTCAACATTAACTTAAAATCGAGTTTTTCATTCTTTTAAGTTTTATAATTATTATCTATTATTCTGAAACACACCAAATTGAAAATTTGCGAGATTATTATTAATTCAATTTAATACGTTAATTTTTACTTTTTAATTCAAAAATTAATTCAAGAAGAATTATTTAAACAGAAGAATCATTTATTATTATAAGTTTTACTTTGTCACAGTGGGAATTTCATTTAAATTTAAAAAAATTTTCTTTAAAATTTTTGCGCTTTAAAAAAGTTTAGCTTAAAATGATTTTCATCATGCATTATTCGCATTTCATGAAACTTCTATTTATTTATTGATGGATTGTTTAAAAAAAAATAAAAAAGACATTTTTACTGATAGCGTTTTATTTTTTGAGAAATATTATCTTAAATTTTATCGATTTCTTCATAAATTTATTTCAACGATTAAAGATTTTTTTAATCCTTTTTGTTTTGATTACTGTATATTTTTTTTTTTTTATTTTTTTTTTTTTTATAAAAACTAAATAAGTTTAAAGTGGTTTAATAAAAAGAATAAGAATAAAAAGAAAAAGAAACAAACAAACCTAAATAATGTTTTTTTTTTTTTTTATTCTTTTTTTTTTTTAACTAAGATTTTTATCTGGTGTCGTTAACCTTTGACAGTAAAATTGTGAAAATAAAAAATAACTTGCTCTTATAAGGCGATTATTTTAGGTATGGTTATAATACCTAACATAACTCAATCTTATTTCTTTTGATGACTGAGCCTTTTGACTTAACATTTAAAACATTGAATTTAACAAGTGCTTCGACTCCACAGTTTTATGAAAAGTTATTGTTTATTTTTGCGACGGTTTTTCTAAGATTGAAAGTGCTTCACGGAAAAAAAAAAAAAAATTCTTTTGACCGCTTGGTTAGAAATGGCAGTTAAGAAAAGTTATTTAACTTTTCGGTCTATCTGTTTTTGGAATTTGAAAGTGACGTTCCGCTGCAAACCTGTCTCATAATCTACAGAAAATCGTACATAGGTGAATGGATTTAGTTTTCCTTTATTATTAAGAGAGAAGCTGTTATCGGCGGTTGCATCTAATAAGACGACGCTCTTGGGTTACTGACTTTGCAACCATTGACCCATATTCTGTAGCGGCAGTACGCGTTTTATCACGCCGGTTTGCGGACGCCTCTGAGAAAGTGGGAGCGGAGGGGGAGAGGGTTCAAAAGGTTGGTTTACCTCTTGTGGCCAAGAAGGGTGGGTCTTTGACCTACAGGTGTGTGTCATTGACCTACCTTAACCCTATTTTTCACTCACTTCTTTCCCACCACGGCCAAGAGCTGTGCTATTACAGCCGGACGGGCTCAAGGCAGGAAAAAAGCTGAAATTGGACGACGTTGAACCTATAGCGTGCACCAGCTTGGATAATCGTTTTTTGTTGAGTTTAAGCCTCCAGTTAATGATATTTCAATAGATTCCTCAAACGTCAATGCCTCAAGGATGAAAGATCGGGATTACTCGAGATACGATTCTAAGGCATGATTAATGTAGCGATACATTAATAAAAAAATAGCATTAATAAAAAAGAAACTAACAAACTATTTTTAATATTACTGCTTTGTTTTAATTTTTTTATATAAATACTTTTATTTTTTAATTAAAGAATGAATATTTATGTATATTCATTGATAGTTCTCACTGTTAAGTAAAACTATTTGAGTTTTATTATTATTAAACAGTGATAATAAAAACATTGATTTGTGCTCTTCGACATCGTTGCCAATGTAAAAGTCAAGAACTGGATTTAAATGAAGTTTTCAACGATCTGCAACTTCATTTTGTTTTTTTTTTTCAGTTTATAAAGAAAAACTTGACGAAAGCTGCAGTGCTGATTAATGAGAGAAATAATATTGGCTTTATTTCAAGGCTATTCTTATTAATAAAATTAGATTTACTTTATATCGATATTTTTTTAAATCTACGCTATCACGACAATAGACATTACAGAAGAAGAAGAAGAATATACCTTATAAGTTAAAGTATTTGGCAGAGTGCCATGAAGTTGTGTGACCATTGGAGCGACACAAGTTACAAGGTTAAAATAATAAATTTGAAATAAAAAATACCCATTTTTCATTAATATGTTTCAAAATATGTTAAGTGAAGGTTATTTTGGAAAGTCTGTTGGATAATGGCTCTTCTTTGAAAAGCTGGAGTTACATTGAAACAGGAAACAACGTTTTCCGCTTGAATTTCTTGAGGAACTTGTAACTTGTTTATCATCAGTTTATTGAAAAGCGAATCCTTTACGAAGGAAAGAAACAAAACATTTATAGTTTAGAAATTTCAAAACATCTGACATTTTTCAACAACAAAAAACTGTCTAAACAGGACATAAATGTATTTGCTTCTACAATTATTTCCAATTTTACCACAAGAAATTTATTAAGCATTTCTGAGTTATTGAGAAACAGGATAATAATAATAATTTTAAGTACATGAAATTACTTATTATTATTATTATTATTGTTACAAGATCTGTTAAGGTCTCGCTTCCATTTTGCTATAATTATGTCTTCACTATTTTTTTAATTCTGGAAATCTACCTTTGATTTGGTCAGATTTTCCATGATTTACTTGAGAAATACAAAATTCAAAATAATTATCTTTAATCAAATATACCTGGCTACTCATAACAAATAGTTTCCTATATGTTATGATTGCAAGTCATAAATAAAGCACGGCCTAACTGATGAACAGCTATCCGCCAGTGTAGAAAAAATAATAGACGATAAGTTGTATTTACGGCAAAAATTATTTCAGAGATATTTTAAGAAACACTCTTTGACTCAATTATTTTTACGCTTTAGTTAAATCCTATCTTTATTTTTAATTTTAATAGATCGTTACAAAATAATGTTTCTTTTGTTTGTTTGTTTTTTGTATGAAAGATAATTATTAAGCTTTTTTTTAAAAAATTTTTTTATTTATTTTTTCAGTTTCAGTAATTAAAGAGAGAGAATAAGTAATTAAAGAGAGAGAATACATAATGTATCACTATTCCAGATTCTTAAAAAATAATTAGATTTGGTTCTTTCCTCATTTTAACTAAGTTCAAACTGTAAAACAGAACATGAGTTTCCTAGACAATATTAAACAAATATCTTACATTATTATTTATTTATTTATTTATATATATACTCGTATATATATTTAAAAATGGATATAAACCACTGAAATTTGCATAGACGTTATAAGACAGGTGAATCCCTTCTACGTTACTGGTAATATTAGTTGATAGCTGTTCATCTTTGAATTCATGGCAATACAATGATTGCTTTAAAGGCTATTAATATGAAATAAATAATTACCGATTTGCTTAAAATGTATTAATTTAAAATTTTGTTTCCTTAAATTCGCTTTTGTCGCATAATTCCCTGCTTTTTCTATTTCTATATTTCGTTCCATTGCCTAAGCGTAAGATGTTTGCTGTCTCCATCCACCAGTTGCTTTCGGAATTGTTTTATTATAAGAAAGCACTGTTTTAGAGTATTTTGGTGAAAACGAAATTGACTTTAGTTATAGTAAGTGTTTCTTTCAACAGATTGTGGAGAATGGAGAGAGACTGCTGTATCCAGAAAGTGTGGACAACGTGAGTTGTCAGATGAATTACATCCCGGGCTTTATCAACAATGGTTTCCTGGGCACTGATCAAGTGACGCCTTCTGGCCTAGAATCAGGCAATGGCACAGAGTTCAAAGATATTAGTAAGTATAGTCCTACAAAATTTTGTACTTCGTAGATAATTGGGTTATCCTTATGATGGAATTGGCATGAAACCATCGAGATATCAGTGACAATAATAGAAGATAGTTACATATAAATCGTGCCTATAAATCATAATGAAGAGTTTTGAATGCTTGATTTAAATTCACTTTGCAATATTTTCTTTACAAATTGCGTTCTTTCTAGTTTCGAGAATCTTCTTTCTTGTAAACATAAAGTTTACGTGACGTTTAAATATATTTTTATGTTGTTAAATCCCATCAATTTAAAAAATAATTGGTTAATAAAAATCACTGTTCCAAAGCTCTTTGTTATCATTTTCTAAAAGAAACTTTAATACGAAAAACACCATCACTATTAATCGTAAATGGTTTAACGAAAAGAAAAAAAAAAGGGAGGGATTAAAATAGATTCCATTGGTGAGAAAAGCCAAAAAAAAAAGTTACATTTATAACATGACGCAGGTCTCCATATATTAAAATACATAAAATATGCAGAAAACATTATTAGTAGATACTGATAATAAGTAGAGTTTTCTAAGTTGCAACATCAAAATGGCTTCCAAAATCAAGTGGTAAGTTGAACTCCATTTCATCTTGCTTACGAAAGAGGTAAGTTTAATGCCTTTTAGAACTACATAGTAGGAATGAATTCAAGCAAACTTTGTAGTAAACTTGATTTAAGTATACATTTTAATTCATATATTTAGCACACTTTTTATTTTCTAGTTGGAAAGCACTAGTGCTGCTAAATATTTCTTTTTCAAAATAGAAGAAGAAAAGATCATGCAGCGTTTTGATATTTTAGATAAATAAAATGCAGTAAATTATTGTTGCATTTTTTTTATCCTACTCTCTACTATTTTCTTGGATAGTACTTTGCGTGTCATGCTGTTTCACCGATTCATTTCGGTATCATTTCTCGTAAGTGATATAAGTGATATAATTACTTATAAGAAATGAAAATTAAAGTTATCCATTCATTTGGCTAACTTATGGTGTCCTACCAATTAAAAACAATATTTAAGATTGTGCTTTTCGCATCTTGCAAAAGCATGGCCTCATGGAGGTAAAGAAACCCTTCAAAAAGCTTCTCGGCTTTTAAGAGCTGTTTAGCTTGAATCTCTTTTCTGATCAACAGTTCAAACTGACTGAATACAAGAAAAGAGGTGGATTATGGAAATTGTTTATTTTCCATATGGAAGTATATATAGGTATACAATAGTGATTTTCTTGACTTTTCATTGAAAACTTTTGGGAAGTCTGAGGTAATTGTTGTATAATGAAGCACTTCCTCAATAATTGACCACTATCCTAGTGGTTGTTCAGGTTTTTTAGTAATATGATAACTATGGTAAATATAGATTAAACGTATGCTAGGTTTAATTTATTTTTTAAATCAATATTTGTACCAGTTATATTTGAACCACTTTTTTTTTTTAAATCATCATACAGTTAAATATTTTCTGTATAATTTTTTTATGTATAATGTGTAAATTAATTTTAAATTAAAAGCTGAAAGATAGACTAAAACATATCTGATAAATTGCAGATTATTAGTTTACCGCAGTGCCAGAACAAGGTAGTTATGGGGCATCGTTTAATGTTGGGTCTTTAACCAACTCCTACCAAGAAATGAAGGCTTTCATTTTTTAAATGGAGGTTTGAAAAGACGTGTTTCAAGGGAGGAATTAATTTTTGAATATTAAAATGTTCTTTAATTGATATTGTTACTCATTGCACTTTGGGTGGCTAATCTTGTTCCGGCTCTGGTTTGCAATATATTGTTTGTTTACAAAGCTCTGGGTCTTGGTAAATGTAATATCATTTCTTCAGTTCCAATCCTTTATTGCATTACTCGGTGCTTGCAGGAAAGATTTAGTCTGGGAATTAAAAATAATCTGAATAGGCATATAGACACAATCATGAACTTGAGATTAGATTCTAAGGCTTATCAGGTGGAGAAAATAGAACTGATTTGGAATTCTCTCAGCTACCTGATAACTCAGACAAGGAAGTAACTCTAGACGAATCAGAAGCGTTTCTCTGAACTATAAACGGAATTTCCCATTACTCTCAATCAACAAACAGTCGATTATCACGTGGTTGATAAGATTCGATGATTAAAAATTGCGCAATTCCGCTTTGTTTCAGTTAAACGATTCGGATGCAGTTGGAATGTTTTTTTTTTTTTTGTTTTTTGTTTTTTAATAAGGATTGTTGTTGAAGATGTTGACTGAAGATGTTACATATACCAAAGGGAAGCAGGGTAATAAACTTTTAATTTGTTTTCTTCCAGGCTACCACGTACCCATCGCAAACACGTGGACAAGTATACGGCCTAAAGAATGGAATACAGACCAGGTATGTACTAATTTTGATTTCAGTGGTGTGTGTGTGTGTGGGAGGGGCTTATCGTTTGTACTAGTTCCGCCCAATTAACGAATTCTATGTCGTATATAAAAAATTACAACTGAATGCCTATCTATATCGCTTGTACTAACATTGCCAATTTTTTGGAAGTAAATTAGTCATTGAACTAAAGGTTTCGTTGTAGACTTTAAATTTTACTTCATTCAGTTGTAGAATTTCAAAAAGATTAGTTGTGTCTTTGAAATTTATGTTCTTTGACATTTGTTTTGAATCACATTTGAAATGTAACATCTATTTATTTAAGAATCATTAAAGCGTGAGAATCTTACATAAAATTGACATAAAACAATTGTATATAATAAAACAACATTGTTTAAATACCTTCCTCCAATAACATTATTTAAATCTTAAATGCTGTACAGTGATCCTCAGATAATTCGGCGATCCTTAAGGTCCTCCTCCCGTAACAAAACCTTATATAAGCTAGTTTAGATAATGTTTCCAATAGTATATGGGATCTAACTTTTACAAACTTCAGGCCATTCAAATGAACAAGTAGTAGTAAAACAAAAAAGCGCCCGAAAATCAACTAATTATAAAAATGGAAGATTAACAAAATAAACGGAATTTGTTTGAAATGTTTGTTTGCATTGAATCTTATGGAAATAAATCAAAAAACCTATTAACATGATGATTATAATATCAGACAAAGGAGCTCAGTTTGATGGTAGAATGAGAATAAATCTACCTTTGACCAAGTGATAAAGTTTCCAGTTGTTTTTTTTTTTAATGATTGGTGCTATTATTAACAAATAGTTTGGTAGCATTGCCAAAGTTTTGGTTCTTTGTAAATGAAAAGAAAACTTCTATTAATTTAGAATTGTTTTTATATAAATCAAATTGCAAGAATAAATTAAATTATTATTTATTATAGTTGCTCAATATTTATTGACTTTTTCAAAATTAATAATATCACAAAACACAACAGGGAAGTATCAGGTGCATTGTATTGGGGTGGTCCCTTAGTAAGATTCTGTTTGGATTATCTTCATTATATTGAGATAAATATTTAAGAAAAAGGAAAAAAAAAAGTTTCAATTTTCCATTTTTAGGAGAAAAAGCAAAATAAAACAAGTCAAAAACTTTGTAGCTGAAACGCAATATAAGTTAAATATTTAGTTAATAGATTGCACAAATGTTATTAAAAAAAAAGAAGTATAAAGTTTACTTATAGTTTTATGTATCTTCGCAAACTACTACATATATGACGTCTACTTAATGTAATAGCATTAGCCAGCCACAGGAGCACTTGCCATTTCGCCCCAGAAAATAGTCTTTAGCTTAAACTTATTTTAATTACTACGTTTTGCACTGTGAATTAGATTTAAAACTAACATTTGTAGCCTGTAATGGTTTAGAAAATATCAAGAAATGTTTAAACTGCATCCTTTCTTGGAAATTTGCAAATAAGTCATTTCACATTAATTCAAATATAAGATGGTGTAATGAATATCTGTTTTATTTTCAATTCACAATGTAAATTTTCTGTTTATTAATTTGATAGCAGTGTTACCTATTTATTAGAGTTACCTAATAAATTAAATGAAATTTATTAGCCAATAGGTAGCACTGCTATATTTATATAATTCATTGTAATAAATTTGAAAGCCATTTTTTTATTAGGAAACCTCCATGTGCACATTTTAATAGTCCCTCTTGCTGTCACATAATTAAATGAATAATAGATCTAGATTTGTTAATTTTTACTATAAAGTAAAATCATACAGTAAGCCTAAATGATGATTTTTTTCCTTGCTGCAGGTGCTGGAATGGCTATATTCCATTCTTCCTAGGGAATTCGAAGACGTGAGATTGTCTGAGTTTAACAATGTTACTGGAAATGAATTGGTCTCCATGACCAAATATGATATGGCCAAGCGGTTTGGCAGTGATGCCGTTGCAGATAAAGTGTATGAATACCTTCACAAACAGTATCCTCAACAGGAGTACAATGCCACCCAAACATTGATTCCGAATAGTAAGTAACGTTTCCTTTGGTATTTATACAAGGGGTTGTAGTTGTTTTTTCGAGCCTAAAAGAGAGCTGGTGCCTTATACTTTATCTGAGAATTTATTCATAAATATGCGACAATTGAAATTTCAGTGTTACAGATTGAAAGTCGGTTTTCAGCTTATAATAAGAATAAATGTGTAAATAACCTTAAATAAACTTGAATCTTGGATGTAAATACTGTTGAAATTAGTCAGATCTTTGCTGCTTTCTGGCTAGTTAGCAGTTAGTCGTAGATCTGTTACAGAATCTTAAAAGAAGCAAAATAAAAGGAATTTAGCCGTTAGACCTAAAATTACCCGAGTTAAGCCTAAAATACCCGAGAGTTAAAGAAATTCTAGTTGTACTCATTCAGCTTTTTCTACAGTCCCCTAAAGAGATTTCATTCCTAAATAAAATAATTTTTACTTTTCAATTCCTCCCTTTTAAATAGTCATATTATTAAAATTAACATATGCTCTCACCAATTAAGTATATTTAATGCAAGCGAATTTTCAGAAAGGATTTTTCGTCTTATCTTTTTCAAGCCATAATCGTAAAAGAATTTGTTTGTTTTAAATGTTTCTGTTTGTTTTTGCTCATCAACCGTTTATTAATGGCTGGTTCTTGAGAATATTTTTTTTTCCTAATTTTACATTAATAAGTAAATAAATTACTAAATAGCTAAACAAAGCTGCTTCCTTTGCAAATATAAGTATTTTAAGATTTAACTTCAAGCATTGAAACTCGCTACATGGAAATAAATATTGCTAAAACTCCAATCTAACTTTGGAATTAATGAACACGACTGAGAAACATTAATAATTCTCATGCTATTATTGATACCTTCTCCAAAAATACTTAGATCAGCTTAGCAATTAAATTCTAAGAAAAAGAAATCTCATAAATAAATAAACAAGAAAATATTATAAATTAAGATTATAAAAGATTTAAGATTATTGTTAAATATTCCGAACAAAAGGATTTCTTTGCAGTTCATCAACTTCGATTCTATTATTTCGCTTTTGTCTCAATAGGTAGTAGCACCAGCCAACACAAAAAGAAGATTGAAAAAAAAAATGTTTCTTTTTGTTTTGAGAATTTTATTTTTGTGTATTTAGTTATCTTAAATTTTTTATTTAAATGTTAAATTTAAATTTATTCGAAGTGGCAAACCTGTATAGTTTACAATTTTAAAATTAAAATTTTAAACTGTATATTTTAAATTTTAAAATAGTCTTTACATACTTCAATTTTTATAAATTTTCTTTTGTTTTCTTTAGATAACGATACCAATTCCACCTTTTGGCAAACACATCAGTACAGTTGCTTTGGCTTAAGTAAGTGTTAACTGTTATCTTAATCGTTTGACATTTATGCAATAAATTACGGATACGACAAAAAAAATTAAAGTAGCTTAATAAAAATTAAAGTAGGATGCATTGAAAAAATCCTGTTGTATTGCATAAAACGTCTGAGTAAAAATTATCATAGTTACATACTGGTGTGTCTCGTTTTTTCCAGATTTGAAAATATATACATACGTAAAAATTAAGTTGATAGCTTAAATATAATTTATCAAAATCCAATTAATATTTAAAAATAATAATTTAACAGTTGAAATTATTACTTTATTATATTTTTGAATTTTTGATAAATTATTATTAACTAATCAGTGGTACTGTAGTGATTGTATTTTAAATTTAATGTTTTTGGCCAAATTTTAAAAACAAACAGAAAAAGTAAATTTTTTCTTGAAGAAAAATTTAACGTGCGTGACATTAAGTTTATAAGAGGAAAAAAAAAAAAATTCAAAAAGTAAATTTTTTGTTGTGCGATTTTTTTTTTCCTCATAAATTTTTTCTTCTTTTATATAAACTATTTTACTTCAGTTTCGTGTAAGTAAAGATAATTATTCATTTAAACGTACTTAATTAAAATATGTAATTGCAAAGATTTGCTTAATTACGACTTTTTATAAATAAATAAATAAATAAATAATTTTCAAAAATAAAATCAATATTTTGAGAATTCGACCTTTATATGCAAAATAAAAAATATTAGTAAACATTATTAGTTTAGGAATTATGTCTTTAATTGAAATTATACTAAACTTAGCCATTTTAATGACTGTTTCACGTATTTACTACATGAAATATTTGAGTTTTAAGATAATTTATTTCAAAACAAAAATTAGGCAAATATATATATATATATGTCACTTGCTTATACTTAAGTTTACACTCAGTAGAGCATAGACAGAACAAATTTATAGACTTAGCAAATGACATCTTATCATCCATTGAAAAGATGGAATTTTACTTATTTTAAATTGTTCAATAAATTTACATGTAGTTTAGAGCTGATTATGTTTTATGATATTAATTACTTCTTTCGAAGGATATTTTAGTCAAAGCATATTTGCTGTTATGCAAAGATTATTTTGCTACTTTTATAAACTATTGAGAAGTAATTAAGTTTCCTTCAAATTTATGTTTGTTTAGAATTGGAGATTAAACAAATTTAATAATATTTAATACTAACACACATTTATTTTGTTTTTAATCTTTTTGACAGATGAATTAACTTATACTCTCAAAGTTAAAACAATAAAATCAAAACAACTAATAATTAAAATTTTGCTGTTAATATGTAGCTGCATCCAAATTGCTTAGGATTTATTGTTTGTTTATTTACTTTCAGCTGAACTGGAAAAAGACCCTGCTATAAATTATCCAAACTACTCACAATTCTCTACTAATTATGATTGGTACCCTGGGCCACGATCAGGTAAGGCTTTCTTTGCTTTAATTTCACTTGTTAAGACTAATCAAAGATTTCTCATTGAGTTCCATTTTCTAAATTTTAATTATTTTTAATAATTAAGCTTTGTAACTATATTATTAACTCATTAAAAAATGTGGGATTTTGGAATTAATTTTGTAATTATATTAAAATACATCTCTTTTATATTAAAAGATAGTTTTATTGAAGAAGTCACTGCTTTTTGTTATAGGATCATGTAATTTTAACTGATGATGATTAATATGTTACTGTCATATGTTTTCCATTCCTTTAGATTCAGTTGTTCCTTCATTTGTATAAGCTGAATATTGAAAACATTTGAATTAAAGCAATTTCAAATTAAAATTATAGTTTTCTTTGTTAATTTAGATCATGAGTCTGATGGTGAAAGTGGTCATTCAAGTCTTCAACCTGGAAATTTCATCAATGATAAACCCTATAAAATACCTCCCACTCAAAATCCAGGTAAATAAATTATATTTGCAGTAACTTTGAATATATAATGGGAACTGGGTAAGATTTGGTGTCAATTTGGATGATAACTTACAATCTTCATAATGTATAAAGTATTTTAAGTACCGATAAAAAGTTGTTCCTAATTCAAAACTGGTAATAAAACTTTCATGCTTACAGGACAATATTTAAATACAACATTATTTAAGTAACTCATTTAAAAGATGAAATTTTAGTTTTTGAATGGATTTTTTTAAAATTGAATTGAAATTTATATAAGGTTTGATTTTATTTATTTATTTATTTATTTATTTATTTATTTATTTATTTATTTATTTATTACTTTAAAGCACACAAGAAGAGTCCAGGAAGGCCAAGGAAAGAAGGAAAATCCAGACCCAAAAATGGTTAGTGTAGTTCTGGAGTTAGAACTTATTTTCTAATTTAATATAAATTTTTTACCTTGCTCTTAGTTGGTATATTTTTCTTATTTAAGTAATATAAAAAAAAAATACATATTTGTATTAAAGTAACCTTTAGGAATGGTTTGTAAAATTGTTAAATTTCAATTTTTAATTAACATTTATGATCTTTTAATAATTCAAAATTTATAGAAATAAAATATTCTGTTTCATTTTAAAACATCTTGATGTGATATTTGAGAGATGATAAAGCATATAATTTGAACAAAAAATATTTGATCAATTTTTAACTAATAAGCCAGCATTAATGGCCGAATCTATGTAAAATAGATTAAATGCAAGTTCAGGAAATTATATTGATGTTTTAAGAAAACTTTTTGATCAAATATTAATCTAATTTATAAATGATTGAACTAACTAAAAGGTTAATTAAATAATTTCCAAAAGAATCATTAAATTTTTTCAAAAGAATCGTCAATTCTTTGCAATACACTTGCTTAGTTACACAATTTCAGTTAAAAATTAGACTATTCATCTTACAAAAGTAAAATAATTTTATTAGTATTTTCTTTATTTTTATAATGAAGCTTTCCTGAATTTTAAGAGATGAGATACGAATAACAGCAGTTTCTTACCTATTTAAAACAGGTCAGAGAAATCATAGGTTGTGGGAGTTCATTCTGGCTCTTCTGAAGGACAAAGATACATGTCCCCGTCTGGTAAAATGGGAAGATCAAGAAGAAGGTGTGTTCAGATTCGTTCAATCTGATCAAGTGGCAAAAATGTGGGGAGAGAGGAAGCAGAACCCACGCATGACCTATGAGAAGCTGAGCAGGGCTATGAGGTAAGCAGTTTTGTTGCTTTACATCCTCTCCCTAATCCTGGAAAAAAAATCTGTTAATAATCTCTAAATAACAACACTACCACAAACATAAACTTCAGGGAAAAAAAAAAAAAAGAGTGCAATTTCTCTTCTTTTTAGTTAAGTTAATTTTTATCTTCTAAACATTAGAAAATTCAATAAATAATCTTCTTCTTTGGAAAAAAAAAATATTTTGTATTTTCTTTTAGTATCTCTTGGATATAATTAGTAAAAAAAAGCAATATTGCTTTACATTACTTTCAATAATCAATGTTTTTCAAAATTTCAGAGAAGAATTAATTACAAATTTGTAATAACACTTAAAAATGAACTTCACTTTGAAAAAAGTGAATGAGTTTTAACATTCAATATTAAGACATAAAATATTGATAAATTTTAATTGCTTGAAATAATTGCAATAAGTAAATTAATATCTTTGAATCTTAAGATTTTTTATTAAATTAATATTTAAAATTCCAGTTAATTTTCAATTTAAATAACCAAATCTTTAAATTATTATACCATACAATATTTAAAATGACCTAAATGCTAGGGAAATGAATCTTTTTTTAATTTTTTATATCATTATTTGGTTTTATTAAAAAAAAAACTAATAATTAATTGAATGAAATTAATGTAGTTAAAAAAGTAAAAAGTTCCTTAATATTTTTTTAAAGATGCACTTAGAAACACTCCTTCTTTCAAAATAATAATAATAATAATCTTTCCTCCTACTAACAAGTAAAAGAAATTTCTATGGTGATAGACTTCTTTCTATGATTCTTTTTTTTTTCTTGTAGGACTTACTATCATAACCATATCCTTGAGCAAGTCCCTAAAAACGGAAAATATCCTAAAAAGTTGGTGTATAAGTTTGGTCCTTCAGCTACTGGGTGGAGGAATAATATCAACAATCCTGCACACATTCCATAAGAACTCTATTCTCCATAGTATCTGAATTAACACACAGCACATCATGAGCACAATAACATATGGTGATGGTTAAGATTGCATGCATTAATGTTTCTCTTTGGTTCTACTGGAATAATTTGGCATCTTTGGTTTTATAATTGCCATCCATATTCTTTCTAAACTAAATCAACTGTTCAGTTGCCTTTAACAATTGGTATTCAGCATCTATAAGTTGTTGGTCCAGTATTAATGTCAGTGCATAGACTTGAGAACCTTTTATAAGACTTGTCACTTAAACTGTGATTCTATTTATTAAGCTTTTAATAAATTCAATTCTTAAGAAATATTAAATGTAATGAAACCAAGTATGTCACTGGAGCAAAACAAAACATTCTAGTCATGTTGGATGATAGTTTTCTAGAAATCCAGTTTTTATAAATATTTATGTTTGTATATATTTTAATTTTTTTTTGTTTTCCATTATTTTTTTTTTGTTCGGTTAGATACTACTACAAGAGCAATGTCCTGCAGCCTGTTATAGGAAGACGTCTTGTATACAAGTTTGGTCCATGTGCAACTGGCTGGAGGCCAAGTGAAATGAATATCTGAGTTTTTTTTTTAAAAAAAAAATGATAACTCAAATCCAAAAATCATAACAAAGAAAAGAACAATAGTGGTTTGAGGATTCTAAATACACCCACACTCACACAACTGAACTCATCGGCGAGGAATCAAGACATTTAAAACTTGCTATCGCTCACTTGTTTGTTATTATTATTATTACTGTTTTTTTTTTTTAATTTTTTTTTTAATACAGGAAATATTTCCTGTAATAATTGTTCTTGTTACCACTCATCATCACTAAGAGAAACAGTGCACACACCAAAGCAGGTAATTACTGTAACTGCAATAAAGAGATATTTCATAAGAAGCCTCAATAGAGATGATCATATTACATTTCTTGAATTTCATGAAGTGCAATGTTTATATGAAGAATTCCCAATCCACCTAAAGTGAGAAAGTCCCAGAAAAATGGCCAGTGGGTTTTTAAATCCTATCACAACTCTGTTGGAAAGCTGGGACAAGTACAAACTGCGTTGTAGTTAAGAGATAGTAGCAGTTGATATTCATATATCGTGTTTTCAATGAGTTCAGTGTATAAATTCACAGACACTTCTTGGTTTTATTTCTTCTTCAATGCACACGTGCCCAGGAAGGATTACAGTTTTTTTGTAATTAATCTTCAACAATGTTAAATAATTTTAAACTCTATTTGTGTATGCATTTACTGCTTTTAAGAAATTATATTGGTGATTTGTAAATTTTTCCTTTCTCCTTATATTATGTGCATTCCTATTCAAGAGAAAAAAAAAACAAAAACAAGCAACATAAAATGATGTTTCTGTTTCTGTTTCACGTTGTTAATGTTTGTTTAAAAAAGAATTGATGATCTGTATATAAGGTCAGTTCCATTTTTGCAAAAACCACATAACCATTTTTGCAATATTGTTATGTGGTGAATAAATGTTTTCATTTCTTATTTTTAAATTATAATTTCTTACTTTTAAATTAAAATATTAAAATATTATGCTCTATGTTTTTCTCTGTCATTCTTTTAAATTCAACCCCACTTCATGAAAAGTTACAATTAAGATTCTTAAATTATAATTTCCCATGTGTATGATAAACTACATTTTGTAATCTAGGGAAAAATATAAGGGCGGGGATATATGCTCAATAAATAAGTGAACAATTTTTATAGTTCTAGTGAAATATAAAAAACTATTTCATGTTTTTAATGACAGAATAGAAAATTCTGTTTCGCAACCTTCTGATGCTCATAACATTTTTTAATTTTTTTTTGCACCACATTGGATTTAGAAAAGAAAGCCTAAAGCTTATGTTAAAAGTATTCTTAAATTTTTTCATTCATTGTTTTCCCTCTACATCTTCATCACTATGCCACTGATTTCAGTTATAAATTTATTTATTTATATAGTTTGACTTTTTACTGAAATTTCATTAGCTACAATTAATAAAGTAATATTTACAGTTATTTTCACTTTTTTTTTTAATTCCATTTTTATTTTATAATCTGTAAAAAATGGAATTGTAAAATTCCACAAGATGAGAAAGGCTGTTGAATAGCTATGAATGAAAGCCTCAATTTCTTGTAGGATTAGCTGTTTTAAATGTTTGTTGGTGGAAATTAAATCTACAGTCACACTTAATGATGTTCACTTTATAAATTGTGCTCAGTAATTTTGGTTAAAAGATAATGGGTAGCTTGCAATAAAAAGGGGAAAAATAATCCCTTCCCCTTTTATTAGATAAGGGTCATCTTAAACAATAAATAACACATCTTGATCTCTTGGTAATAAAGAAAGCAGAGATCACCTATTCCATTCAAAGGAACACTTCAGATTCAATTCTCAAGGAGGACATTGAATGTTTTTAGTAAAAAGTAATAGAAATATCTTTTTAACTAACCAAAAGCACCTTTTATTTTTAAATTAAGCCTACTTTAATTGATATGTTTCAGGACATCCTTTCCCCATTTAGGAGGGGTTGCCAGTACCATGGTCCCTGGATCCCAGGCAAGAGCAAACATATTATTTTGCTTACAGTTACAAAAGGGTGACAGATAATTAAAAAACATATCTAGAAAACTATTGTATATCATGCTTGCTCAACTCAACGTAGTTGTAACTATTGTATTGTACAATAGCTACTATCCATATAAAGTTGAAATAGTTGCATTTCAATTCATTTGCCAGATTTATTGATGTGGCAGACTTCTTGGCTCTTCTGAGAGGGGCCAGTCAAGTAATATAGTAATATGGGGCAATCCTCTAATCTAGCAATTATAGGCCAGTCACCAAATACGATAATTTATGGAGTGCCTGGTCCATTCCTTTTATTCTTACCACTGAAGAAATTTGAGAACTGAATTAAAAAAGCACAAAAATAAAAAATTAAATTAAAAATTTAAGTCTTTTTTTTTTTTTTTAATTAAAAAAATTTTGCAGTTAACAAATCCCAGAACATTATGGCATATTTAAAATTATGATCTCTAAATAAGATTTTAAAAAATAATCAAGACAGTCTCGAAAGCAGTTGTTTATTTATTTTTTTCATGCATTCAACCTCATTTGCAAGTTAACAGGTACTTTGAAATAAGTTAACTGTCCCCTTAAAAAAAAAAAAAAAAAAGTCTGAGCAAAGGGAACAGAGGATGAAATTGATTTTAATCATTTAGATATTAAATGTTTATGGACAAACAATTTAGATATTCTGACTTGTTTTGTAATAACTGAAACATAGAACTGTCTTTCTGGAAAGAATTCTAGATGAAAAGATGTTTTCTGCTTTTGGATAGCAGTTCACGATAAATGGCCTACACCCGACAAATTTGTTCCTTGGGCAAAAGTATTTTTATGCCATCCTATCTGAGAGTCCTAAAATTTTTGTGATTTTTTTATTAATTAGCATGATTACCTTAAAAAAAGATCAAGATAGACCAAGATGTTTGCAACTTTTGATTGTTGTAAACAGTAAATGTTGCACAATAAAGATGTTTATTACTGATGAAAGATATTAATAAATGTTATTGTTAATCTTAATTTTTCATTAACATTAAGGAATGAACAAAGAAGCTTTTACAATTATCTTAGGAAGATAAAAACACATTTACTTTTGCGTACCCTGAGTGATAATTGCATATAGATATTTCCTGACCCATTAAAGTGAAATAGCAGTTCACAACCACAAATGAGGCATTCAGAATACATCAAGTTAATATGTCATTTAATTATTAAAATCATTTTTTAGAACAGAAGATGACCAAACAGTATTTATATTAATTTTTTTAAACAAAATTTTAAATACTTTTTTTTATTAAATAGGATGTGAATATCATTCAAAAGAATTACACTCAATCATTCAATACTCAGTTGACTAATTAAAATTCAATACTCAGTTGACTAATTAAAATGTTTGCTAATTGGCAAATTAATTAAGTCAGATGCAGCCAATGGTTCACCAATACGTAAATAACAGTATTATAAATTAATTAGTTTACAAGTTTTACAACATAGTATTACTAGTGAATATTACCACAAACGCTTCATAGAATTGATGTATGAATAATTAGCCTTCTCTTTGTTTTTTCAAGAACTCATTGAAATTTTCAAGAAATCATTGTGAGGCTTTTTATATTGATCATTTTCTTAATGTTTTGGTGCCTGATGCTTTTATATAAAGTTATTTTGAAGAGGTCTTTCAAGTCCACACTTGTCTAGAACTTCACACAGCCTAAAACCACTTTTACTTCAAGACATCTAGGTTTGCTGGCTGTGCTTGGGAATAGCTTAGCCTAATTCATCTTGGATTGGCATACACTTTTCCAAATCTATGTAAGATACATAAAAAAGTTTCATAAATAATAAGTGATTACTTTTTTATTTATTTATATTTTGGATATTTATTTATATTTTGGATATACCTGAACATTTTACAGAGCACTATAAATTAATTTGGTTTTGTTGCAGTTAATATACAGTGACAAAAAAATCGAAGCACCATGAAGGAAGCATCCAATTTGAAACTTCGTAAGTAAGTTGGATGAAGAGAATTGGAATTGATTCCAATTTCATACTAAAAAAAAACAAAACATATTGAACAATAGCAATATCGTATTCTGTATAAAGCTGCCTCTCAACAGGCTGATATTTGGCATGGCATGAAGTGAAACAAAGTCTTGATGTTGTCTTGTGTCGGATCATCCCAAGCTTGCTGCAGCTGCCACTCCAAATGCTGGATGTTCCATGATGGATGTAGTTGATCGTAAGTACAGACATGTTCGATGAGGAACAACTGTGGGGACCTGGCTGGTGAAGGTGGGTTTGATTTACTTGCAGGCACTGCTGGGAAACATTTGTAGTGTGTGAGCATGCATTATTGCATTATGCTGTTGGAAAGTTGTTCCTGGCAGGACTGACACAAAGGGCAAAACAATGGGCGTCTCCTGCACATATTGCTGTGCAATTTAAGTTCTTCAAATCACTATGCAAAATAAGAAAAAGACTCCCGACACCATTACACTAGCTGTATAGCTGTGTGCCTCTCGACAATGTTGCCAAGATTTGAGCTCTGCCCAATCCTTCTCCATATGGAGATGTGATGATCATCTGTTGCAAGACAAGCGAGACTCATCACTAAGCACGATATGAAACCATTCAAGAGCAGACCATGTATCAGGCATAGCACCACTCTTAATGGAGCTCTGGTGGTGGTTAAAGTCATGCCTTGTAAGGAGCAACGGGAATGAAGTTCAGAATCTGCAATTCAACTAGTAATGGTGCAGATAGATACCAGTTGCTGTATACAGGATGCCACATCTCTCTAGATGGTGAAACATGAAGTTGTCAGAACAGTTAAGGCAGTCTTTCCCACCGCTTGAGTTGCGAGCCCAACCTTTTCAAATAGCAACGTAACCTGCGATCCCCACCACATTTGCATAAAAAGACATTTTTAATAGGGTAAAGAAAGCAATCATGTTAAAAATAGTTTTGTTTTTTTTTTCCAGAATATAATTCTAATTTTAAGCTTAATTAACATCGAGAGACTGATTAAAAATGAATTTTGATTTTCAATTTTGCATCTTAGTCAATATTTTTTTCAGTTTATCAGATGTAACATAAATTTATTCTAATGATAACAGTATATTTTAGTTTTAGGAGTAATTCAAGGTCAGTGCAGCGGGAATTTGAAAGAATATTAATGGCTACCATACCATATAATTAAAATAATATAGTATGTTTTATATATATATACATACATATGCACCAGGCTGGCTTTATATGTTTTTTACGTATCTGCTGCAGTGGACCTTAGTCACTTTTCATTTATCAAAAATCAGTGTTAGAACATTAGTAAAATAGTGTAGCGTTGCAGTGTAGCCATATTGAAATAAATAAGTGTTGAAAACCTTCATGGTGAAATTTTCTTCAAAAATAATTGCAATCAAAAATAACTGCGGCCCAGAAAACACTTTGCGACCCCTCTGGGGGTAGTGACCTCCAGGTTGGAAACCTGGGAGTTAGGGCTTGCCTCACAACACACCGATGGTCTCTAGAGAGATACTGTTAGGCCAACCAGAGCCTTGGTGACATCATAGAGTGCCATTGTCATTGAATTTTCTTGACAACTAAACGTTAGAAATTGCATATCTAATGGGAAGGTAGTTCCCATTGGATACTTGGATACTTCCTTCATAGTGCTTCGATTTTTTTTTTTGTCAGTGTATATTCTAAGATAAATCTCTTTGTCTGTCCCTCTATTCAATGTTCAAAACCTTTTCTTTTTTCTTGAAGACAGTTGAATGGCACTTTCAATTATTTTGACAACCTAATGGAATACTATTTTAATTGTCTTCCTCTTTTTTCTTAGGATTAAATTTGAGTAACTTCCAACTATTTAAAAAAAATATTGGACTAAAGAGAGAGGAACTCTTATACTCAACTTCAGCTTAAACATACAGCATTGTTTTCGAATTGCTTGAACCACCACAACCTATTCTTGTCATTTTCACTCTGCAGTTGTGGGACCCTCAAACAGTGGTCACTAGAAAGTGACGTTTGACATAATTTGTCATACTTGAGGAAATAAAATAATTAAAAATAATCACTTAAAACTATGAACTTTCTAGACGTTTTAAAGAGTTGTTCATTAATTCAATTTAAACAGCTCAACCAGTTGTTAGGGTCAGTTCGATAGGAGAAGCCTTACATGAGGATTTAGTTCAATCAGATCCAAAGTCAAGTTATATCCTTCAGTCATAATCAAAAATTAAAAGCAAGTGTCACTACTTCGTTACTACTAATTTGTTTATGGCTGTGAAGTTTCATTAGTCTAATGTGACAGAAATTTTGAAATAAAAAGCTTTGATTAGAGTATTAATCGAATTAATTTTGCATAAATATATTAGATAAAATTATATATTAGATATGATTAGGATAGAATGTTTATTCACGAATGAATTTTATTTAGTGGAAATAAATGAAAAATGTGACTAAAATTAACGAGATTTGAAAAAAAGATAAGCTGTTTTGTTTTGTTACCCTTTGGGGCGGCATTTTAAATTGTGTCACTGAAGATGTATCTCGTGTTATATTAATGAAAATAAAATAATCATTGGCAGGTAGGGGTTGTAAACGACCCTTCCTTGCCTTCAGGAAGACGAGACTTTTTTTTTTTTTTTTTAGGTTGAATGGCTACGATCATCATAACCCCTTTCATTCCAAAATCCTGGGTATCCTGAGAAAGAAATGCTGTTTTGTTTTTGTTTTTTTCCTGAACCTCACGTTCTGAAAATCGAAGAATTCAAAGAAAAATGAAGAAAACCAAAAACAAGATCTAATTCCTAATAATTTTCAAAATATCTACTACAATTGATCGGTTGTTTAGTGGTTGATCTTGGTGATAGTTTCATATATTGATTTCTGTCGATACGGAACTTCAAACATGTTCGCATTGTCCTGTTATTTATCATTTGTAATCCACGGATAAGAAAAACAACTGCGTCGTCTGTACAAGCTCGCTGACACTGAAGAATAAAACATGGGAAAATTTGCTTCTGTTGCCAGCAAACTTTGGATCTTTAATTTATATAGTAACATTAACAAATAAAAATAAATATGTAAATAACAAATGTCAATAAAAATAATAAATAGATAGAAAAAAGTCTACATTTTTTTTATTGGTGTTAATTAAAATAAAAATTGCTGGAATTGATTTTCATATCTATTATACAAACAGTACAAACTAGCCTACTGATATTCTTTACTAAAAAACAAAACAAACAAACAAAGGTTATGGTAATGGAAACCACAAATATTAATTATATATATTTTGATACATTTTTAAAAGATAGCATCATTGGCTAGGAGTAGTCGCAGGTAACAGATTTCGAAGGAGGTTGGTAAGGATATTTGTAGGTTTATTTGAGATTCGATCATATGTATCAAGTATGGGCATACATGAGGTCGACGAGAGCCACATCTGGATTTTCATAAAGATATGAAAATATCACGGTATTTAAATAAAGAGGTATAAAGAGCCACACCGTAGTCACGTTCCATAGTATTAAATAAACAAATTCAAATTTAATTACATTTCTACACACATCTTAATTGATATATAAAGTAAAAAAAAAATCATCCTATATAAGAAAATAAAAAATAAAGAAAACACAAAAATTAGTTCAATATTTAATATTTTTTTTTTTTTAAATACTACATTTTTATCAAGAGATATTGGGGACCGCATTTGCCCGCGTCTGATATATATCTATAAACAAATATTTCTTTTAGCTTTCATTTACGCAATTATAAATGGCAAAAACAGGAGCAATATTGTACTCAAATAATATACCGGTATCGTTTTTATTGGGTTGTTTCGTAATTATTGGCCGATTCTGACATAAATAACAAAATCAGCAGTAATACACAACGAAGTACATTTTATTCAGAAAAATATCTACCTTTGGCAACAACACACTGTATCTAATGTGTTTTAAGTGCAAAATTGCCACGGTGGCAGAAGCTGGCATCAAAGCGGTCAAAGAAATCGCTAAACGACATGAATATCACCATCCTGGTTAGCGGACCGTTTCCCTCTCAAGAAATTGTCCAAATGGTGAAACTTGTAAAATTCTGAAGGGGCGAAGTCTGGTGAATATGGAGGGTGAGGGAGGACCTCGTACCATAAGGCGTCCATTTTTTGCATGCTTCCAAGAGAGACCTGTGGTCGTGCTCCACCATGCAGGAGTATGGGACCCAAACGACTGACAAAAAATGGTCGTTTGTTGCATAATATCTGGTGACATTGGTTCAGCTGAAGGCAATACATGCAGTTGTGATGTTTGGCACACGGCAAAAACTCATAATGCACCACACTCGGCAGTTCACCACACACAGATCAGAGCCTTCTGTGTGTGCAAGTCGGGTTTTCGACATTTGTTTCGATGGTTCCCCATTATTGAGCCACTGCGCTGTTCGCTTTCTGTTGTCATAAAGCAGCCGTTTTTCAGCAACTGTAAGAATCCATGCAGATAGGGAGTGCTAGCCTCACGTGTTTGGAGAGCAGTGCATGTTTCCAGGCGCTGTACATGCTGTGTTCGGTGTGTTTGTGAGAAACCAAGGTATCCAGTTTTTTAATCTTGTTCACAGGTGTCTGGAAACAGTCGTTGGTGATACGGAAAGTGCGGCACTAAGTTCACATAAGGTGGACGTTATTTTTTCTTCGACTTTCTGCCTTAACTGTACCGTGTCACACCAACTGGCTCCTGGCTTATGGTCGATGTCAACATCACCTGTACGGAACTTTGAACTATGGACAGTTCTTTCACTCGTCATGCCGACACCCCACGTTTTATCGACATTGGCAACCGTTTCGGACACATTACGTCCAACTTTGAATTTGTGAAAAATCACTAATCTCACTTCGCGTTGCTCCATCACGTCACAAACTCATTTGATTTGACTAAAATAACTTTTTTAACACGTGGACTGAACCCATTCACTTTCGAGGGGCGTTTGGTAATTTCTACTACGATGCGTTCTTTTTAACTGGCTCTCTAAGTTACTCTTGTCGGAATCGGCCAATAATTATGAAACAACCCAATAATATAACAACCATTATTTTTTCTCAGAAATGTCCAGAACTAAATTATTTTTAATATTGTTGTTTGCTCAGTTTTTGACTGATTCTTTTGATATGACCTCGTCGGAGTTTTTTTTCTCAAAACGATGTTCTATTCTGGTTTATAACGAACTGGGTTCCCACGTAGAAATTTGCGAACTACGTAGGAGAGTAGCTTTTTACATTAGCTTGATTGTGTTGGATGAAGTGACAGCTGGTTAAGACTAATGAAGATTCTTCGGAATTAGACCGGTTGATGAGACAATGATCGGAACGTTGTGAACTTTTTTTCATGTGTCACTGTTTTTGAATTTCTATAGCAAGATCGGAGTATTTGGATACTTTATTGTGATAACTTGAAGATACATTGTTATTGCTTGGGATGACCACATCAATCAGAAATGCTATTACCTGTGCTTTGTCAATCAACGTGATGCCTGCTCCTTTCTGTACAATTATCTTGTCTGTAAGAATAGATCTGTCCCAATATAATTTATAATTGTTATTTTCTAATTATTATTATTTTGTAACAATAAATTGTTTACGCAGAAGATTCGGGAAAAAAATGGAGACAATGAACTACTGTTAATTTTAATTTCCAGTTTAAGTGAAGGCCATATCAAATTTAAACAAGATAAGAGTAGCAATCCCAGTGGCGATCGCATAATGCCCCACGCCTTCTATGTAGAGCTAATTTAAATCTCGGAAACTTTACTACTTAAAATCCCAATGAAAAAAATAGAAGCTCTCCATAGATTTGGGAGATCGCATTATAATAAATATAGACCAGTCATTGTAAGATTTACTACAAGAAGAGAAAAGGAAAATTGGCTTCATGTAAATAATTCATATAATTGTAGTTGAAGTCAATATAAAAAAAATGAAATAATTTTTTACAATATACCAGATTTTAATAAAACTTAATAAATTTAGATCAAATTCTAGAGGGGAGACATGACTTGAATCACACAAGCTAGAAACGACTTTTCAACGGCTGTGAGCTAGTTTTGGCAATACCTTTTTAACGAGGTATAGATCATATCTCTAGCATATATCGTTCCTCAGATAAGAATTTCTCGCGACGGATGGACAGAGAGAGCGGGGATATAAGGTTTCTCCTGCTGTGAGCTACGCTCTGTATACAAGCCTAATATAAAATTAAATGTCACAAGTAGAAGGAAACAGGATATTTCATTTACCTTCATATGAACCTTTCTTTCAGATCGGTTCCCTCCGATCCTTTGAGATAAAATGAAATACATCGTAATGATTAAAAAAAAATAGAAGAGAGAAAATGAATACTTTCAGAACCTTCCTGTTTTCATTCCGAGAAGATGAGTTCTTTGAAAAGAAAACCTGTTAACAGCGATTTCGCAATCAGTTTTTCCAGTGATATTGAGGTGATTGTTTTAGATCTCTGGTTCGTAGAAAGAAAGTCAGACTGAAGCGGATGAGAGCTGTAACTGATTCTTTTAATCTGGGGAAGCAGGATTTAAATAACCTTATGTACAGGGCCTGCGATTGGTTGGCGTGCTTAACAATTGATTGGGGAATTTAAAATACACGTGGTCTTTAACTGAATCTTTAAATGTAATGAATCATAGGGACAGCACACCAACGGGAAAATTTGAAAATAAACAAACAGAATTAACGGTTAACTACCGAATTTGAATGTACAATAGATTATATAATGATAAATAGAATAAACGGATAAATATACTACTGTAAAAATCATAACAATATTACTCAGTATTTTCTTACTAGGGATCTCCGGATTAGGAATTACGACAACTTCCTGTCGAGTGATAGATAGATTTTCCATCCAGAAATGCAAATCAAATACCTAAGCAGGTGAAGCTCCGAAGTTGTGTTAGTTTACTTTAAAAACTAAAAGCATTGCCATGTTTTGTGATAAACAGATTTTGTGTCCTTTGATTATGGTAATTATATCAGGACATTCAAACTTTTTAATTCCCCAAAATAATCCTGTTTTTTTTTTTTTTAATTCTGCTGAAATTATGGGATAAAAAAGAATCCTAGAAAAAAAACTGAACCACTGTTTCAATTCAATTCATAATATATATATTTTATATACTCATTAACAAAAAAAACGACGCACCTAGAAGGAGTTGTCCGATGGAGACAAAAATTGGTGGAGAGGAAGATTATGTACAGCAGGGATGACCAAACAGTCGATCGCGAGAGCTTTTGGAGTCGATCGCGGAAATAATTTGGATATCAATACAAACAATCTCATTTCTGCGTCGGTCACTCATACGCGACACTTTTAAATAATAATTACGCATTAAGGATGCCAAAAATTCTAGTCTAGATTAAATGTTTAATAATAATAGTTTCAATTCAAGTTGAGATCTGTCATTCATTAGCATGCGCATATATCCAAAGCAATGTTCTGTAGACATCACTCGATCGCGTCACGCTGCACTCTGATTGGTCGGAATATTCCAGAAGCATTGCAACCGCGTGACGTTCAGGGCACTGATTGGCTAGAATTTTACAGATTCTTCTAGAATTAGTTTTTCATTTATAAAGCAAACGCAAAATTATGTCATTTCATTATTACTTAGTTATTTTAGAATACTTGTACATAGAATTTGCAACAAAAAATGATTGCGACGAAAAAAAAAAGTAAAACCTACCATTTTAATAGTGAATGGAAGGACGAATTCTTTTATCTTTGACCAAACACATTTATCTTTGGCCATAACAAACGTGTGTTTGCCTTGTTTGTCGAACATTGCCTAAACGCGGGAACGTAGAAAGGCATTACAAAACCGTGCATAAAAACTATGAAAATGATTTTCCGCAAAAGAGTGAGTTAAGAAGACGAAAACTTCAAGATTTGAAAAGTAGTTTGAAAGCAGAGCAATCCATGTTCGCTAGACCAGCCAAAGAATCAGTAGCTGCAACAATTGCGTCTTTTAAAATTTCCTACATACTGACAAAACACAAGAAACCTTTCGAAGATGGAACGGTAGGGAAAGAAGCATTTATTGAAGCGGGAGATGTACAGTTTAATGACTTAAAAAATATCGTTTTAAAATTGAATAAAACTACACACAACAATTATATCTACAAATTCATATTTACAATTTAGAGAAGACTTTCGAATCTACTTTTGAGATTCATCTTCATGCACCTTAGTGTGTGTAGTTTTTATTTGATGTTAAAAGAATATTTTAACACACGTAAAGAACTTTTTAAACTTAAAAACTATAAGAGAGATTATATCTGCCATCAAGGAGGTCCAGTTATCTCGTCCAACTGTCACTAGACGTGTCGAGATCATGAGCTGTGATTTGGAGACTACACTGAAAAATGATATGGAATGTACATACTTTTCTTTGCACTTTCATGAGTCCACTGATATAACTGATACTGTCCAGTTACGTATTTTCATTCGAATAGTATTTTCTGATATGTCGGCTAAAAAAGAATTGTTGACATTGCTACCACTGAAAGAAAAAGCTTGCGGAGAAGATATTTACAACGCTTTTCTGAATTTTGTAAAAAAGTATTTACAAACTCTTGTGCATTACAACAGATGGAGCACCATCCATGACTGGCAATAAAAATAAGTTTGTTGCATTGTGTCGACCTAATGATGACTTCTCATCGTTTTTCACATTCTATGGCATCATTCATCAGCAAGTTTTATGTTCAAAAATACTAAATATGAAA
>JAFIDM010009631.1:113358109-113379812 GCA_023159025.1 Thereuonema tuberculata
AAAACATTATTACCATGAAGTGTATATATTTATTACTTACATTAATTAATATAATTTATATATAATTACGATTTTTTATAATTTAAATGAATAAGAAACAGTATAAATATAACAGTTCTTAAACAGCAAATCAGTTTTATACATCGTTACAGTTAAAATATAACCTAGTAATTATTATATGTAAGAAAAATAGATATATAATGTCGTATTTTATATCATCAATTCCTCTGTTATAACCAAGAACAAAATCTGTGCATTTCCCCTGAAAATGGAAAACTATCACACTGACCCCTCAAATCACTTCTTGAACTCTTCGCCTACCACGTGACATAGGCATGGCAAAGGCTCAACTGATCGTGGACAAACAGTATAATCGTTTTAAAAGAAAGGCAATGTCTGTCTTTGAAACGTTCCAGCCATCCATTGCTGCCGCCAAAATCTTCAATGTTCAACTCCTTAGCAATTTCCATGGCTTTTTCTTTAAGAATCACGGCAGAAATCGGCACATTTGCGATCTGACATGTTTTAGCCATCGAACTAGCTAAAACCTCCTCGACCTCGGCAAACTTCGATTTCCTCATTCTCTTTCTTTTGTCTTTGCAGCCAGCTTCTTCAATTACCTGTTTCGATGAAAGAATATCGTTTAATGTAGTCCTGGGAATACGATGTTCTTTGGCAAAAGCTGTTTTCGAAACATTTGATTTTTCAGAAAGTGCAATTAAGTCTTTTTTTTTTTTCTTTAAAACCTAACGAGGTAAGTTTTCGTTTCCCTGACATGTTACAAATGTAATCCAACCACGAAATTGCAAGATAAAAAATAGCCGTTATAGCGGAGCTTACTCCTATGAAATGAAAATCACACTCAGTAGCGGTCAAGAAAAACATATACACTTGACAAGAGTCGCAGCGAGAAGTGTGTAATTACCCAAGTGAATTTCCCACGTGAAAATTCCCCATAAAGGCTAGGCTTAGAGTGAAGGGGCGGGGCTGAAAAGATAGCAGGGGCAAAATTGAGAATAAAGATGCTTTTCGCCATTTTTAAGGGTGACGAGTTATCCGGAGTAGAATTAAATTTGGTGACGAGTAAAAGAGGGTTATTTTACATTATTGTCTATGAGACCTTCTCGGGATCAAAGGAAAACGACGACTTAAACGGAGTGACGACTTATCCGGGTGACGACTTAACGAGGTTTTACTGTAGCTTAAATAAGCATGGAGACTACATTTTGTTCGACTTAATGGCTTAACGACTCCGATACCAATTAATTATTTTTCTGGAAATAATATAATTGAAAAGAATAACTGATTACGTCACCAAAACACACAAAATTAACCAATAACGGGACAGGCGACGAAGAGACGGGTGAGCTACGAAAGGAGAATGATTGACAGGCCCAAAGACAATGTAAAGGAAAGCAACAGGAAGCTCTCAAATGAACAATGCAGCAAAGAGAAACAAGAGGGCAAAAGGTTAACAAAAGCAGACGAAAAGTAAGACCACCGGAGAAACGATAAACACGAATGATGAAACAGAGTCTAATAAAAAAGGAATTCGCAAAAATTAAAAATAAGAGTAAAACAGTGAGAAAGATGGCGAAAAATAAAGAGACGGAAAATGAAAGGGCAAAAATAAACAAAAGACTAAAAAAAATCGTAACAGTAGATACATCTCTTACTTCTATCACAAACCAATACTAGCAATAACTACTGACAACGAAGATACACTAAATGGCCAAAAGTATCCGAACACCAACTGTTGTACAATCAGAAAGTCTTGTGGCACACATTAATAGGATATCAGGCCACCTTTAGCATCAATCACAGCCTGCCCTCATCTGGGAAGACTTTCCACCAGATTTTAAAATATGTGAGCAGGAATTTTCTTCCGTTCGTCCATGAGAACTTCAGTGAGTCCGTCCACTGAAGAAGGGCAGTTGGGCCTGGTGTGTAATCTGCGTTCCAATTCTTCCCAGAGATGTATGGGAATGAGATTGGGGCTCGGTGAAGGCCAGTCTAATAGTTCAACACCCATCTGTTCAAACCACGGCAGCACAGCCATTGCTCTGTGGACAGAACAGTTATCCTGTTGACACAAAAATGGTTCTTCCCCGAACTATTGCCAGAGGGTGGGAAGTGGAGTGTTGTCAAGAATGTCGACATATATCTCAGCGTTCATATTTCCACTCAGGAACTAAGGGACTCAGGCCGAACCACGAGAAACAGCCCCAAACCCTGATAGTCACTAAACATGATAGTTGGCACAATACACTCGGGTAGGAAGCGTTCTGGCATCCGCCAAATCCAGACGCTTTCATTAGACTGCCAGATCTTATAGCGGGATTCATCACTCCAAAGTACTTGTTTTCACTGCTCCGTAGTCCAATGGCGGCGCGCTTTGCATCACTGCAACCGCCGTTTAGCATTCACCTTACTTGTGTTGGGCTTGTGAGCGGCCACACGACCGTGGAAACCTATGTGTTTCAGCTCCCGATGACGCCTAAGACTGTTTGGAACTCACTAGTGATCGTTGCCAACAGGAAATTGCGATTCTTCTGCGCTACCCTCTTCAGGGTTCGACGGCTAAAATCTCTGAGTTTCTTTGGTCTACCACTATGATTTCCTCCCGTTATCATTCCCAGACGTTTCCGTTTTATAATGACATCACTTACAGTTGATCGCGGCACTAGTAGCAAGGCTGATATTGCGTGAACCGATTTAATGGCATCCAATGATCATATACGTTCGAAATCACTCAGCTCTGCTGACTTATTGTCTGTCTAGCGCCCGTTTATGATTGCCCGATGCTGCAGTGACCACTTTTATCTTGTTCTACGATGTCACAGTATGTGATAACAGCCACATCCACTTCTCCAGAGGGGTATCCGGATACTTTTGGTCATATGGTGTACTATGTCTTCCATTAACATTAATTGATAATCAGCATAAGTTACTATGAATTGTATACAGCATAAGTTGCTTTTAAAAAAAACGTAAACTACATCAACTGCCCTTCGCAGAATAGTGACGTAGAACTGTTGCCATGAAATAGTGATAGTTGACGTAGTTCTACGTTATAGGTTGCAGCACAGTTGCTACTGGCGTTCCTTGTGTTTTTTGTTAATTCGGGAGGTTTTACCTGGTAGTTAGTTTAATAATTCCCGGATCCATCAATTATTAAACTAAGTACGATAGCATAGTTACTGAAACAAATTCAAATGACTGAAATCAGTAAATAAATGTTGGAAACAATAGTTAACAAAATATTTTTATTTGATTATCTAAAAAAACAAAACAAAACACGACACGACAATATAGTCATCCGTTTGAAACTTTTCTGTAATTCTTAATAGGCACAATTTTAATTTTTTTAACAAAAAATTGTTTTACTATCCAGACAAAACAGCTTGATATGGTTTAATTTCAACGGCGTAAAGTATTAAAGCGTGGCCCCATGGCTACCAAATAGAAGTTGTGAATTGCTGTTAAATGAAACGAGAAATGAATAACTCTTGAGTGCTCATTTTTATAGAAGACCGAATTTGCCAGAAAAGTTGTGTTCAGATTATTTATTCAAACATAGTCGGTGATTGGCTTATTCATAGAAACTAGCTCTTCTTGGAATTTTCAAGGATGTGAAGTTACTTTTAAAACTCAGTTACTTCAGGTTTTTTTACATTCCCCCCCCCCCCTAAAATAAGGAAACATTTTTTTAAACTGTTGAACTTTTCGCATATTTTAACATATGTTGTTTTTGTAAAAACTATAAAAAAGGAGATGTTTCTGTATTTTATAATTTACAATATCTACTAAATAAAAGCAATCTTTCTTCATTTGCTAAAAATTGATTAAATAAACAGATACTTATTTGAAGTCTCATAAATCCAATTACTTTTAATAAAATCAAAGCCCAAGCAAATTTAAAATGGATTACAATGGGTTGTTAAAAACATCAATTGTTTGTTATCAATGAGTGATTCATTTAGGTTCTAATACTTTTCTATTGGATTTTTGTTTTGTTCATTCTCAAACTTCTCCACAAATATCGACATCGAGAAATTTTTAAAGACAAAAACTAAAGAAATAGTTATTTAACCTCTTTTAATGATAAGTTGTTGGTAGGATATTGAAAAAGTCGGGTTCGCTGTTAGTTGTTTACTTGGTTTGACTTTTGTTTTCTTAAAAAAGAAATAATTAAAATAAGATCGATAGTCTCTTGTCCATTAAATAGGTGTGACAAGTTTCATTGATTCAGAAGATATTAACTTTATGAACTTCAATTTCATAATTTGAGTTTACATAATGGCAAAATTTAACGTGCGTGATACAAATATAACAATAAAAATAAGGAACTTAATCTTTAATAAGCTGAGTGATCTGCTAGCGGAGATTAATTTATTGCCCTTTTTATCCTTAATTTGTTTTTTAACTCAAGGGCCATTGTTTTGTTTAATCTTGTCTTTTGTTTATCTTTCTTTGGATTCCACTGAGTTATGAGTAGTGGGCGAGTCCAACTGATGAGAGGTATGCACCTCGAAACACTCTGTCTTGGGTTCCCAGTATGAAATTTCCAAAATAGTTCAGTGATCCTTTAAATGTGTGCGTTTTTATGCTAATTTTTATTATTATAATTTGAGTTTAAGAAATATATATAAGAATGTGTTAAATATTCATTTGCTTCTAATCATTCTCCATCTTGAAGTATTTGAGGCTTCCGTAAGGTTGCCAAGATTTTTTTTTTTATTATTAAATCACCATAATAACCGTGTGACTTTTGGGAATAATATTTATTTATAACTAGACGGCTACCTGTTGCTTTGCTTCGGAAATCCTCGCATAAGGAACGGAAAAAAAAAAACAAAAAACATTTTATTTATTCCTAGAAACGAATTAGTTCTACATCTAGAAAACTAAAACCTAAAACTTAAAACTAAAACTAAAATAACGTTTAAATTGTAAAAAAATACATGCAATAGAATATTGAACTCCATATTTAACAGTCGGAAATTTGTTGCCTGGCAATGCGCTTGTGAATTGTCGCGAAATTTAATTGCTGACGGACATATGCACGCACGCATGCGCACAATTTTTTTTAATGCAGAATATAGCATTACAATAAACTAAAGATGGAATATTACAATCAATATACAGTATTAATTTTTGAAGAAAACGACGAAGTACATCTTGTGAGCAGTTAAGAGTTTTACGATGTGCACCTTGAAAACAAAAACATAAATTTTCGCCATTTTTGGCAATTTATACGCCGTAATTGTTTGATCGGGAAGAGGAAAGTTTATTAATTTTTTGATAAAAAAAAAAAAAAAAATGGGTGTATGTATGCATGAGTATATATGAACAGATCTGCGTCATGAATGAGAAGAGCAACGCAAATATTTTAAAGATCTCCATTTTAAATATGATTTCAAATTTAATACTTATTGTGAAGTCTGAAGGGTAATTGGAAAACTGTTTTCATTTTGCTAGTTGTGCAGACCTGATGTAATAGTAGCGATATTCTGCATTGTTTCTTTATTCGCCTAACTATACTTTTAAGGTATTTAAAAAAAAATTGTAGTTAAGGGAATGGGAAACCGGTCACATATTGCTGTATTTTTTGATGCCATCTGAGTTTCTGATTGCCAACACTAAATTTGACCAACGAGGAATGTTTTCTAAATAAAAATAAGGTCAACACACAGAACTAGAAATCATAACTTTATTAAAAGAAATTTAAAATATAAGCTTTAAATCTCCAAGACCTCTCTTGGAGGTCTCAAATCTCAAATCTCCACTTGAGAAAGGTCCGCTGGCGGCTTGAAAGCTTGTACTTTAAATTTCTTTTAAATATAGTTATGATTTCTAGTTCTGTGTGTTGGCCTTATTTTTATTTAATACGCTGAATCTCGGTTATAACGCGGTTGTTTATATCGCGAATTCGGATATAACGCGATTTGGTCTTGGACCCCTTCTGTTTTGGAAAAGGTGTATAATTGTAAAATTGCAAAATTTACCGTTTTTTTCGCCTAAAATCAAACCAAAGGTGTAAATTAATATGCTTGTTTCCTTATTATTTACAGTAATTGAGACTCTATACCCACCCTAATGTCACGAAAATGCGTCAAATACAATATATTTTTAAAAAAATACCAGAATCGCGGACTTTTTTGTTTAACCAAAATGAATATCGAGATCTATTTTTCTGCCAATGACAACCAGTAAAGAGACCGAAGTAATAAAAGTTCAGTTATATCGCGATCTTCGAGATCTTGGATCCGAAAGATCGCGTTATAACCGAGCTTCTGTGTACTTACGTTAATTTTATCTAGGAATGTTTTCTGTTTTATAGAAATCTTGATGTATAGATGATCAAAAGAAGTATTAAAGGCGCTAAATAAAGAAGGAAATTGATCCAACTAATTTCTTAAGTATACTATAAAGGGGACTGTAGTACTCACGCTTGTCTGTAGGCTGAAGGAGCTGGGTTTAGTCTCTGAAGATAGGAGAGTTTTTTATGATTATTTCTCTCGGAACGATGGTTTCTATATTAAGACAGTCGTTTCCTTAAACTTTTTGTATCCGTGTGTGTGAAATCTTTCAACTGACAAAAATTGGACGTCTGCACATTAGACTTGACTGAATGGTTTTGCTATTGTAAGTTCCTGTTTAATTGATAGCAAAGCACCTCTCAATGTTCCAATCTCGACAACTGCAGTTTTATTTACTTATTAGGCTATAAAGTAGCGTCGTATTGGTTATAACGATAATGAACGAAAGACGCGATTCATGATTAAACGAGCTTCATGTGTGTATACATGCACATATATCAATTCTGTTTTTAAACGATTTTGATATAACGCTGCCAGGAAAATAAACAAAGCAACCCGTGAATGGAAATTCTCTGTTTCGAATACATCCTTAGCTCCTTCACCAAAGTACCTCTTGTCGACCGAAGAATTCATGTGTATCAATAAAACCTAAAAAAACATAGCGCGGATATTTTGGGCTTGGATTTTGTTACTCATTTCTATTGATTGAAAACAAAGCAGTAAAAATAAAACGTATGTCGTCAGATGTTTTCAGGAACCGATCTCTCTCCAGATGATATCAAGGATTACTTGTTAGAAAAAAGATGGACACATCTGTGTCCCAATCAAAAATACCTGTATTTAGATTATTCGAGATCTTTGTAGACAACAGTCGGTTTCTTGACGTGGATCAATCCTTGTGAAATCACCGAATTTAGAATTTAATAGTTCCATGGCTATTTTTTTGAAAATTTTTATTTTTTAGCTTATGTTCTTATATGTACAATGGAAATAATTTTTTTAAAAATTTACTCCCACATTTTTTAACTTTTTACATCGAAAGTCTGAGTCTGTGGAATTTTAAAACCCTTGGTTTTTTAAAAGAGTCCAAATATGGCCGAACATTCAAATTTTTGAATACACAGGTCTTAATATTTCCTGTGGGAACGTAATAAAAATCTGAAATTTATAAAAGAGAAAGACATAACATGAAAATTACTGTAAATGTTTTCAGGTACAGGAAACATGAAATAGTATTAACAAAAGCATAGTTTGAATGATGCATTTATTATACGAAATGTAAATTCATTTATATTCCAACATTTCATTTCCTAAGGAGCTGAAGAGGAGAAATGTTTCTTAAATTATTTAATTTTTTTAGAAAACGGAATATTTACAGACAATAGGCTTGTGTAAATGATGACCCAGCATTAGATAGGAACATGAAATGTAGTAGGATTTCATTTCAGGAAATCCATTTTGTAGAATTTAATATAGTGTGTTTACTTGTAAATTACTCTCTTTTTTTTTTTTTTAATTTTTTTTTAGGCTTTATGGAATTGAAAGCTTAATATTCGGCAACAGTTGCAATAATCATTACCTTTCACTTTTAAATACCTTTTAATGAAGTTAAGTCAGAAGCTTCCAGTCAGTAATATGCAAGGTTGTTCCGAATTATTTAGTTTTGTTTTCCTAGTTCTTATGTCCTTCGATTATCACTATGTACATCCATGAGCACCCAAAAGTGGGTGGACAAATAATTAATTTAAAAAATTATATAAATGATATAAATGATAAATTATATAATATGCATTAGACATATTTTTATTTTAAGTAAATTATGTATAATAAACAAATAAACTAAGCCGGGCTTTGAGGAGACTCGCAAACTGTTAAAATTGTGAGCTGTTTGATTATTAGAAAAATAATTGTTGTTTCATTTTCGGAAGTTATGGCGCTTTTGCTATGACTTTTACGAAGTTTTGAAAAACCAACAGTTGTTATAAAATTGGCAATTTAAGTGTTGAAAATATGTGTAGTACTGATTTAAACTTGGGTATGGAAAATTTGATATTTTGTTTTTTAATAACTGGTTTATTTTCATTAAAATATAAATGTTTGTTTTATTTGGATGTTTCTTATTAAAAAAAATATGAAATACCATTATAAATTTCTGTTGTATTCAAAAAAGGATATATCTGAAGATTACGACGCTATCGGATTATTATAAATTAGAATTATTTTTTTTTTTCAGTTTCGAAAGAAAAGTCGGTTTTGTTAAAGGGTTTCGTAACTGTAAGAAGGTTTAACGTGCATTAAATGTAGTATGAAAGTGCATTCCCTTGGTTTCCTAACTGTGTTTAAAGTTTTTAATATAAAAATAAATCTTAAAAAAAAATGACAGTTGTAAGTGTTGAAAAATTGATTGTAAATATAAATATTTGTTTTATTTGGATGTTTTCTTATTACTAAAACGATGAAAAACTATTTGAAAGTGCATTTGTATTCTAAAAACCACGCTTTTATCTGAAATGCACTAAAAAGTAGAAAATTTTTTTTCCTGCTATATATAAAATTATAAAATATGTATAATTCCTATGACTAAATGACAACGCGGTATCATTGAGTCTTACCTGAATTGGATAGCATCGCTTTCTGCAGACCTCACAGATACGATCACAGAACTTATTGATTGCACTTTCAAATGTTGCGATGTGATTGCATATGACATTCATAATCTCGTATGTATAGCTGCGGTTGTGTTTCGTTGTCTCCGTTTTAATAATCTTTCATTATGCTGCACAGTTATGTTTTCAGTAACTGTGACTTGAGACTTTCGGTATCTGTCACGAAATAGTGTGCTTGATACTCTTTATTAGATTCGTTGCACGTATGTTTGTGTTTGTTAATCTGTGCTGTCTCTCTTCTCAGGAACGTGCATTCAGGAATCATTTGAATATCGCGCCCGCGGGTCGTGTTTCTGATCGGAAATCAATTCTTTTATGGGTGGACAAATTTAGGAAAACCGGTGATGTGCAGAAAAAAAATAAAAAAAAACCTGGAGGTTCAAGAACCGTCAGGACACCCGAAAACATCGAGCAGGTTAGGCAGTCATTTTTGAGTGCAAAAAGTCCACATGATTGAGGATTTTTTTTTTACGAAAACTTGAAGAAATGGATGTGGGGATGTCTGGTTTCAGCAGGATGGCGACACGGCCCACACGGCCCTAACGTCGATGAATCTTTTGCGAGATCACTTCCCTGGATGCCTCATCTCCTTGCGGGGCGATCTTCAGTGGCCGGCGCGCTCGCCCGATTTAGCCCCGTGTGATTTTTGTTGTGGGGCTATCTGAAATTCCTATTTACACAGACCGTCCAAGGACCCTGGCTCAAGTGAAGAACAATATTCAAGCTGCTATCGACAACATATCCGTCGATGTGCTGGAACGAGTGGAGAGAAACTTCTAAACTCGACTATCTCAATGCATTGACCAGAACGGAGGCCACCTTAGTGATATCTGGGGGCACGGCAGTGCCCCCGCCAAGACGAGCCGAAGGCAGGAAGGGCACTACGTACCTTTTCTGGAAGTGTTTCGTCGTATTTTCGAACCCTTATAGCTTCGGCCTGGATAATACTAGAGAGCTCAAATTTTCAGGATAAGATGCAGTTAGCAGACTAATGAAATACGCTAAGTTTCATTTATTTAGCTTTTATACTTTGGAGTTTATTAATACCTAAAATACGTCGATTCCGTCACTTACTCACTCACTCACTCACTCACTGACTCATGATCATCAAAACCTCTAGGGTACTTCCTGAAGTCCTAGAAAGCTGAAATTTGGTATGCAGGCTAGGATTAGCATACAAACAACAAAAAAATTAAGAAATCCGTAACTTTCACCCTCCAACCCCTCATAAAGGGGGGGTCTGGTTATGTATTATCGAACCCTCATAGCTTCGGCCTGGATAATACTAGAGAGCTCAAATTTTCAGGATAAGATGCAGTTACCATACTAATCAAATCCGCTAAGTTTCATTTATATAGCTTTTATACTTTGGATTTTATTAAGATCTGAAATACGTCGTACCCTCAATGCTTCGGCCTAAATAATTATTATTATTATATATTATAAAAGCGTTATTTTGTCTGTCATAAGACTTTACGTTTTTCCAATTTTGTGACCAAACTATAAGAGATAGATTGGTTATGTAAATGGAAAAAATGTAGATCTTTTTAAGACAAACAAAATGCTACAAAAATCTTTCGAAAAAAGTTTTTGG
Organism: Thereuonema tuberculata; assembly: GCA_023159025.1. Taxonomy (NCBI): domain Eukaryota; kingdom Metazoa; phylum Arthropoda; class Chilopoda; order Scutigeromorpha; family Scutigeridae; genus Thereuonema; species Thereuonema tuberculata. Next base: position 113,368,693 of record JAFIDM010009631.1, read on the forward strand.
TTTCCAAGATGGCGTCTTTTAAAGGGTCAAATTTTGACTTTTTCTCAATTTAAACGAAAAGTATAAAAGATAGAAGACAACATTAAATTGAGAAAATGCTGGTATTTGAAAGTTCTATCGAACGATGTATCACTTATTCACAAACGCTTCAGCGTTTGCAAGATACATGCAAAAATGTGAATTTTTGGTGTGTGACGCCGACCCGCAATACATCCGAGTTATTCGGAGAAGCCACAACAGGCTGGGAGGTTATACATATATTCTCCGACGATCGCAACATTAATTTGCTAAATAAATAAAGTTTGTTTTTTCAATGCTATATATGCAAGGGTTCCGGAGCGAAGCGACGATACCCGGCTATTATTATTATATATTACAAAAACATTTTTCTGTCTGTCATTCTGTAAGCAAAATGTTAAATTACAAATTACTAAAATGTTACTAAAATAGACAATCTATTCATAAGAAATGAAAAGATATTAAACAACTGTCCAACTATACTGATTGGCGACGTAAATATAGATATTTTCAAAATGAATAAAAACAATGCAGTACAGAAATGCGTAAAACTTATGTGCAATAATGGTTTCAAAATCATCTTTACGGAACAACAAGAAACAACTGTACAATTAATGGAAATACGAAAACAAATATATATCATATTTTCATAAATAAACATGATATCAAAACACCAGGAATAATATGTAAAGAACGAATCGGATAAGAGTTGAAAATGAGAAAATAACAGATCCAAATATAATCTATAAAGAACTTATCAATGATGTTAAGAAAACAAAATTCATGAAAATCTACATACTGTATATAAAAAGAAAAGTCTTGACTCACTCACTGACTGACTCATCAACGCCCACCCCAAACCCTTGGACCTAGAAAGCTGATATTTTGCACAGAGGTTTCCTTTATGATGTAGACAATGAATAAGGCCGGATTTTTCGAAATTCTTAGGGGATAGGGAATAATCTTGCAAACTGACGATGAACAGAACGGCGGCAACCCCAGGTGTGTGGCGCCAACCCGCAATGCACCTGAGTTAAGTGGAGAAGGCCACAACGGGCTGAAAAGTCGTATATTCTCCAATTCTCAATATTAATTTGCGAAATAAATAAAGTTTTTTTTTTAATGTTATAGATGCAAGGTTAATTTCTTACCAGGCTAAGAAGAAGAAGAAGAAGATGCAAGGGTTCCGGAGCGAAGCGACGGTACCCGGCTAGTACTGTGTAATAATGTGATTTCTTACAAAAGTGCAAACAGCTTGTATATACAAGTTGACCAATAGAAAAACAGAAAAGTAGGGTATTGAAAAAAAAATCCATTTTCTAAATAATCTTAAAACTAAATTTAGTTGTAATAGATAATCCCACCCAAAACATTTCCTGTAAAATAAGTTGCCAAGACTCACATGCTCATAACGCTTTCACTGTTAAAAAGTTATCAGATCTCATCTTACAAAAAGAAATGAAATCCCACCCAAAACATTTCATGTAAAATAAGTTGCCAAGACTTACACGCTCATAATGCTTTCACTGGTAAAAAGATATGAGATCTGATGTAGAGCCAAGCCCCTAACTCTACAAGGCCTAACTCTACAAGCCCTAACTCTAAAAACCCTATATCTTGGTCAAAGTTTCATGGAACTATTTCATCCCACCCAAAACATTTCATGTAAAATACGTTGCCAAGATGCTCATAATGCTTTCACTGTTAAAAAGTTATCAGATCTCATATAGAGCCATGCCCCTCACTCTACAAGGCCTAACTCTAAGAACCCTAATATCTTGGTCAAAAAGTGTACCTTGGCATACTCCATATCCTTTACATAACTCCATGGGATTGTCTGTGCGACAGCCACGAAACGGCCAAGCCATACTTTTTGACCAAGATATAAGGTTTTTAGAGTTAGGGCTTGTAGAGTTAGGCCTTGTAGAGTTAGGGGCTTGGCTCTACATGAGATCTCATATCTTTTTACCAGTGAAAGCATTATGAGCGTATAAGTCTTGGCAACTTATTTTACATGAAATGTTTTGGGTGGGATCATTTTTAAAACATAATAAATAAAAACTTTAAATGTCTAACATGGAAAAAGAATTAAACTGATATCTCCTATACTGTTTGTGTTATTCATTTTTAAAATAAGGAAGTTGCAATGCCATACCCTTTATCTTAATTTATAAGGTGACCAACCGCCCTCCTTTGAGAAGTGTCCTCCTAAATGTCCTTCTTTTGTAAATTCTGTCCTCCTTTTTGATGTTGGAAGAGGAAAATATCCTCCTTTTTGAAATGTGAAGTTTGAAAGTTTTTTTTTTTTTTTTTTTGGTTGAACAGATAGGTTTATACCCCTGAAACCCCTGATAATATTTTTTTTTGTGTCCTCCTTTTCATTTCAGAAAAAATGGTCACCTTATAATTTATCCTTCTCTAATCGTCTCTTTCGTTGTGTTGCAGTTTCCTTCCGTTTTCCTTTACCATTATCCATTATGATGTGCCGCTTATTGGTCGGTCTCGGTACTAACGGCGCACGGAAGGAAGTGTTGCCTTGGCGGAATATTTGAATTTGGCGAACGTGTCTCGTGGGGGTTGTTTGATGTGAGTCATTATTTCGCATCATATGTTACTATATTATAATCTATATATGATTGAAATATATAAGAATTACATTTATTTAATTCAGAAGTAGTTGTATGTATATATATTTATATACTGTATAGATAAGCCGCCGCCTAGCGGCTGATTTTGGTAGTAACGGCGCACGGGAGCACGTGTTGCCTTGGCGGAATATATTAATATATCAGTATGTTATTATATATTATTGTATTGTCATCAGACATAAGCAAGTGAGCAAAATTTCTGGATGATTGTCCGACGTAAAAATTGATTACAAGATTTGACCTGGAAATCAGTCACTGTGAGTTAATAAAAGGGTTGCAATAAAAAGCGTGGTAATAAAAAGGATATATTTGAAGATTACGACGCTATTTGTGTTTCGCTTTCGAAAGATAAGGCCCTTCTGTTAAAGTATGACCTAAGTGTGTTCCACGTTGTTAAAAAAAACAAAGAAATGTTAAAAAAATATACAGTTTTAAGTGTTGAAAATATGATTGTGCACTTCTATTTTATGGATTTCTACGTGGGCATGGAAAGTTTCATAACTCTATCTATTGTAGATTTTGAATAAAATGAATCACAAAATGTGTTTGAATGGGCAGTAAGATAGACTCGCTTCGCTCGTCTAAATAATACCTTCTTATAGTTCATGTTTAATTATTTCGTTATATTTAACGGAAAACGAAATTTACATTTTAGAGTAAGAAAAAACGTAACTAAAAACGAAATCACATTTTTGCCTGAAACGAAAAACGTAACGAATCACTTTTAATTTTGTTTGTCAGCTCTGCTTTAAACTTAATAGTTTTCATTAATACTGACGATCTTGCTTTTTTTAAAATACAATTTCATTTTTATTTACGGAACAACGACTAATAAAATAGGGAAGCTTAATTTTAGTCCGAAATATGGAACATCCCATATAATATGGGACAGATATTATTCGTATATTTAATAAATATAGCCCTTCGGACATTGAATTCTATTATTCAAAAAACTTGAATAAGTGGTACGGCAAGAAAGTAAAAGAGCACTGAATGACCATTGTTTAGTTGGCATGAAAGGCAAACTTCAAATGAGTAACAACTAATTCTGTTTTGTTTTGTATTTTCTGTCACTTTCTCTGTCACAATTCCTTTGAAAAAAAAAAAAAACTTCAACCTTATTCTTAGCGACCAAAATACGAAGAATACAAAAGAAGCTTTAGACAGACCTTCAAAAAGTAGGAAACCACAGAAACGGAACCTTAACTGACAACATTGTGCCAAAAAGAAGCAAGAGTTGATCTTGTGACAGTTTGCTAAATATCACTCGGTTAAATAGTGATAGTTAGAAATTACTACAAACTGATTACTTTTTTTACAGCCTATTTAACAAAAGGTCAAATATGGTGCTGACTCAAGCAACTGCAGGCGACTGCAAGCCTTTTATTTCTTTTTCCAATGCATCTAAAATTCTGAAAATTTAAAAATGAACTTGTGAAGTATCTGGGATTTCTATTTTCTTGTATTTAATTTTCAAAATATTCTGCAGTTAATTACATTAAAACTCAAAATCAGTCAATTTTTGAGTGTTTTTGAGGTATTGCTCGGTATTTTCAAATCCAAAAAAATTGACAAAGTCTGAAATGATAACAAATTTGTAAAATAATGTTTTGTATTTAAAATATTTATTATTAGTGCAACAGTTAATTTTTAAAAAAATAAAAATAAAAATTGTGTTTTTTAAAATTGTGTGAGATTAAATTATCTTTTTAAAAATTAAATATTGCACTTATAATAAATATTTTAAATACAAAACAATATTTTACAAATTTTTTATCATTTCAGATTTTCGTCAATTTTTTTGAATTGAAAATACCGAGTAATACCTCAAAAACACCCAAAAAATTGAATGTTTTTGAATTTTAATTTAATTAATTGAAGAATATTTTCAAAATTAAAAACAAGAAAATAGAAATCCCAAATGCTTCACAAGTTCATTTTTAAATTTTCAGAATTTTAGGTTCAGAATTTTGAAAGGAAATGGTTTGCAGTCGCCTGCAGTTGCTTCAGAATTAAAGATTTTAGTTATACTTTCTATACAGGGTGTCACAGGAGGAAAGGTCAATATTTTGGGATGTGATAGTATAGGTCATTTTAAGCAAAAAAGTTCCTGTGAACGAGTATCCTATTCCGAATGGTTTCCAAGATAATTGAAATTTGGCACACAATTGTCACTGCGCCTGATGGTCGTTGTTTTCCTTCTCTTCCACAACACTGCATCAATATTTCCGGACCTAATCCCCTTGGATTTGTGCTTATGGGGTTGGATGAAGTGTACAGACGTTGAGTTGTTCACGAGACAAATTGCTCGCTCACATAATAAATGCTTTTGTGCGCATAAAGGAACGTCTTGTTCTCGCAAGAGTTGAGAAATGCATTGATGTTGCCTGTGGAATTTTTGAAACTTTATTGTAAATTGTAAGAAATTTGTAATAAATATTAAAACCAATAAAAAATTTGACCAATAAATATTAAAAACAGTAAGTATCAAAGTAGCTCTTTGTTATCATTCATTTTGAAACTGTAAACTTTCAAAATTGCTCTATCTCGGAAACCATTCGGAATAGAATACTCATTCATATGGTCTTTTTTGCTTACTATCTCCTCCCAAAATATTGACCTTTCCTCCTGGGACGCCGTGTATACAATTAAATTTTGGTTTAAGTAAATTAATTTTACGATCTACTTAATAAAAGGGACCAATGTATGTCAACGATAACTGATGTGTAAGGTATCTGATGTGTAAGGTATCTCAGCCATATAACGCCATGTATACCTTTAACGCCACCTATCTAATTCTACATAAATATCAGAGATATTTAGTGCGATACTGCACTAAAGTAGTTTGCATTGACATGCCATCTAGTGTTGAAGTGAGTTACTAGCAGACCGCCAACATTTTCGAGTGAAATTATATTTCCACCTTTTCGTGTCGAGGACTGGTTCTGAAAGGCTGCTACTATATCAACGTAAGATAAAATATAGATTTTTTAATGTTCAGCAAAGATTAACTATATAAAACTATATATTTTCTTGATTCTTGAAGATTCTTCTATGCAGATAAGTTAACTGTTATTTTTTAAAATTCGGAAATTGTAGACAAACAAATGCATCATGTGATCCATGTGCTCAGTAGCGCTTTAACGCATGGTGGTGTTAATGGTCTACATATACGATTTAGGTTATGTACGACATTTATAAGTTACTAATATGTTTCAAGAAAATATAGATTTTTATCTTATTTATTATTTTGCTTGTATAATCGGAAAATGCCGAAATTAATTAATTTTTACATTTCATTCTTTGGTTTTAGCTACAGATTAGAAAGACTGCGTTAATTTCAAGTGATTTTTTATTATTTTTTACAGAAAGTCAAATTTAATTGCTTTTTACTGTAATTTTGTACAAATAATGTTTACAATGATGGAATAATTCTTAATTTTAAATAAGTTAAGTTACTAGAAAGTAGGTGGCGTTAATTGGACCAGGTGTTCCTGGTTTGCAAAGCTTTTTTATTTGAGTTCTCATACTTCTCCAGTAAAAGTTATCATATGTTTCATTATGGTATGCTTCAAACAGAAGATTAAACTTTTTTGATCATAATTTTCGTGTTTCGATACACCTTCCTTCCATTCTTACAGTAATTTAAATGTTAAGGTAGCGTTATTTGTGCAGGGTACCTTACAAATTTTAAATTTTGTTATCTTAAACTGATTTTATATAGATGCTAAAGGTCCAAATTTTATATCCTTAAATATAGTACTAATGAAACAGTGAAACACTAACGATATCAATTTATTTTCTGATTTAGTGATATAGTTTTTGCTATTAATGTACGTAGGCAATTTGAAGGCCTGCTTCGTTTGGAATTTTAACTTATGACATAGAATGACTTTTGGAATTACATGAAGTCCCCATTGTTTTCCTAATATTTCCGATAACTAAAAGTTATTGTTGTTATGCTTTCCACCCATTCGGATAGATAGATGCGGAGCTACTACTTCCCTGTCAAAAATAAAACAGCCACCAAATTAGAAAAAAAAAATATCATTAACGATGTATTCAGTACGAGGAGCTTTGATTTCGACTTTTCTAAAAGCATTTTCTTGTTAATACTTTTCGATGTCTTTTATCAAATATTGATTTCTGAAGCAAGACTCGAAACCAGAGACATTGTGAATGAGAAGAATCCTTGGGTTCAAGCAAATTAGAAAACAAATCAGAATAATAATCTTTTTGAACGTCATTATCTGAAAACCCAGTCAAAGGAGTTTCTTTAAACCAAGATTTTTCCATTATTTTTATAATTAAATCATTTCAGATAAATGACAATCCTGATAAACTGATTTAGCAATACAAACATTCCAAATAATTTTGATTTCCAAAATATTGCTTATCATAGATCAAATTTCTTTCCACAGTCATTTTAAAATTATAATTATTGTTATCATTTTTTACTTTTCAGATATTTTTGTTGTTTACAAAGATTACATCAATCGTTAATGGAGTAGTTTATTTATATCAATTTTTTATTAAAATATTTTTGATATCCACAGATCTATTCTATTATCATTCATTCTTTTTTTTTTTTTTTTTTTTTTTTTTACGAAGTTGTAGTAATTATAATACCGGTATACATCCTGACCTGAAAAGGCACTTACGTATTATCTGATATAGTTTTGACATAAAAAAAACAAACCACCAAACAATAATATTTTCCTTTTAATTAAGACTAAGTTAGGTTAATTGAGGTGGGATGCTTTTCAGGATGTTTGGTTTGGAAATACAACGGAAAAAAAAATATTCTTTCCATTTCGAAACGACTAGTGGTATCGTAAATAATTACAACCACAAGTTATGTTAAAAAAAAAACAAAAAAAAAACACAGAAAATAAATGAAAAGTAAGCACCAGAAATCGATTATAAATAATGGGTCCCGATAGCATGTAAGTACCTTTTATTTTTAATAGGATTTTTTCAAATATGTAATAATTAGGTAAATAAAAAGATAATCTGAAAAAATCAAAGCATTTAATTGATTTTTCGGAAGCACTCTGTCGCTTGGCATCGTCAAGAACATCTGCTAAATTTTTCTTGTAATGCACAGTTTATTGAACTGAAAGTGTAGCTGATGGTTATTGTGGACATAAGTTGTCTTAAATGCTTTTTAAGCAGTCTGGCTGCAAGGGTCATATGAGAACTTTGTCCCCGAAGACTTGCCCTCATGGGCATCTATTTTATTTCATTCACAATTGGTTATTGTTTGACCTCAAGGTAAAACGTACATACGTACAGGCCCCTCACATCAAATTCAGGGTCCAGGTACCAAATGTAGTAATGTCCCCCCCCCCTCTTTTCCATGTTATTATGAAAATTATAGATTTTCGCCAAAAATATCGCGAAAACACCACACTATTTCATATTTCTCCCTTTTAAACATACTACACACAGTTATTAGCATTATTTTTACAATAAATTAATTTAACATCAACACCTATTTTTTTTCCGGCTCTTCCCAAAAGCTTAGAAAGGAAGTTTAGAAAAAAATTCGCTCTAGGCAAACATTGTAATGCAGATAGCTCTTTGCAGACAGTTAAAACAGCAAAGTAATTTATATAAAATGTAGACTTAACTATTATAAGAAGTCTAGAAATATTATAATTTTTTTTCGGTTAAGATCTCAGCCCGGGCCTCTTTGATGGCCGGGCCCCGGTGCTGAGGGACCAACTGCCCCTCCCTTTGTGGGGGACCTGCCTACGAAGGCTGTTAATACAATCATTAGAAAAATTACTACTACTACAAATAATGAAAAATCATGATAGCTAAATATGCTATTTTACTCCAAAAAATTCACTGAATTACAGTCAGACCTCGATATAAGGTCATCCGATAAGGTCACTTTTCTGAAGTCCCGGCTCATTGAATAGGAATTCTATGATATGAAATATCGGATATATGGTCAGGTCTTAAATACCGTAATCGAATGTAAGGTCACTATTGTCTGTGATTTCAGTTGCACACTGATTCAATTCCAAGAATTTTTCCGTGGTTACGATCTTTTATCGGCGTCATTTCTCCTTCTGACGGAAGGGACAGCTTTCTCACGCCTGGACGAGTGGGAAGGATATTTCTCCGTTCCCATCGCGTCACGTGTCCATCGTTGTTCACCAGGAAGTCGAAGGAAAGGATCTCATTCCAATCGTTTATGTGCTTGTGCTATGATGTCGACAAAAGAAAAACGTCTCTATCAGAGAAAAAGAAAATCTTCGAAGATTTTGAAAACTAATGTATCGAAAGCATGTTTTGCCAAAGAGCGTCGGATACCACGAACGAGACTCCACAATATTCTGTCCTCGCTTACTGTTGCAGAAACATATAATGTAAAGAGAAAAAGGAAACGTTTATCACCGTATGAGAAAGTTCATGAAGGCCTTCTCCAATGGATAAAATTTGCTAGAGCACATAATGTGCCTATATCATGCTTAGTACTGAAAGAAAAAGCTCTACAAATAGCCGCCGAATTAGGAGAGAACGATTTTATGGCGAGCAATGGATCGATACAGAGATTTAAATTAAGACATGACTTAAATTTTAAAACAGTGTGCGGTGAAGCCGGTGATGTGGATGATAGCGTTTTAAGTGATTGGAAGAAATCCGAGTTAGATGACATTTTGAAGCGGTATGAACATTGCGATATATTCAATGTTGATCAATGTGGACTTTTTTTCCGGGTCTTTCCCAACAAAACTCTTACTTTCAAGAAAGAAAAATGTATAGGGGAGAAAAAAAGGAAAGAAAGACTGACAATTTTTTTTAGGAGCTAATATGGATGGCTCTGAAAAACTGAGACCGCTAGTTATCGGAAAATTTCAAAAGCCACGTTGCTTTAAAAATGTCAAGTCTTTACCTTTGGATTATGATGCAAACAAAAAAGCATGGATGAATGTTAACATATTTGAGAAAACTATACGGCGTTTCGATAGATACTTTTTGAAAAATAAAAGAAAAGTTGTTTTCATCGCAGACAATTGCCCTGCTCTTATCAACATACCTCAGTTGAAATCAATTGAGGTTGTTTTCTTACCCCCAAATGTTACCCGTGTTTTGCAACCTTTGGATCAGGGAGTCATTAAAAATCTGAAATTGAATTACAGAAAGCTCCTTCTGAAAGATTTGATTTCAGCAATTGATGAGAAAATTTTTTTTTCACGTGTCTGTGTTAGATGCAATTTTTTATATTCATAAAAGTTGGAGCTTGGTGTCAAACACATGCATTTCAAATTGCTTTCGACATGCTGGTTTTCAATTTTCTACAAATAGTGTGGATGAAATAACAGATGAAGATGATGAAGACGATATTCCTTTAGCTGTGTTAATACAAGATCTCAGAAATCGCGGCTATGCTATAGAAGGGGAAAGTGAATGTGAAAATTGATGATGAAATTGCTACCACTTCTCAAGCTTCGATTTCCGAAATTGTTTCGCAAGTTTTAGATTCCAATGCAGCAGAAAGTGAGGATAACGACAGTGATATTGAAAGTGAAGCGGTGACACAAGCAGAAGCGCTCAGAGCATTAAATGTCGTAAGACATTTTTTTACGAGTCATGAGGGAGCTGAAGAACATTTTCAGAAATTACAAAACTTAGAAAACATTGTACAAAAGATGAAACCAAAATCACGACAGTCCTGTATTATAGATTATTTTAAGTAAGGTCAGTTGTACATCTGTACTTTGCTTGAGCATACTAGTACTATTTGTATACAACTTTATTCCGAATTAAAATTTTTAAAAATAATTTCTTTCTGATTCCTAATTTTAACTGGTTCAACTAAATTAAAAAATTATAACGTAATAAACTGATATTTTTGTACGTATTAAATTTTACAAAGAATTATACTGTATTTATATAATGCTTATTTATTGACAAATGCGTACGAATCGGTTATAAGGTCATCCCGCTTGTAAGGTCACTTTCGCGAGGTCCCAAGGGGTGACCTTATATCCATTGGCGTAGCAACGCCTTGGGGGGCCCGGGGCGGGAGTTCCATTATTAAGCAACAACCAAAAAAAAAAGGGGAATTTCCTATTTAACAACCAAAAAAAAAGAAAAAAAAAAGGGGGAATTTCCTATTTAACCCCCCCCCTTGCTACGCCGCTGCTTATATCGAGGTCTGACTGTACGTAGTACGGAAGGCTGTTTGATTATCCTACCAATATATCCTTATTTCATTAAAATAGTATCAGTTACTCCAAAAAGAGTATTTTAATTTTTTCAAAAATGCTAAATATATACTCATATCCAATAGAAAGCAAGTTTAACGTCCGTAATCATTTATAAATGGAGGGAAAAACGCCAACCGGACAAATAAATATGCCTTCGCCCATTGAGCCAACATCAACGAGAATTCTGTACAATTGTTTCGTCCTTATTGGGGACTCATCAGCAGAATCT
>JAFIDM010009631.1:113384812-113414183 GCA_023159025.1 Thereuonema tuberculata
AATTTGAACTCTCTAGTATTATCTAGGCCGAAGCTATGAGGGTTCGAAAATACGACGAATCACTTCCAGAAAAGGTACGTAGTGCCCTTCCTGCCTTCGGCTCGTCTTGGCGGGGGCACTGCCGTGCCCCCAGATAACTTCCTTTATTCATTTCATATTGATATTATTAAATATATTCACTTTGGATCGATTTGAACACCTACAACTGATTAGGAAGACTCCGCTTCAAGGCTCTTCGGTTCTTAACCATCTTCTAAAGAAAGACAGATATAGAAAAAAAGGCGCAAGATCTGCTTTTAAGCCATTTAAGTCAAGCATTTTTATGTACATTATACATGGTGTTTCAGAAATACTGTTACATACTTTGGGGACGGGTTCCTAACACCAAAACAAGAACAAAAGTCCATATAAACATTTGTCCGAAAATCCTACGGTTTTCAGTTATTAATGAAAGTTTACGGTCAACGCAAATTTTCATTTTACAGGTTGTTGCAGAAGATCCGGGTATCAGCACATGACAGGTGGCCTGAGTATGTGATGCATCTCCTATCACCGCATGGAGAGTATGAACGGTTTCAACCATTTTAATCCCTTCTATTTCAAAATCCTTTATGCGCCTAACTTCAAAGGAGGCTAGAAAACACAGAAAGTAGAGGATCTGCGTTCAGTTGTTAAGAGAAGAATGTAAGGAACTTCAGGAGGAAAGGGTTCGCCTGAAAATAAGTAAATAAGATCATATCGGAATTTATTTCATAAAATTTTATTCAGTTTATAAGCTTAGAACAAACCTACCTACAACTTTTAAATTGACTTTAAAATGTTAAATGTTACTGGAAACAGAAAGAAAACGGATTTTAATTTGGATCTGAGGGAATACTGGACCATGATATAGTTGGCTATTTAAATAATATAATCGTTTATGAGGGATTTTTCTCACTTCAGGTTCCTTCAGCCTTCGTCAGAAGATGTTTGAGGGTTACATGAAACGTCTGCGCTGTTGCAAAACATTGACAAAGGAACAGAGAAGAAGTTCATGACTTCTCAGACATCTCCTAACGAAGGTTCAAGGAACCAAGCCGAAATATTGAATCAAATTCACCGGGAGTGGAAAAAATCCCTCTTAAACGATTATATTATTAAACATCCGAAAACAGATTATTAAAACGTGAACTACCTTTTCATTATCACATCGTTTCCTGTTGAATAATAACTTGATATTATAAACTTCTCACAAACATTTTCAATAGTTAACTTTATTAGATCTGTTAGTATGGGGAATTACAGTTTGGACAATTTAAAGATCATTCGTTGACTTTATTTTTTTTAAATCAGCGAATAATCATTAATGTAGTGAATATTTCGAGAAATGCTCCCGAATGAAGAGAAGACCTTGCTCTAAATAGTAATTACCATCAAAAAAAAAACATAACTACAGAATTTTTCGGGGTGGGGGGCAGGCACTTTGTACTTTGGAAAAAAAGCGGAGATATTTAAAATTTAAACTTGTACCTTCGAATAATTGCATTCTTATTGTTGTAAATAATGCATACAATGCCAATAAATTAAAAAATATTTTATTTAATTTATTTTTATATTTAAAATATAAAATAATTATACTAATATGTATTTTTCTGGGGGTGGCCATGGCCATTCTGGGGGGGCCGGACCCCCCCCTGGCTCCCCCCTAGTTACGCCTATGCCATCAAAAGCCAAAAATCTGGATTTTATCTTTTATACTTCTATCTATACTTAAATGCTAATAATAGATTACCAGTGACCTAGAGATGTGTACAGAAATTTGCAAAGGAGGGATAACAATTCTCTTAGTAGTTTTCAATCAAAAAAAAAAAAAAAAATTAAACTTTTCGTTCTTTTCCGGATTTGCAGGAGAGGGGGGGTTAGTAACATACCGATGGAGTTTCCAACCAAAAAAACGGTTCAAAATACTTTATTTCTTCAATTTTCGGATGCAATTGGAGGGAGAATGTAATAATTGGAGTACCACCCCTTTAGTCCTCCAATGAATTTATCCTACAATGGGGTATGGGGCTCTGAAAAACTGAGTTTAATTTCCAAAGGATATTTCGTACTTTCGTAATACAGTAGAGCCCCGATTATCCGCGGGATTGGATGGCAAGGGCTTCGCGGATAACAAAAATCGCGGTTAACCCGAAAAAAGACTAAAAATGAGGTGTAAACACAAAAAAAAATATTTTGCCATTAAAAACTACTTTTTATTGTAACAAAAACATAATATATTAAACTTTTAAAATATATACAGTAAAGCATGTAGACCTTTGCTCTACGTTTGCATCCACAAATTCCGAGAAGGCCTATAGGATCACGATGCATAATAAACCTGTCAGTAATTTTGACCTTCGCAATATAGGGCCTCTTGTATTTTCCCTGTGGTTGGGTTGGATTAAAATTGCTTTTTTTTGAGGTTCGTAATTAAAAAAATTTTTCGTGGCAGTCGCGGATAATCGGGGCTCTATTGTACATAATTACAGAATTGAAATATTATATATACAGGCATTACTGCGTTACATCTGATATCAGGATTGGTAAAGATTACAATTTAAAAAAAAAAATCAAATTTTTGAAATAAATATTTTTTTTTTATTGGAATCAAACAATAATTTTTTTTGATTTAATATATATCTATTGATAAAAACAATGAACCCCTTAATAACTTTTATACACTAGGGCCCCATAAATCTTAATCTGCCACTGTTGCTAAGGAAAAAATAGGTAATAATTGTTTTCCCCTTCGACTTTACAGACTTCAATACGAAACCTTCATCTGAAGCCAGACGGCGAATGACTATCGATTTCAAGTGGCGAATGCTACGATTTCAAAGTGGCCATTCCAAAACGAATCGCAGACTTCCACATATCATTAAAACAGCTCTAACTCTGATTTTGATTAAAAGATTGTTTTATGGAATCTTTTCGGAGGACTCTCGTGTCAAATAAAATGTTCAGATTCTCCCAAATTAAAAAAAAAAGCTATTAAAGAATTGTTAGAGATTTTTTTTTAAAATTGTTTTTATGCTGTCACTGAGTACGGTATTTGATATTGGACGGAATGAATGCTATTAAGAATTTAATCTAGTGATGAAAGGCGTACCAAAGATTTTGGGATGGGAGGGTTACGATGGTCGTACTCGTTCAACCAAAAAAAAAAAGAAGTGTGTCCTTTCCCGAATGGGAGGAGGAGGAGGGGGGGAGGGAATTACAAACAAACCGTTGAATTTTTCAATCAAAAATACAGACCCAAAATCCTAGATTTCTTTCATTTTCGAATGCAATTGGGGGATGGGGTTCCTAAACTCTACCAACACTCTCCAGTCGCTCGGTACGCAAGTGCTCGTGGTCCATCGACAAGGAGTCTATTCTTATTTGAGTCTACGATATAAAGTAAATCAGATCCACTCTCAAATGACTCCAAGTGTCTTTTCTAACTATGTGTGTTGTGTTGAGTACCACATCCTTCTGGAGTTGTGCATAAGTTTGTTTGTGAAGTCCTAGTATCCTGAGACTGTAGTGCTATGCGTGATCAGTGGCCAGATCAGTGGCGGACAGGACGATGGATACAACACGAACTCGGTCCTACCTCCACTGCTTCTGGAGCTCGTATGCTAGGTCTGTGTATTTACTGAGCTTGTCTGCGTGAGTTTTCTGCATGTTTTTTGCTGATATAGGCCAGTAAATGAAGGTCTGAAAATGGGGGTAACTCGGAAGTAATTCCAAGAAACGAAAAATTTGATACAGATGTTATAGTCATAGTACTAATATATAAAATATCTATGTAATATATAAAAAGTAAATAATATATAAAAAGTCCCCCTAATTCAAGCTATGCTTTTGGCCGCCATCTTGGGAAATGGCTGCCGGTTTACGGTTTTTTTCACTTTATAGCCGTAAATATAGATTTTACAAAAAAAAGTTTCAAACAAAACTTACAGATAATTGTTTAATTGTTTAATTGACATATTTTATGTCATTAGTTTCATATCATAAACCTATAAATAACTGAGTTATTAACAGAAACGCAAATACTTATTGAACTTCATTCAGGGCAGCAGAAATCGTAGCTGGAGCAGATACAAATATGAATAATTCTATAGTTATTGTTCGTTTTAGTGGTTTCACCTTTTAATGGTGAATATTGGTTCAATCGGCCACATAATGAAAGAAAGCGGCCTTAAAACAGTTTACGGTGAAGCACCAATATTTCACATGTTCACTAGACATGCATATGCACGGGCTGTGGAAGCACACATCCTTATCTAATATTTAGGAGCTAATATTTCAGGAATCACCTGAACTCCAGTCGAATTCGTTTACAGATATTGTGGAACTGAATGAGCAGCTAGTCACTAACTGCAGTTCACCTGAGGAAACATGCAATGTTGAAATGATGCAGAGACTGTCGGACTTGTTTGAATCAGCATAGGCACAGATAACAAGTACTAGTAGAACAGCGAGGCTTTGGTTGCAATATTTCGAACAGGTGAACCTTCTTTTGCAATTCATCCTAGCTGAGCGAACTGGAAATTGGAGTATGTACATCTCCACTGTAATTGCAATGCTTAGATATTTCCACGCCGCAGGATATCTTTTGTACGCTAAGTCAGCACATTTGTAAGCTCAGCAAATGACTGACCTGGAATTGCTAATGTCAGAGGAAAGGTATATTCAGTATACAGAGCGTGGATTCTTCACCATGAGGAGAAGCAGCAGATTCTGGTCAGCTATACCGACCGATATGTTAAAAAGCAGACGCGATCATTGAAAAGTAATGGGGGACTGACACATGGTCGTAGAATAACAGAGAACACGTTGTCTCGATGAATCTTAGGAGCACCAGCATGTGTTGAGGTGACAGAAGCAATTGAATCCTTTTATAGTACAACCACTGCAACAAATGACCAACAATTGAACTGCGATCGGTAAGACAAACTAGAGATTCAAAAGACAGACTATTTTTCACAGAATGGTTTAACCTGTTCCGTGCCACCGACGAGTTATCTCGTCCTAGTGATCTTAACCGCTGTGTGCCATTCCCAAGTATACTCATGGTTGTAGGGTGACAAATATTTTCTTACAAATCCGCTAATTGTTTTAGTTTTCTTGGAAAAATTACACTGTCAGCTGTATTGTGAGTTGTTCAGCCGCTAAAAGGCCTTCAAATAATTTTTTTTGAACATTACGGATATTATAAAATCACAAATATCTGCTGGCTTGTGTTTAATTGAATCCCGACGAGGAAAAAAAGGCTTGAATTCCTGTGATATGTAATTTATTTTCTTAATATTTAAGAGTTTTTAATCCAAGATGATTCGAAATTATTTTTTTCCTTATCATGAAAAGTAAAACATTGTTATCGATTTTTTTTTGTTAACAATTTATAAGCATTGTTATCAATTTTAATCTTTGACATTTTTTCTTCAAAAAATTATAATATTGTCAAACTACGTTTAAACTGTACATTAATATTGCATTATAAAAAATAAAAAAAACTAAGCAACTAAGCATTTCGGAATGAAAAACAATAGAAATTAAGTAACGAAAATCACATTTTAATACGTTAGGCTTAACTCGCTAGGCTTAACTCGTTAGGCTTAACTCGGCAGGCAGAGCAGCCCTCCGCCCCTAAAAATCGGCAGTAACTGGGTTAAGCAGCACAATCCCTTCACTACAAAATCAGATGCCTTATTGATGCCTTATTTCTTCAGGACTAGTAGCTGATGACACTGTAATATATGACAATGCATTGAAGATACGAACATTATCTATGAAAAAAACTTTTGGAAGAAATATTGCCTATGTAAAAACAAGGTAGTTCCACTCGCTGTCATGACATTAGGAATCAAAGTACGAGATGAAGTCATCGCCATCAACTCACAACAACTTTTCAATCGTATAATGTGTGTTGCCAGAGGACCCGAGAAGTGAAGGCCTACTTCGCATATGAATTAGCACCCCAGCTCCCATCTCATGCTTGATGATTTCTCCTTAAGAAAAGGAACCAAGTCTTCAATTATCAAGGTGTTTCAATCAGAACAATCCGAAAAATACTTAAGTCAACAGCCAAATTTAGTGTACATAGTGGATGGTGGGCATCTTCTTCATTCTGTAATTTGGCTCCGTCCAGCAACAAATGGAGATGTCCTTCAAACATATGCGTCTCAGATACTTAACAATTACGGTAGTGACTGCACTCTCGTGTTTGATGGCTATTCAAGTCAACCAATCACTAGAGGAGAGGAACAACGGCGAAGGACACAAAGGAAAACATCAGTGCAAATAGGGTTCGAAGACAACATGAACCGTGTACATCAGAAGATTTCCTTGCTAAAGTGCACAACAGAACAGCACTCATTGCTTCACTGTCAGTTCATGAAGGCCGCATGAACCATATCTCTTCACTGAATCGCTACATAACGTAATCAATGTGGTTCCAGCGGAAGCTGATGCAGATATATCTATTGCGTCATGTACCGCTATTGTTGGCCAAGACACAGATTTGTTGGCACTTTTGATAGCACTCACCACAACCAGTGAAGATGTATGGTTCATGCGACCTTCAAAAGGAAATACAGAGGCTACGTATTTTGACATATGCAAACAGAAATTACATAAGTTAAGCAATCCCATAAACAGGCCATGCAGGCCCACGGGAGCGCGGGAATTAAGGCTCCCAAAGTTTCGAGACCAACGGGACTAGATTGAGGTCGGGAGGTCAGCCCGACGCCCGCCCGCCTTAACTCCCGGGAAAGAAACCCGGTACCCATTCTGCAGAGGGCTGGGTAGACCCTAGGACCCGTTTGGAGGAGAAAGAAGCGTGGAAAAATTCCCGGCCTCCGCCGAGGCCGGGAATCGAACCCGTCACCTCCAACGCGCAGCCAAGCGCCCTTACCCACTCGGCTACCGGGCCCAAACAGAAATTACTATTAGGTGATATTTGTAATGTTCTCCGTTTTACACCAAGCAGCAACTGGATGTGACACCACATCAGCGATTTATGGAAAAGGAAAACTTCAAACTGTGACACTACTGAAGAAAAATGATGACCTGCGTGCCACTGTTCAAGTAATGAATGTTGGAACTTCTAGAAATGAAATTCTTTTAGCTTTCTAAAAGAAAGCTATCACAGCACAGGAAAACAATTTTTGCTGTATCTGTACGGGGCGAAACCAAACAGTGCTTTGGACAAGCATAGATTATTATTATTATTATTAATAATAATAATAATAATAATAATAATAATAATAATAATAATAATAATAATAAAAGAAATTCTGTGTAAAAATTAGGCTAATGACTTTATTTACTATATCACAGCTTCTCAAAGTATTAAATGATGATATTAAGTTGTTCATTAATCATTTTATTTCAGGCAAATATAAAAGGAAAAATTATAATTGATATTCATTTCTATTTCAGGAATATCAGTTGCAAAGATTCTAAAAATTCGTCTACACTCAGCAAAATTTACTGATGAAACGCATTTTTATTAAACACATATTTAAGAAAAAAAAAAAGTGTAAATTATATTGATGCTTTAAAGCAATTATAAAGACTCCGTAAAATAGCCTCGATTCCATGTTTCTGAACTTAGGCATATTAGGGGAGGGGAACGAAGGGATGTACAATACACTATTTTCTTTCGTTTTTATTTGGTTGGATGGCCGGTTGTGAGGATTTCGGTCAATACCCTCTAGATAGATGATGACGTCAAGAGCATCAGGTCCAAAACCCCCTCTACAACTGTAGAGGGGGCCTTGCATCAGGTCGACAGACGCTCAGTCCTCAGTTGACTCCCCCCCCCCCCCCCAATGTTTCAAATTAACTTTTTTTTTTGGTTGTTAGATGTTATCTCCCAACTTAGCCCATTCCGAAATAAAATCCTTTATACGCCCTATTTCAGGGAAAATTTTTTTTACAAATATTCGACTTTGCTTTCGCATATCCATCCTTACGATTTGACGTCTTTAGGAACTAGCAGTTGTCGTCTCTACCCAATATGCTCACTGCTGAGAGTTCACTATTAAGATACAGTTATTTATAATTTGATAAGATATAAGAAAATATACTGTTGTACTGATCTTTAATAACTATGATTAGTATAATAGTATATTTTCTTATATCTTTTCTAATTATTATTTTTTTTATTAAAAAAATCTATTATTATTTGTCATCTTTATGGGCTTAATGAAACATCCGCCAATGACTATAAAACCAGTTGTTTCTGAATCTTCAATGTCTTTTTCAATACTTAACTCTTCTGATTATCCCTATTAATTTCTACAAATATTCGAACTCTGTCGTAATGCATGAGTTCCCAATTCGAACTTGCCATTTTACAAAAAAATTGGCCTAGCAGTTGCGCAGTTTGAAACTTAGCGTGCATACAGTTACCATACAGACAGTTCGCAGTTTCGTCAAGAATATCTAAATTGTATTATAATACAAAAAATTGATCAGCAGTCTTTCTCTAATGAGTGGGCTGCTAAGATCAGTTGCTGAGGATTTTTTGTTTACTACGTATTCTGTTTTTGTTTTTTGCCAATGCCCGGGCTCTTACCTTAGAATAGGTTAGAAGTGAATCTATTGGCCTCAACAAGGGGCGAGAAATGTGAGCATTTAGCTGATGAAACGTTGCACAGGGCATGCCATAGGAGGCAGCTCACGCTATATCCGCAGAAACGGACGAAACACAGAAGGAGAAAGAAATATCCATGCCGACGCCGGGATTCGAATCCAGGTTCCGACACATCGGCCGCACGGCAGCCGTCTAGACCGCTTGACCGTGCCGGAACGGCTACTATGTATTCTGATGTATTGAGCTATCCAGCACTCTCCAATATACATATATTAAAAGCGTAAAGCATACGAAACATAAGATTATGATTCATTTCAACTGAAATATTGAGTAAAATTTTGGTGGAAACTATCTTTATTACTTTAATTTAGGATTCCCAAATGAGTTAATTGATTTAATTAACTTTAAATTTCTTTAATATTCATCTTCATAATTAAGAAACGCTATATCCTCAAATTGCTCATTAGCTGTTGTTACGTCGAGGTATCCCGCTTTACATAAAGCTGTAAACTCCTAATGAATTGTATCGTAATTAAACAAATATACGTAAGCATAGATATAAAAAAATAAAAATAAACTAAATGCATTTTTTTTTCTTATGCAGCAGACGCTCCAACATTAATTCTCAAGTTCTGTCATTGGAGGGCGCCACCGATCTACCACTGGTTGTCATTGGCGTTTCTTTCATACTAATCTAATCGAGCAAGATGGCGGTCGCGGGTGAGTTGTAAGTGGCGGAATTGGTCGCGGATAGCCAAGGCTACGGTTTCTCAGCTCCATCGAACTCCGACGGGCTACTGTCGGTGGATCGACAGGGGTTCACGTAATGCCCCTGCACGATAATCAACCTAAGGAGGGACAGGAAAGCACGGTAAGCATAACCTATGATCTGTTAATATTGCCATGCCGAGGCCTATGGCCCAACCCCGCTCTCTTGTTTATTGATACTGCATGCAGAAATCGCATTGACTGACAGCAACAGGGGATTTCTCATTGTTTTTATATTTTATTCGCGCAGATCCATGAGTTAACATTTAGGCAGATCGGACATGCGTATGTATGTCAAAGTATTTTGTAAATGAGGAAATCCCCTAATGTGTACTTACGTCAATTCTGCAAAACTGAGCCTAAGTTTTCCGAGCGCGTGACTTACTCAAAATAAAAGTTAAGTTTAATGTCTAAATTATTAATTAATAGATTGCTTTTCATCCAAAAGTTCATATGAAGAAGCTAAACTTATAACTCTTGCTAATGCACCCACTCATTAACGGAACACAGTGGTCAGTTACGGAGAGATATACATTCATTTAAATGAAACAACAACTGAATACGTGTTTATTTTCAACACAAGTGCGGTTTCGAGGAGGGAGAGGGGCTTGTAACCGCCCACTTTTAACACATTCATTTATTTGTTTGACTTAATTTTTTAAAATTTAATTCAAATGTTGTAATATTAACATTCTTCCATTAACAACAGTTTTCAGACTTTCAAGGAAAAAAAAATAATTATTAAATTTTGTTAAATTTTTGTTTCTAATATATTAAGTAAATTTCAGAATTTTTGTAAACAAATTTTTGTAGCATTTGATATATAACAAAATTTCTAAATCGTTATCCCCGATGCTGTTAATTTGGTAAAAAAACAAAAACAAAAAAATCAAAAAATCCCTTAAATTGCATATTAACCTATTTTAATATTGTATATGTAACTATGTATTACATCAACATTACATGTATAGTTTATATAAGAAAGATTCTCATCATATAATAGCTATTAAATCATAAGAGAATATGAAACTGCGTTACATGATTCATTCATTGAGCAAAAATTATAGCTGGAATGTCTATTGATAAGTTTAATAAAGGATAATACATAATTAGGTTAATTATAATGACGTATTTCCGCATGTTTATCAATATGGATAGAATTATGAAATGAGTGACATTAGTAATTAGCATTTATTAAAAATAGTTATCTTCGATTTTTGCAAAACATGGAAAAAAAATTAGGGATTTTTTAAAAAAAAAAGCTGAAGGTATTTAATGTATTATTTTGATTTGGTCAAATTGCTACATTAGTTAGTTAAAAAAACAAAACTAAAAATAAATAAATAAACAATTGAACAGATAGAGCTGCCTAACCATGACTTTTTCAACTATTTTTGTAGTACTTTTAAAACAACAGGCTTTGTTTAGAACTTTATTTTTTGCATTAAAAGCAAAATCTGTTCTGGATCAGCAATAATTTGGATAAATTGGAACTTGAATTTAGGAATGCACTCACATTTTTTTTTTGTAATTTTTTTATTTATTTATTTATTTATTTTGTTTATGTATTTTAGTAGTTAATGAAAAACTACATTGAAATTGTGCCTTTTCAACTGCCATTTTATTATTTCAAATACATGTTAAATATTTGATATTTAAAATATACTACAGGAATTTGTGAAGTGCAGAATTGTTAATATCGGATATTTTCGTCTCATGGAGTAAAGATTTATTTATTTCTATATATATATAGACAACCTTTGTAAGTTTGTTAGTTTTATTTCTCATTTTTAAAGTTTTTTTCTGTATTTTAGGAAAATTAAGAGTTTATGAAGAATTACGTTCTAAACAAGATACGAAAATGCTATGTAGACTTGTAATTAGGGAAGTTTCGGATAATCTACTCTTCTAATTTGTAATGAATATTAAAAAAAGGAACTTATTACATCAGAAAATTCCTCTGTAACTTAAATGTATATTTGAAATATTTCCGAATTTGTAGAATTTTGGATAGATTTTTTTTGAGTGAATGTTTAATAAAATTAACATAAATGTTTGTACAAGGCTTCAAGTTGAATTGTAGACTTAATAGGCATATTTCGTCCGCGTATCAAATTTCTTCCAAGTCCATTCATTCAGTTCCGCAGCACTTACGCACGAATGCTGGCGATGAAAGACACATATCGTCTACCATTAAAAAAAAAAAAAAAAAAAAAGCTTTGCTTTTCCTGGTCTCTCTTAACAGATATATGATAAGCTTATAAGTAGGAAATATGCCGTGTCACGTGGTACATGTGACGTAGATAATCTGACTTGATCGTGTGTTATATCTATTCACAGGATTGTCCGCAAGGACATTACTTTCGATTCGACCTATCACGGTTTGCGTTGACGTTAAGCGAGTGGTCGTTGTCTATTCAAGTAACATCGTAATAGGTTTAGAGAATTTCTGAAGTGAGAAACGCAAGAAGAGGAGGAAGTCAATCTAGTTCTCACTCATTTCTGAAAAATTAAACGCTATTTGGCTTTGTTTGTAAAATAATTATATTATATTTTTCATATATCTGAGAGTATTGCTTCACGTCGGTTTGCCTTCCGTTGCTAATATTTTAATTTTCAGTTTTTTATTGTTAATTTTATTTCATACATTCATTATGGAACTTTGTAAAATTTTGTTGGGAGGAAATAAATATTTAGAATTTAGAATAAAGAAAAGAAAAAAGACTATTTTTTTTTTCTAGTTAAAAAAAAATAAAAAAATATGCCATTTTAGAAATATTGTTCATGTTGAGAACAAATAAAATCAGTATTTTGTAAAATCGTTGTAGAATTGTTAATATTAACTAAACTTTTTTTTCTCTTAAAATATAGACAAAAATGTGTCTTTGTTGGTACATAAGAGAAATATGAAAGTACAATACTTAATTTAAAAAAAAGAAAATCATTTATACATATTTATGATGTTAAACTTTTTTCATTCATAATTTCTTGAATTTATAAAATCCTATTCAGTTTCTCTTTAAGACTTTTCTAAAAAATGCTTAACAGTTTATTCGGCATTATTTCAGATCAACTGAATAAACATTAGTTGTATCTGTGGAATTGGAATCTAATAATAATAATAAGAATAAACTTTTCTTTTCGTTTAACAAATAACCTCTAAGCAAATAGCAGTGGGACCGTAGTACACGTTTTTCGCACTCTTATCAGCCAAGGTTACCCAATCTTACAAGCTCAAAAAAAAAAAAAAATAGCGATGAAAAAAAAATTCCATTGTTAGTAAAAAAAAAAAAAAGGTTCTTTTTTTTCTTGTTCCTTCTTGCGAAAATTCTTTCAGATTTATAATTATATTCCAGTTATCTTGAACTTGACATACGATAAATTGTGAATCCTTCATTTTATCTATATTTAGCAATAAGCAAATTTTCTGATCGAATTATCTTTGACGATACAATGTAAAGTAGAATATTATTATATTAACACAATAATGTTTATTGCTTATTATTATATTGATAGAAAATTGAAAAAATGCATTGAGGCAGGGGCTCATCATATATTGTTAAAGAGGCCTTTCATACCCTGAACATTTTAGTCTTAAGTTTGTAATCAATTAACTTTATTCAGTTTAGATAATATTTGTAATAAAGATGTTTGAGTAGGTGGGTAACATGTATCTCATCACTTCAACAGTTTATATTAGTACTGAACAATTAGTTGTAAATTCATTTTGACAATTGATTAATAAATTAATTAAGGAACATTTGACAGGGATTTATTTATTTATTTATTTATTTATGTGCGAAGTTTTCTATATATGCAACCATTTTATTTTCAATAAGATATATTCTAAATTGTCTAAAGATTTCGTCCACTTTGCCACCTATTTAAAAACAGTATTTAATATATTTTCCCGAATATCTTCATTGATTGAGAACCATAATATCTTTTCTTAACAAATATAAACATTTATAGATTTTCTTTCACTCTTTTAACAGTTAAATATTATTTAAATGATTAGTATTTAGTAATATTTATTAATATTATTTAATAATATTAATATTTATTGAAAGCAACAACTTTTTCTTACCAATCTTGTCTGTTTTGCATTTTAACTGTCCTAAAAGAATTGCAATAGCTACGTACTTTATAAGTAATTAAGAGTTCTGATTTTTTTTTCTTGTTATGTAAACGAAAATGCTCAGTTAACGGATTATCTGGATACAGTATTATATGGAATAACGAATTACATACTTTAGTATATCCATGTAATGTATAGCAAAGTATATTTATGTAATGTATAGCAAAGTATATTTATGTAAGGTATAGCAAAGTATCTACACTACAACCTCGTTGAATCGGATCAGATTTGTAGATATTTTTTTTTTTATTTAATGTTCACATAGATAATAATTGTAACTATGATAACAAGAACGTAACTATAAGTATGCCAAACATTCGCTTTTTATTTTGATTAAATGTACAGTTCCTGCATAGATTGTACAATAAATTATGGTAATAAAATGTTTTTGTCGAGTTTAAAAAAGCTTTACTAGAGTGTCACAGGGCGTTGAAGCTACAAAACATAGTTTTTTATCGTAATAAACTGTAAGTCTGTTTATTTAAGGATTTGTTTTGCTTATTACCCATATTCCCCGGATTATTCGGATTGCCTTTGGTCCCAGTTAGTCCGGATAAACGAGGTTGTAGTGAATTTAGCAAATTTTTGTTGCTAGAGCTTAATGTAGAAGATACGGAGTAGGCCTACTTACCTCTGACATCCGATGCGCAAATGTAACGACCATAATAGTTCTGATAAAATCTACTAAAGACCCTACACACCTGATGTTTCCCCGTTTCTCTTTATCATTACTTCCGAATACTTTGAATATCTTTCACTGATCTCCTGTCATCTTCGAGTGGATTGGTGAAAAAACTGCTGTCATTTCTTACAGTATGCCAACTTTCTCCACTTTCTTAAACAGTAGATGTAAGGTGGAATTTAGAGACATTTTATTGGACGTATTATTACTTTACCTTACGTACATTTGAACAAATCGGATATTTATACTGTCAACAAAACTATCTTGCATCATATAAATATTATAGTTATCAAACTAACAGCAATTAAGAAAGATTGAGATTTACATTGCGGCTATTCTGGCTCTTGATCTGGAAATTATATATTTACAATTTACGTATATATACATACATGTATGCATGCTCGGTTTCAGTTGAAGTTCCTGTATCAAAGTATACAGACGACTCAAATTTATTTTAATTTAAGGATAACATGTTGCAGAATTTTATGATGCAAAAATAGGTAATCCTTAACATCTTTCAAACTTTCTTCACGAGTATGCGTATCTCCGAAACCGCTTGAATTGCAAACCCGAAATTTCACAGGAGTCTTCTTTGTTAAAATCTACAGTACAAGTATTTGACGAATTTTCGATATTCGGATCCTAAGGGGAGTAAATTGGGGGAGGGGGGTACTTTCCTGTAGGGCAGTGCTCCGCAACCGGTGTGCCACGGCACAGTGGTGTGCCGTGAGCCGATACAGGTGTGACACGGTCAAATAAGACAATATTATAACTAAATAATTTTTCTACAATAATACTATAATAAATAAAATAAATAAATAAATAAAACAATACTACAAAGCGAAGTATGCTTTGTACACGCCTCCGCCCTGTTTCGACTGTTGGGGGGACTATATATTTTAGCTTTTGATGTGCCGCGGAATTCTAGGAAAAACTTTGGTGTGCCGTAGGTGAGAAAAGGTTGCGGAACACTGCTGTAGGGTATGCGTATCTTCGAAACCGCTTGAGTTGCAAACATTAAATTTCACATGCATGTTCTTTGTTTAAATCTAAACTATACGTATTTGACAGATTTTCTATATTCGGATCCTAAGGGGTGTAAACGGAGGGGGGGGGGATGCAAGGTATGCGTATCTCCGAAACTGCTTGAGTTGGAAACACGAAATTTGACATGAGCGTCCTTTGTCAAAATCTAAAATATACGAATTCGACGAATTTTCGATATTAGCGTTCTAAGGGGTGTAAACGGGGGGAGTAGATTTTGTTGAAGGATACCCATTTCTCTACAACCGCTTTAGCTGGAAACATGAAATTTCATAAGAGTGTTGTTAATTCTAAGTTTCAGTTTTGAGTTTACTTCATGTAATTTGGTTTTTTGAATAAATAAAGCGGTTTTTTTTACGTTACATATGCAAGGCTTCCGGAGCGAAGCGACGGTAGCAGCCTGGTAACAAAATAATCGTGAAAATGATCTAAATAATTCAGTTTGCATTCGATCTCCTTGAATTCATTAATATATGAAATATATGGAAAGAAAAAAAAGAAACGTAACTTTTTAAAATAATTTTTATCATTAATGTAAAAGAGATATCGCATATTAATTAGGTAGTTACAGTAAAAAAAAAGACACACACAATTTCTTTTAATTATTGAAGGCATTTATTTGAAATATACAACAAAGAAACTACATGTTATTTATTATCAAAAACATTGCTGTCTGATTTGATGATTTTTAACTAAACCCTTTATATTTTTATTACTTAGCCACTTGCTCTGTTCAGGCACAGCCTTGTGCTCAAGACCTGCCACGAGGCTGATGTGTCTGAATCTGGGTTCGAATCCCGGCATCGGCATGGATGTTTCCTTCGTTTCCTGTGTTTGTCTGTTGCTTCACTTTCTCTTCAGGTTTGAAGCCATTCCATGATGGTTTTCTCCGGAAGGCAAATGGAAAACCATCCCAGTATCTATTCCATTGATATATGACAGAAACTTGTTTCCTGCCACCCACCAACCCTAGGGTTGAGGAGCCAAGTGTTGTTATTATTGATAATGGTTATTTTTATTTTTTTTTTTTCATTTCTGCATAGGAAGCATAATTTCCAAGTACTTTGAAAGTGTAGTCTAATATTAGTAATATCCCTTTAAAATGCGTCGTTGAGTTAAAAAGATAAGAATGATTTGATCTGCATTTTTTTGAAGTTGAAATAAGTTAACTGTCGGTCTGGAATTAAGGTTATTCAAACACTAGGATTTTCTTTTTTTCCTGAAAGAATGAAATTTTAATGATAGGTTTAAGTACTCAATATTAGCGCCCTCTTTTATTATTTCAATTAGGAACTCTAGGAAGGGCTTGAGGTGAAAAACAAATGAATATCCACATGGTGAAAATGATTTCTATGCGGATACTCGACGGATATCTCACGAATTAGAATTTTTTTTTTTTTTCTTTTTTCAAATGTCGAATGGGAATATGCTTCTATTTCTGCTGAGACTAAAGTAATGTGATGGTATACGGAAGGTTGATTCACGTTTATTCGGTCGATTTTCATCACGTCATAGATTGGCAGAACCCTTTTCTCCACCACCGGTTGTGTTCAGTGCCTGCATTCTGGCAATGGCTCACTGTATGGGATTGCTCATATTCCGGTTTCAGATGTTGTCCATGTACAGCTGGGTCGCTCTAGCTATATGGCTCGACGCCTTGGCCTGATTAATTCTCACTTTCCTTTTGTCGCTGCCGTACAATGCGGGAATATCGTCACGATACAAGGGTTCTAGGACATGCTCTCGGTAAAAGGCAGCATTAATCTTGACCTTTGCAGGTACCTTCCTCAGCGGCAACTTCCTCTGTAGCTGTAACCTGCAACAATCATGAATCCTCTAAAAAAAGTTTTCTTTGCATTCGCGGTGCCATTCGGATCGTCCTTTGGCATCAAAACATTGCCCTTGGCTTCTTGTTATCACTAAGGTAGATCCATGCCTCTCCAAAGTAGAGACTGACTTCCATTTTTTCTCCCGCTAAGTAGTGATGCTCGTTAAGCTTTCGGCTGTTGATCTTCCTTTCAGCAATGTGTCGAGGAAGTAGGCGATGAACGCGAGCTTTATGATGTTTTTCTAATTGCAGATCACACCTAATTATCCGTCAACCGTTGGCTGAGAAACTTACAGCTTGGGCAACCGCCCTTTGGATGCTAGGGTTCTCTCCGACAATCATAGCCTTCACTTTCTTAATAACGTTAGGAGTTGCTGCCGGTCATGGGTGTTGTTTTCGGGCCTGTGGCTTATCCCGCTCTTGGCTGATGGCTTCTTACGACTTTCTGTTGTTATCCAGTTAACGGTGAACTTCCAAACATGAAAATTTCGGCGTTTGCACATGTCCACAATTTTTGAAGCGGCATATTTAGCATAGGAAAGGGCAACTATGTACCCCTCCCACAAATTTTGGATTTTGGACGGCATATTTAGAATGCAACACAATTCCAGCTACCAGATAATCAACTACATGCTTATGACCTCTGATTCGAACGCAACAATTCTGCGTCACGTGCACGTGGCGCGCGCCCTTGGAATCGACCAAATAAACGTGAATCAACCCTCCGAATTTTACAAGTTTTATATTGGTAGCTTTTGCACCAAATACTATTCACTACCAAAATACAGATTAGCATTTCGAATCGATTCTGAATGCACTTTGTCATCATGCACTTAACAATTATACCACACATTTTCATAGTTGCACTATGGAAAATGTGTGTATTGATAATTAGTAACTATTGGAAAAAAGTTGATGTTAGAAAAACATAATGATAATAAAACATTACCTTTGATGTCTTTAGTAGTAATCTCTTGATGGATCTGTGCTGAATTTTTGATGGAAAAATTGTAACAGCATCCTGCCGACAAATTAGTGAGAAATATACGGGGCGGTCCCTGTAGTTCAGTGGTAAAGGCCTGGATTGTGGGCTGGAGATTTCTCCCTTGGTACCCAATCCTCTGTAAAATCAGTCTAAACTTTCTTTGACAGGGTTAAAGGCCTTCTAACTTAATCTGTAAAGTGGGATCCTTTAATTTAATTTTGGCGACGCAAAATAGTAATAGTAGTTAGTCATCATAGCTTCAAGCTGGACTAAGTTTCTCCATCATTCAACATCAGTTGCAGAAATACATTTGATTTTTATTTATCTGAGACTTACATTTTACCGATCTACCGAACTCTTATTTCAACGAGAACTATGGCGGACAAGAACTGTTCTATCCGCTTCCAATAAAAAGGAAGCATCACACATTTATTTTCACAGTCACAAGATAATCCATTGATATTATTTATATATTATCTATTTAATGCATTACGAGTATTTCAATGTATTTGAAGTGCTTAATCAAAACGTACACAAGTTTTACAAATGAAATTTTTAGGAAAAGAGAAAATATGTTTCTTTTCACAATTTAATTCATGACAAAAATGAGTAGATCGTAATAGGTAAAACGTTTGAGTTACTGCTTAAATTTGAAAAATTAAAAAAAATAAAGAAATTTTCGATGCAGTAATGACGCTAAATAGAAAGCAGCTCTTGTAAAGACAATTCTTCAACTAGAAACGGAAATTGTGCATAAATTATAACCAAGTCAAATGTTATAAAAAAATATGATAAACAACTATTTATTGCCATTATTGGTGTATTGTGTGCTCAATAATATTTCAATTAATTGAGTATTCCTTTTTTTTTTATAAAAAGAGTAGACTTTTTTGATTTCTTGATTTTGTTTTTAACTATATATATTATTAAAAAATATATTTTGGACTTACGTCCGCAGCAATTGAAGTTCGGACGCGAGTTACCAGGGAACAGTAGTATTGTTGCATGGTCAACACTATCCGCAACAATGGAATGTCGCATCCGCTTGGCCGGCAACGGGAGTATTGTGGCATGGTCAACTCAACTGCACAAATTTCCGTCTTTTACAAATGGATTTCAATATTGTGTTGAATGTATTCTTTAGAATTAATTTATTTTTAGTTTTAATTTTTAGTTTTTAGTTTAATTGATGTAAATTGTTTTTTGAATAAATCAAATGTTGTTTTCCGTTACATATGCGAAACTTCCGTTAGCGGAGCGACAGGTAGCCGTTTAGTTTTATTTTAAAATATTATTGTGCAAGAATAAACAATGCAAATATGAAAACAAAACAACAACAACAAAAAAAAAACGGTCAGTCATTTACAAACATACACACCTAATTTTTTGGGATCTCTCATTATTTTGACTTTTGTAAAAACGGTCAAATGACTAATCCAGACCATTACTGTTCTATAATTACAAGAAATTGCAGTTCACACAACCTTCATCACTAGTTTGTCTTTTACCAAAGAAATTATTAAGTGAAGACATTGTTCACCTTTAGGACTTCTGCAAAGCATTAATGATGGCTTTTTGCCAACTCTTATAACATAATTTGACCTTTCCATTGATTTCTTATTTCCCACTGATCTTTTTATCATGTGTAAATGGGTTTATTTAAAATAATTTTTTTAGGAGTCTATCTAACTTTCAGATGAATTCATATATTGTTATGACATGTAACCCCATTACTTAAAGCTTATTTAATCCTAACGTTTTGAGAAGGATGGGATGATTGTATTGGGAATAATCTTTCACTAGGAGATTATGCCTTATCTCAGTTTGTTTACATAGTTAAAAAAACAAAAAACATCTTGTCTAACAAGCGCAGATGTTGACATCTTAGTTCATTATCAATGTTCTACCGTTATAGCTTACAGAAGCAATCATGGGATATTTATTTATTTATTTATTTATTTATTTATTTATTTATTTATATATTTATTTAAGCTTCCATATCAAGGATGTAGAATTCTTTTAAATGGTCAGAGAACATTTAAAAGATGTTCGAGATTTTTTAAAATCAATTTTGTTTGCTATCTTTGTTACCTTTCGAATTAAAAGCCCATTCATAAGTTTATATTCTCTGGATTTCGATTTCTCTTCTTTAATGCTGAACTTTCCGATCACGGTTTATAATGTTTTTTGATGTTGTGAAAATTTTCACAAGGACCTGTTTTCCCTTTGCATGGAAGATTCAGTTTTGCCGTCACTCTGTCATTGTTTTTTTGTGCAGCTTTTATATCTTTTCAAAGTCGAAGATATTAGACAATAGTTTCAAGTGAGAAATCATTCTTTGTCCTGTTTTCCTTGTCCATTATGTTATCTGCGAAGGAGGACAGATGCAATTAGTGATCCATATTCTAAGTAGCTTCATCACCAGCTAGTCCTCTTCATTTTTCCATTGTCAAACGAGTTTAGTGGTACTACTTTCTTTATTTCTTATTTTCTCCTGAAAGTAAGGCTGAATGCAAATGAACTCAAATAAATGGTGAAACACCATTCTGAATAAAAAAAAAAAAAATTAAGAAAACTACGTCATCTAGTAAAATTCAGAATAAAAAGGGAACTCCAATGACCTTCAGCTAGTGATTGCCATGGTTAGTCTTTATAATGGAAGATCTCTGTTCTGTCTTTCTGCAACAGTTCTTGTATGGGGTCTTACTAGAACATCTGAACTTAAGTTCCATCCTACTCTATGCCAGAAAATGTTATTGCACTTTACCATATATTGTCATTCTTATGTTCTCATGTTTTGTATTTTTTTTTTTATTTATAGTAAATATTTTTTTAAATCGTGCAGCTACATATAGGATACACGGGAAAGTCCTAAGTCACCCAAATAACTTTTGAACGAAGATAGCTAGAGTTAGGGAAGTTAGGTATAGGAATAGGAAAGCGAGCGTGCTCTATCAGATGCATAGATTAAATAAGATTCTTATTTAATTTATGATCAGATGAGGCTGACAGCAGCGCCCCTTGCGGCAAAATGTGGAGTTAGTAACCCTATCTCGGAAATTAAGAGAGATACAGAAAAAAAATGAATAAATGAGAAAGTTGTAGAGCATCACCGAATTAGTAGGAAATGACATTTTACAGAAAAGAATCACTGAGTTTTTGGAATGTAATTTAATTCAAAAGCTTACATTATGCACATAACATAGTCATTAATGGAATATTCGATAGTCGACGATTCTTTGTAGACTGCAAAACATGAGTTTTATCTGCAGGAGTGGCGTCACGTCACAGCCATTATTTGCATACGGCACACTAAGTTGTATGCTCGTGACGTCTACTGCCCTTTATTTGCACGATTCTTTTCTGTAGAATGTCAATTTAATTATTTTTTTTCCCTCATAGTTTCCGAGATAGGGTTATTAATTTTCACATTTTATCGCCAGGGGCGCTGCTGTCAGTCTCATCTGATAGCTCTTGGTCTCTTTCCTATACCAATACTAATTTCCCTAATTCTAGTTATCTTCGTTCAAAAATTATTTGGGTGACCTTAGGACGTACCCGCTGTACGTATATCTGTTGATAGGCTCAGAATGCTACATAGTATTGTTATGAGTGAAAAGTTTAAAATACTGCTGAATGTAATGTAAATCATTTTGAAACCTCGCTAATATTCTAATTTAAGTGTAAATGAACTGCTTCGTTGGCTAATAATTCGGGCACCATTGCTATACTTTGATACGTGTTTATTGATATTTGTGAATAAGTAGGGTTCGTTAAGATATTGGGTCCTGAACCTAATGTTTTATTAATTCTTGATATCTATTTTGATCACCTGGGCAACATTACCAGTTATTACGATTATCTCAGGATAGTGGATCTCAAAGCCTCACCTTAGTGCTTACAAAATCCGCCTAGCAACAGTTAGTCTTACAGTACAATGTTGTTGGGATATTTTCCTTGCCATTTGGCTTCATGCTTATTACTGGTGGCTGTTGTTGTTCAGCCGCAAAGGTGAAATTCAGCAAAAATACAGGGTTTTCTAAAAATATTAGTTTTCACAAAATACTGTTTTACAAAAAAATAAAAAAAAATATTGTATATCTTTCGGGTCTTTCTAATGTATAAGAGATTTTCTAAAGATAAATAGGAAAAGGGGGAACTAACTAAATAAAATAAAAGACAGTACCTTCTGATTTTTGAGGCGAAATAATCATATAATATCATTTTCAAAATAACTAGTCGGCTACCCATCGCTTCGCTCCGGAAGCCTCGCTTATGTAATGGAAAACAACTTTTTATTTATTAAAACAAACACACACACAAATTACATCAAGGAAACTAAAACTAAAATTTTTTAAAAGTTTTTTTTTTTTTTTTAATTTAATTTTTGATATCTATATTCTGTCAATCCACGACTGCTTTTAGAACCAACGTGTAAATCATATATCTATGATATATTTTTATTTTTTATAGAGATTAGAATGTAGGCCTCGTGGTCTAATGGCTAAGACGTCTAACTTCTGAGCAGTATTCTACCTAATAGAAATAGTGCATCTTTCTTTCTTGACTCTCTTTTTTTTTTTATTCTTATTGATACTTTTCAGTGGTTTTCGAGTTAGAAATAGTGATGGTTTTTGAGTTACAAATAGTGATTTTTCAGTATTCTACCTAATGAAATAATGCTTCTTTCTTTCTTGACTCTGTTTTCTTTACTCCAACATCTGCCGTGTACACGCACTTATTTTTCAATATCACATAGAATTTGGTATAGTTCTAATTGTCATTTTCGAATTACAAATAAACTGACGGATGGGAAATAAATAAACAATCTTGAGATTCAAAAAAAAAGGTTGAATACATGCCTTATTGATGGGGGAAGAGAAAGGAGAGATAAGTCAAAAAACAATATGAAGAGAGTTGTAGTCCCTATGGCCTACGTCTGACTTCGGATCAGAAGGTTGCAGGTTCGATTCCTGTCGCGGATGTTTCATTGTAAAAATTATTTCTATTTTCATTTCTATCTCAAAGAAAAATTGCGCCGGACAGACAGACAGAGAAATAAAAGATTTTAGTAATATAGATTTCTGAGGATGGATTAAAACCAAAAGAAATTGCAAAAGCAATTGTTTTGAATAGCTATTTTTACTACTGTTAATTTAATCGAGAGTTTACATATTTACAGAATGGAATATTTTTATTTCGGAATCAATCACGAAATTTATCCAAAAAAGTCGAGGAAATATTTTTAAATAATACAGTATAACAAACTCTCATGTTTGTGTACCTAAAAAACACAAGGAGCCAGAAGTCCATATTTTATATTTTAATTTCAAATATGGTCATCGTTTCAAACAACCGCCAAATATTAAATTAAAGCAATTTAAACATATATCAGAATCAGTTCCTTTCTAAATATTGTACCATTCCATTGCAAGTGCTGAAACTCATCAAATGGCTTAACAACTAAAGTAGACTTCTTTATGTATATACTTTTTTTTATCATATTGATACAAGATCCAACTGCAAACTAATTGATTTAACGACTAAGGAAAATTTGAGAACAGACGAAATTTGTTCATGTTTGTGTAAGCTGAGCCAAATTGAAACAATCTGCAGGAGAGATGGGAATTTCTAAATCTTAATGGCAGTAAAAGTCAGCATTTCTGAGTATAGACTCTTGGCCAAGTTGCACCAAACTTCAATTAACTTTGACGGCTGCATTGTGGACGCAGCTAAAATTAGTGGGAGGGGGGGGGGTGCTGCTGCAGAAAAATTTTAGCCTTTGTTTTAAAATTGTGTGAAAGGAAACAAACATGCATAAAAAGAAATTTATCAAGTTTCTGAATAAATTTTCTTTTTATACATGTTTGTTTCCTTTCACACAATTTTAAAGCAAAGGCTAAACTTTTTCTGGAGCAGCACCCTCCACTAATTTTAGCTACGTCCACAATGCAGCCGTCAAAGTTAATTGAAGTTTGGTGCACTTGGCCATCAGACTTTTATTTTTTTATCTTTGTAATTTAATTTTTTTAATCAGTTAAAAAAAAAATTATGGTTTCACTTTTTAAGTTTTATTAGGAGAACCCATTACTTTTTATTTAAAACTGATCGAACCTCTAATATATTCGACGATTGAAAAACAAAACAAAAACAAACAAACAAACAGAAATTCATTAATAAATTATAAAAAAGATCTTATGATTGCATAGGAATAAAAGTTCAATTAATTCAGGAAAAAAAAATACGAAGAAAAGCTCATCAGCCTTTGATTATATTTCGATTTTTTTTTTAACTTCTAAATAATTTTTATAGTAACCCAGTTGATATTTGGAATGTAGTAATCACAGTGCAGTCGTGCATAATGCATTTTATTTTGGTTTTTTAAACGTAGAAGGCCTAGCTAAGTTAAAGGGCGGCTGTGGTCAAATAATTAGTATTGCAAGGTCCTCAAGTTACGTTAGTTACGTTTTCAGATCCTACAACACCATTAATTACTAATAGGTAATTTCATGAAAAAGCCAGAAAAGGTAAATGATCGTTACGGTAAAAATAATTTAAAATTTCATTTGTCATTTCGGTACTGTGTCTGAAGTTTGTAAAACGCCAGTGCTTGCTAATACGGCATTTAAGCATTTTTTGCTTAAGTTAAATTGCCTACATACGATAAAGCCCCACTAAATATTATAGTAGCGGTCGTTTAGATTATGTTTGAAGTTCCTGATGCATCCTAGCAAACGATCAAGTCTGTTCCCTGTAAGAAGTTACACCCTTTGGCAAGTTGTTGTATCAGATTAACATTGTCATTAAAAAGATTATCGACATTTATTAAACTGGGATGTTGAAATTTGCCAAGATTTAAAAGACTATATTTTAGGAATAACTAAACCAAGAAGTTTAGATTAAATTCGAAATAATTGGGCTACAACCAGAGATGTGATTTTGTAAATTCTGAACGTGAAGATTAAGGTTTTTGTAAATTCTTCAGGTTAAACATGCAGAATACTGCGTAAATAATGCAGTAAGTTGTAAAAAAAAAAAGTGTTAGTGAAGGATAAACCGATAAATGTGGCCTTTTTATCAGCAGTAGTACCTAGGAAATATAAGACCAACAGGATTAACAGGAGGGTAAATATCGTTCATCAAGACTTCGCAAACGAACGAAATGAGACATGACTTCGTTTTGAACAGTATAATAAGTTTAGCCTGTATTCAAGCAACAGAACATTAATTTTTCAAAAAAAGTTGATTAAATAAATAATAATAATAAAAAAATCACAGAAGGATTCAGCTTCACATTCTAAATTCTAAATTTCATGCAAAAATAAATAAGTGAACAAATCTAAAATGAAATTGCTTTTATTATTACCTAGTAAAGAACTTGACTAAATTAATTCATTTCCATCGATGTTTTGAGAAAATGATTTACAGAAAGATAGTTTGTTCCTTAGGTTGAGATACAGGCTTGAGATCGACGTTGTTTGAGGTTTTGTGAGATTAATCACTATTCTTGTAAAAGAGCAGATCTTGCCTCGTTGAGGTTACAAGGAGGTATATTGAGACCTGTAATCCGTCTTTCTTCAGTATTCCAAACATATTTTGTCGGGTTAAGGTCAGTTTATCTGGATGGCTATTCTACAAATAACTGCTTCTCTCTCTAGTTAAATCAGGCGAGATCTAGGAGGCTGCATTATCATCCATCAACAAGGCTCTTGGCTGTGAGAAATGGACGACCATATTGGTCAAGATGGCTTTACCTGACAGCCTGGGAAAACGTGATCATCAGTGCAGCTGTTGATTGTAATCCCAAACCATGTCATCACAACCCTGTCTCTTTCCTGGAAGTTAGTAGGATGATATCGAGTTCCAGGCTGTCTCCATATCTTTGCTCGTCGGGAATCACTTTGGGAATTGAATGGAAATCTCCACTTTCGTCAAACAAAGAAACAAACGCGAATTGAAGTGGCAGCAAAAATGAGCGACCTTTTATAATTGTACAAGTTCGAGTTCGGGACTGTTTTATGGAAATTTTGTTTGCACATTTGATATCTTGAGTAAACTCTTATGCAATATATACGACTTTTGTGCTTTTGTTTCAGTTACCTAAATAGCTATACTGTTGCAAAAAAAAAACAAAAACCAACGACTCACCCTTAAAAAATAGAATGAGAGCCGCGAAACTTAATGTGCAAATGCCTTTCGGCTAGATAAACAAATTATTAACATTTCATCGCCAATGAACACACCGGGCATTTTCAGAGCGCATGAAAGCGGCATTTGTATGGACGGACAAATCTGACGGGTTTTCTTGTTTTGTTACGTTAAGTAGTATATGAAGATGCCTCTACGGTGCACTTATCAGCAGCATCAGCAACTGAGCGAGTTTGAGAGAGATCGTATCATAGGCTTAAGAGAAGCCGACCTTGGTCAGAGAAATTTGGCAGTAATACGATTTTTTGGCAACAGTAGGTTCAGGAGGACAGACGTTATTTTCACGAAGGATTTGGATGTTCTAGGGAAACAAGTGCTCGAGGGGATCGTGCGATCACAATAGCAACCATAACGACACTTCCTCCAGTGACGCCTCATCCTTCAAGCAAAGGCACATAACGTCCTCTACGCATCGTACAGTATCAAGGGACATCATTTTTGGTGTCCTTTATGACGTCTACCACTGATCACCGCACATGGCAGCACCATCTGAAGTGCTGAGCCCGGGAATCCTGGTTAGTGTCCAATTTTAGAGTCGTATTGTGTTCAGCTACGAATCCCGCTTTTCTCTTGATACAGTTGATACCATACTCGTATATGGAGGAAGCGTGGTTATGCTCCAATTCGGCTGCTGCTATCGTCACATCTGGGCCATCACACCAGATTGGCTGTTACAGTGTGAAGATCTGTCACGCTTTCAGCGGCTATTTACCATCATGATAATGTCAGACCTCACACAGATATTCTCTCATCAATGCTTCCGTGGAGTTCATACCCTCTCATGGTCAGCCAGTTTCCTCTCGCCAGTCGAGAATGTATGGATAAAGGTGGGAAGCAGTTGCTGTCATTACGGAATGTGATAGAAGTAACCCAATTGCAGAACATCAGAGGACCACATTAGATTATTAGACTATTAGATTATTATTATCATTTGATTAGACTATTATTTGCCTCCATGCCGCAATCTATTTTAGCTTGTTTCGCCTCAGAGGAGGATTTATTACGTATTATAACGTAAGACCGTTACATTACCATTGCTCTGTAATACAAAGTTCTTTGGCAATGAAATTGTAACATTTCTTTACATACTTATTGCGTGTGCGAAGTTTCATAGCGATAGAACACTTTCTTCGGGGTGCGTCGTTTTATTTTTATTTATTTATTTATTTATTTATTTATTTATTTATTTATTTATTTATTTATTTATTTATTTATTTATTTATTTATTAATTTTCTTTTTGTAACAATGTATTTACAGTTTTGCAAACCCCATTGGTAGAAGTTGTTATCTTATCCTCACAGTATTAGGATATAAAATCCTAAGTTCATATTTTCTGCAACCAAAGGACTTTTTTTACGATCCTAGTAAGTAGACTACAATGTACAGGCATTTGCTACAGCCAATAGGAGTGTTTGGGCATTAAGGTTGATGTAGTGCAATAAACCATAGTTCAAGATATCTTTACCATCCATTATTACGTTACATTACATTACAATTTTGCTTGTGTTGCTTCACTTTTGAGTACTAGTGCACAGAGGCTACATATTTAATCTACAGCAACATATTTATTATAACTATTATAAACTTTTTAAAGAAAATTGTAAAAGTTCTTAGTGGTAGCCTACAAACGTCGATCACATTTGATTGAGTGTCTTCCAACACTTGTCTTTTTTTTCCAATTTCAGTTTAGAAACAAATATAATCATAAGGTGACAAAGAGGTCCTCGAGGGGGCTAATAAGAACTTAAAATCCCTAAACTAAAATTGTGAATGAAAACCACGTGTTTGTATGATGTTGAA
The DNA here is from genome assembly GCA_023159025.1 of Thereuonema tuberculata. Lineage (NCBI taxonomy): Eukaryota > Metazoa > Arthropoda > Chilopoda > Scutigeromorpha > Scutigeridae > Thereuonema > Thereuonema tuberculata. Next base: position 113,412,878 of record JAFIDM010009631.1, read on the forward strand.
GGAAGAGCGACCAACTTCCTCTAACTATCCATAAGAAGGACTTAGAGGAATGCCTTGAGTAGTTTAATGATGATTGATGTAATAAATGTATTGCTGCAAATGAAATACATTTCAAATAATTCGACAAAAAAAAAAAAAATAATTATACTGAAGATAACTGTTTTTATGAAACTAGTCCGGAGAATTTTGGAACAGACCGTATAGTCTACAAACATTAGATATCCAGCTATAAATGAATCTAAGGTGGAAACTAAAAACCGCTATGCTTTGAGAGCTTTTTTTAAGTTCTAAAAAAAATCGACAAATTGTGAAAAGTCATACTTTTTGATTCGAATAGCGAACCTGTCAAATACATTCGACGAATAGAATTTATAAGGAAAAAAAAGCAACAAACTAACAAACGTATTTTACAAATTGATACGTTTTACAAATTGGCTGCATTAATTAGTTGAGTTTTTCAAAATAAAAATGTCAAGAGCATCGTCTGTTTCTAAATTGGAATTTTTAAGACTGCCTATTTATCTAATGAAGCAAACCAACTTATAATTTTCGGTATTTTGTAAAAGATTACGTTAAACCGCAATTAAATCGAAGCAGTATTCAAACAATTGAAGAAACGTTAAGTATCCCCCTGACACGAATTCATTGTTGCTTATCAGTAAATATTGTAATTTTTCAAGTCAATAAAATTCTGATGCTTTTCCTGTAAGATTTTGTCCCTTTGTGTGATGACTGTTAGGCGGTGGAACTGAGCATATAGTAGATTAATCAGGTCGTTAATTTTCTGCTCATTTACATTCCAAGAGCTGTAATTTAACGTATAGTATATTAGTGGACTCTTAATTTCTGAGTATAGAGAGCGAAACTATTTTCTCACCCACTTAGAATATATAGATAAATAGAAGAATATTATTATTATTATTGTTGTTGTTGTTGCTTTTAGGAATTTTAAATTCATTGAAAAGTCTTGATAATGTTTCAAATGGGAAAAGTGATAGAAATATAATTAATTAAAGACATGTTTTATTCATTCATTCCTTTTGGAATATTTAAGATATTGATCGAGCTTAAAAAATACAAATATATTTCAAGATAAATATAATTCATTCTGAAATTTAAAAAATATATATATATGAACTTACAAATTATGAATAGTCCTTTTTTCAGAAGGACAAAAATTAATAGAAATGTTTGAATTTATTAAGTTCCATGCCAACCTTTCTTCTGATTTCTTTCTTCTTACCATTATTATCATGAAATCTCACTTTCGATTCTATATTAGTTGCAATTTTGTAAATATTAAGCT
>JAFIDM010009631.1:113414583-113445351 GCA_023159025.1 Thereuonema tuberculata
AAATATCAAAGACCCGGCTACTATTAGAGACCGGCTACTATTTGACCGTATCCCCTCTGCAGCCCGGCGCTTATTAGAGACCGGCGACAATAAGAGCCTCGGCGTTTATTGGAGCATTTACGGTATTTTCTTTTCTCTTTATACATATCTCATAAAAGAGTTACAAATGAATGAAGATACACACGAAATGCCCAATGACTTATCGCTTTGGTGTGTTGTGAGATGGCTTTCAACCTACAATGTTTTGAGCCGTTTTGTGGAACTCTTAAATCCTATCATAGCATTTACAAAAGAAAAAGGAAAAACATTTCCTGAACTAGAAAACAAAACGTGGCTTTCTGATCTAATGTTCCTCACAGATATGTTGGAACATTTGCAAAAACTAAATTTGTCATTACAAGGAAAAGATAAAAATATCATAGAATTGTTACAAACTATATTTATTTTTGAAGCAAAACTGCAGCTTTTTGTTCATGACATTAAATCATTTTCTGCGAGTGAAAGAAAATAGGATTAATATTAAAGAAGAAAAGTTGGAAGAAAATAAACAAAAATTAAAGGAATTACAATGAGACTTCAAACATAGGTTTGAATATTTTAAAAGTTTGAAACCTACATTTGCTTATTTTGTAAACCCATTTATTTTTGATATTTTTGAAAATGGCTTTCCATTGTCTGAATTATTAATACTTGCTGAAAGAGGAGCTGCGGAATTAGTCATTAGAATTGAAAGAAGATCAGGCATTACTAATGCAGCACAAGTCAAATACCATAAGGGGTCGTCCATTAATCACGTGAGGTTTTTTTAGGAACTTATTAACCCCCCTCCCCCCTGGTGATACGTGGTGAGGTTTTAGACTACCCCCCCCCATCCAAAATCACGTGTATTTTTTTGGTAAAAAAAACCCTCTAAACCTATCTATTCAACCAAAATTAAAAAGGAAAAAAAACCTCTCTAAAGAGCCTCACGTGATTAATGGACGATCCCTAATTGAATTTTGGAAACTTGTGCTAGAATTCAAATATCCTAATTTAAAGAAAGCTGCTTGCCGATTATTTTCCGTTTTCGGTACAACATATAGTTGTGAATCGTTATACTCCTCTATGAACTTTGTAAAATCAAAACAGCATTCACAGCTAACAAACGAGCATTTGACAGATTTGCTGAATGGCTGAAACAAATTTTACACCAAATTTTAGAGATTTAGCTAAAAATGATAAATAAACTTTTTATTACATTTTATTTTTATTAAATAAATTTTGAACGAATTATTTTGTATTTTCTTTCTTTTATTTTCTTATATATGTATTTTTTATACTTTGTATAGCAATTAAGATTTGAATAGAAATGTAATTAAATTTGAATTTGTGTGTTTAATACTATGGAACGTGACTATAGTGTGGCTCTTTACATACATGAAAATCCAGAATGTGGCTCTCGTTGACCTCATGTATGCCCATGCCTGATATATAACGTCTGATATCTCCGCAGTCTCAAGTAGTAGCATTCGCAACACCGATGGTAGCGTATCAGGACCCAAGCGACTTCGAAAGCGGTATGATTGTAGGGGTCCGGGAGATGGATCACTCCATTTCGGAAATTACGATGAAGTTCGGATTCCCAAGTTCAAAAATTTCAAGAGTGTAACTGGACCACACGAAGTAAGGGAAAATATCCTGCATGTGAGACCGATGTGGCCTAAAAAAAGCCCTTGACGAACGTGGACAACCCCGTATGGCACTCATCATAACATCCAGACCACGGGCAACATTAACAGCCTAATGCAATGCTGGGCTCAGTACTGGCATCAGCGTTCGAACAGCGCAAAGTTCCCTGTATTCTATGGGGTGCCATTGCTGACCACACAATACAAGGCTCTGTGCCTCGTCTGGGCTCGGGAACACCGCCATTGGACTCTACACGATTGGAAAGTGTAGCCTGATCCGCCGAATCACGGTCCCAATTGTTTCAGGCAGATGGGCGACTCCGACTGTGACGAAAACCCACGCTGTACTTGATCGCGCATGCCTACAATACAGTTACAATGCAGGGAGGCGGTGCCTCTGTAACGGTATGGGGTGTGTTCAGCTGGCTCAGTGAGTGGTAGCCGCTACGGTACCATCATTGCGAAACATTTGCACCTGTTAATGTCCTGCATTTATCCCGATGGGTAAGGCCTCTTTCAATCTGATAATATATCACCGCATAAAGCCACAGTCACCCAATTATGACTGGAGGAACATTCCTATGAGTTTGCCATCATTTCTTGGTCCCGCGTTCGCAGGATTTAAACGCCATCCAACACACACGGGATACACTTTAACGTACCTTCACTGCCATGACTCCTTCATCGGCGAACATTACGGAATTGTGGGACCCTGCAAGATGCGTCATGTGCACTGTCTCCACAGTACACAAAGCGCTCATGGAGTCCATGCTCCATGATACCGTCATCACGAGCACCTACTCGGTATTAGACAGATGTCCCAGTTTTTTTGGTATTTCAGTGTATATAAGATATCAGATTCCTATGGAGCAGCTATGTAAGTTGGCGTTCTCTTAATGATCAGTGGGTTTCGTCTTTTAGAACCCTGCTGAATGCGGCTTTCTCTGGATTTCTCTTACATCAACCTAGTATTCTTTCATCATCACTTCTTACATTCCGTCATCTCTGGCTGTCTGATGATAATATTAATATTTATAAATCTTTGTATATCTACAAACATCTATTTCATCGAAATATCTTTTATGATGCAACAACACAGTTGGAATACCTTAACATTCAATCGCTATTCCGGCACATAATTAATAAGGAAATTTAATTTTAGCAAAATATTGCATAAGATTAGTATTTGTTGTGGAATATTAACCTTTACATTGATCTGAGAAAATTCATCAAAAATTTAAAACTCTAACTGTACTAAAATATTTGAGTTGCCAGATAACATTTGAAAATAACACAACAATAACAGTAGTTACTAGGTTGATAATTAAGCCACTGTGAAATGAACTTAGGAAATAATTATTATTTAAAAACTGTTTTATGCAAAAATATTTAAATTCATATTAAAGAAATTAACATCCGCAATATCAAGATTATTTTGGGGAAATGTAAGGTTGCCCCGTTTTAGAATAAAAAAAATTCTAATCATGAATAAACAACTATTTTTAGTATGAATCAGAATGATAATAAGATGATAAAATTTATAAGACTCAACAAGTAAAACTAATTTACCATCAACTTGGCAAAGTGGAGCAGAAGAACCAGTTTTGTCGTTCTTACGATCTTCGGGAAAAAACCTATTTGTTGGAGTGTAATTCTAAAACTGTTTGAACAATTTCAATTTTTTTTTGTAGAAATATGTGGTAAAATTTGGGACTTTTTTTTTAAAAAATTGGAAATTGATCATATCTTTTAAGAATAACCATCTAATTATCTTTCGATGATTATTCCTTTAAGATGTGATCAATTTTCGATTATCCACATTTTATTATAAAAATCATTGAAATCGATCAAATAGATTCTCAGTTATATTCAGTCAGTCTGCTTTTTTTCCACCCAGTGATTGCTGAAATTAATTTTTTTTTTTAAAACTTTAGGAACAAATGCGAAATACATTGATAGACATATGTCACTTCATAAAGGCTTGACTATTTCAAAATGCAAATTTAAAGGACATTTGCCTCATGATTCCAAATTTACAGATTTAATCAGATTTATATTTCAATTTAAAGCTAACCTAATGGAACTGGCGCCCGAATTGGCAAAATCAAAAAACCCGTCAAAATTCGTTGTCATCGTTTTCCAACTTTCCATGCATATTTTGTATTTACACATGTAACGTTTATTAGTTGCACACATATTTTATTTCATTATTAGATTTAGCTTTTATGGTAGAGACAGTGTGATTGTTATTATTCCATTAGAGTTAGAATAACCAAATGTTACTGACATTAAAATCTTTTTAAAACATGTTTGATCGTGCAATTTCGCCAATTTTTTTTTTCTAATTAATAAGCAAAATAAACTCTCGATTTTTTTTTGTTTAAGTTATAGTAATCGCTTAAAAAAAAAATCCTCCTTTAGAAAATTCAATCTGCATACTACAGTTCCACACAAATGGAAGCGCTCACTCTGTGACGAAGCTGTCATACGCAATTTCGTCAAATGTAGATTGTGCTTAGCTGGTATCTGTTGGCCGGAAAGACTCATTCTCTTAGTAATTTTTCCTGATTCATAATGCTTTCAGGGAAAGAAAAATAATAAACAAAAGGATTTTTCTTACTTTTATACAGGCTTCTGTTGCTAAATTAATAAAATTAATCATTAATAATAAGAATAATAGTATCTACAAATCAAAAATGTTCAAAAAAATTCAATGAAAATATCTAAAAAAAGATGAAAGGAAATTGAATGACGAATCACTTAACTATATTGAGGCTTTGAATTGAAGTGATTTTCGTAACATGATATACCTTTCATCAGGCCCCCACATCAAATTCGGGGCCCAGATACCAAATGCAGTAACAGCCACCCCTCCACCTTCTACGTTATGGTCAGAATCATAGATTCTTAGCCAAAAATATCGCGAAAACACCCACACGATATCACAGTTCTCCCTTTTAAACATACTACACAGAGTTATTATCATTGTTTTTTAGAGTAAATTAATTTAACATCAACACCTGTTTTTTCCAGCTCTATCCAAAAGTTTAGAAATGAATATCAGAAAAAAATCGGTCTATGCAATCATTGTAATGCAGAATAGCTCTATGCAGACGGTTAAAGCAGAAAAATAGTTTATATAAAATGTAGACTTAACTATAAAAAAAAGCCTAGAAGTGATAGGCTAATTCATATAATTTTTCTTTTCGGTTAAGACCTCAGCCCGGGCCCCTTTGATGGTCGGGCCCCGGTGCTAAGGGACCAACTGACCCTCCTCCCCTTGTGGGGGCCATGCCTTTCATCAGTTATTTTTATTTGAATTCCAGGGCCCCTAAGACTCCCGACGAATTGCCTGATGAGTAAATTTATTATATATCACATTATAGACAGCTGAAAGAAGAGAAGGACTTGGAAAAAGACTGATCGCACGATGGATAGGGTAGGGAGAGGGAAATTTATGTCTTGGGATTCAAACTCTCACGATGCATCATGGCCACAATAAGTCGAGCGTCTGGCTCCGATAACTGTTTAGGCCTGCTTATATTTTGGCGATAAAGATGATTATTTTTTTTTTCTCTTTATAATTTGCGACAAAAGTAAAATAAACTTAAAAAAAGGTTGACCATAAGAAGAAACAGAATGCTTTATTTAAACTGAAGAAAAATATTTGTAACAGCTAGGCCTACATGAGAAAAAGAAATTGAGGAATGGTATTCTTACTAATAATGAGCATCTTAGATTTATATAAGAATGTATCCTGTTGTAAGTAAAAGAATATCATAAGGGGTCGTTCAAGTATTACGTAAGCACATTTTTAGTCATTTTAGACCCCCTTTCCTCCCTTCTCAGCAAAAATAAGCAATGGCCGATCCTCCCCCTAGTGCTTACGTAAGATTTGCAAAATCATTAACAGTAAATACCACTGAACAATAAATTAAAACACTCAGAATTATATCAAAGTGCGTGTTTGTCTGTCCTCTGTAAGCATTGCTCTGATCCCCCCCCCCCTTTGTCAACAAAAATAAAGCCTGAACCCCCTACCCCCTTGAACAGTCCCTAATAGATAAAAACAACATCAAAAACTAAAATATCACTAATTCTCCGAATGAAATAATTTATCTCTCTCTTTGATACATACTACTTTTTAAAGCAGTTAGCCTAATTTGTAATTTAAGAAAGCCAGTGAATGGGGATAATATTCTGTATCTACTGTAATGTTTTTTCTGTCCAGTTATTTCATGCAGTTGTTCTGTTAGTTTTAATAACAGCAATGAAGTAATTACTTTTGTTTTAGCTATAAAAAAGTAATTACTTCAATTAATCGATTCTCATTTTAATCTAATTGTCAAATTTGATCTCCACTGGTCGATCGCGACACGTGACTTCCTCACACATCGAATTAGACATTCCGCCAACAGTGATGTCCAGCAATACTGTAACTGTATTTGAGCGATCAATGATACGCAATCACTCAGTGTAATTACTTAACACAAATAAGAAATAAGATATAAAGCAATTAGATGATCAACAGTGTCCATGGACCAAAAAGTGGGGTTAGTTTTAGAAGCCAGCAGTAGGATATAAAAGGTTTTTTTTTTTTTTTTTTTCCCTCAAATCGTAAATTACCTACATTTCTATCAAGAAAAAAAGCCCTGGATAATTTGCCTAAGTTCTTAAAACCAATATTACAAAAATTAACAAGCTTATTACTATTCTAAATAACAATGGTTTTCTCAAAACAGATCCAGTGTTTTACTGCATTTAGTTCGATCTTCTAATTTTGATATTTCTGATCAACTCAATACAAATTTCATTTATATTTTTAGACGATCACCTTCCAATTATAAAATATAATCGCATTTCTGTTCATTAATATTGTGAAGAATTCGTTATGGATAGATATGATAAAACACTTTGATTTCTTATCACATTTAGCCATTATCTCTTCGTGATTATCTTCATTTCTTTTCTTCACCTCCTACGATTCTTCCAAGCCGGTTCCTACGTTTGTCGTCTTTAAGTCCTTATTTTGCGTTCGATTTAATGTTTTTACTGAAGTTATTATTTTAGAAGTTACCATTCAGTATTAATATTACGGACAGTTTCTGAATTGTTGAACTTAATTTTTTTTCTTTTACTTTTGTTTCTTCAGTAAATTTATTAAAAATATGAATTAAAGATAGATTTTGATTAGGAAAAAAGAAACTTCATTTCGTAATGTCTTAATGTCACTTTTTCTGCCAAAAACATTTAATTGTGTCAGCAGAAAATAATATAGTAGGCCTGTATTTAATTTCATCATATTTTTATTTTCCCCTTACGATAGTAAACAAAAAAATACATCAACATACTAATCAATAACATGATTAGAAATAAAATTAATTAAATATTTTTATTTTTATTTCTATTCATTTAATTTCTCAAAATATCTAAATCCCGATTTTAATGGAAATAGATCCTCTCCATTTCAGAATGATGGCCTTCAATAAGATCATCAGTATTTCTCATCTTCTTCTTTTCTCTTTTTTAAACTTAGTTTTAACAAAAAAAAAAGTAAAGCATCGTAAAATACAAGTTAAGTTACTTCTAATTTGCACTTAAATTAAAAAAAATAGTAAGATTTTATTACTAAATTTCTTATACAAAGTTTATTCTGAATTTCGCATTTAAAATACTTGTCAGTTGATAGGATTTTATTTCATTTACATGTCATTGTTTGTAATCATTATTTTTAGGAAATGTCCAATTGATAATTCTTATTTCAGAATTCGAAGTATTGACTTAACTTACATTCCACTTTTAATCATTTACATTCTCATTTTTTTAGCTTTATGTTTTTATTATTGTCTTGCTTCTGAATAAACTCTGTGCAGATTATGTAAGTTTCTTGGAAATTTCAGTTTATTTTGATCTGGCATTTTTTTTCTATCAGTAATTGAAGTCCTATCGATTACAGACACAACCTTTAGTCTTATAGTATTTCATTTGGGCGTTACCTCTCGGCAGTGGAGAGATCATTTATACTACTTGGAGAATTGTGGAAATAAAGAAACTTCCGAGAAATAAAGCCTTTTTACATACTTATTTCTATTTTAATTCTTACATTTAACAGTATGTTGTTTACTTGAGCGCTGATTACTGCAATATTAAGTTGGCTAAATCGGCATTATGGAACTTTGTATCCTGTGAGGAATTACTTGTTTCATTACAGTTGAGCATCCCTAATCCGGAATGCTTGGGACCGAGAATATTTCGGATTTTTTCCGAATTTTGGAATATGGCAGGAAATTGATATTTTTGCAGAAAATCATTTTTTTTTAGTTATTTTTTTTAATTAATATAAATAATATCAGTACAAATGAAACAAAGATTATAAATTTATTTATTTGTGTAATTCAGTTATTTAGGTTTGGCAGTTCCCATTAATAGAAAAGCCAGAGAAATTCCCAAGCAATTGGCTTCATTTTATCTTTCTAATGTTTCTTAGATGACATCCCTCAATACAAGGAGTATTAATGCACCTCATGAATGAATTTACCTCATAGACAAGACATCATCTTGAAAAGTTCTGATTTCGGAATATTACAGGTTTCAGGATGCTCAACTATATTATAAAAAACCGAAATGGAATTCCTTATTATTATCCTAAAAAATATTATGTAATAGAAACTAACAATTACTTTTTTATCAAGAAGATTACTGATAAGTGATGACCTATTCTCCATAAGCTACAATGGATTAAGTCTAATTGAATCTAATTAAGTTGCGATCTGAGCTAATTTAAATAGATTTTTAAATTCACTTAAATAGAATTATTAGAAATTTGGTGCCAATAATATAGAACCAGTTGAATCGAAATACTGTATTTTAAATTGAAACAGTCGGATTGTGATTGTCATCTAAATTATGATGCCTTACTTTAATATCTTTATCATTTTAATACATCTGATAAAATTAGTTGTTTTAAAGTGATTATTGCATGGAAAGATGAAGCCAAATACGTAGAGTCCGGAAATTACCTGTCGGGAAACAAAACCCTTTTGGACTGGTCACCAGCTAGATATTATTCTTAATTATGCTAATTTAAAAACTGTACTCTGGTCTAAGCAATGAATAATAACTTTTAAGCAGTTGATATACTTTCATAGCTTTAAAAACATAATCATAGCCATTGTAAAGTTTGATAATGTTGTTGTGAGCACATCCAGACTGACACTGGTCTGTGTTCCAGTGTCAATGGGATTAAGGGTCGGAATAAGGACAAACGGATTTTAAGCATTTATTCTGTTGATAACTGGATTTAATTTTTACAAATTAAGAGATTGTAGAAAACCATCTTTAAAATTCAAGTTAAATCCCAGTTCCTGATTTAACTTGGAAAATCATCCGAGTAGTTTTACTTTGGGAGCAATTATGGTAATAAATAAATGTAGGTACTGAGGTAAATAAATATATAAATTATATAATATTTATATAATATATAAGCTATAATAATATAATTTGTATATTATTACATAAATAATCCTCAATACCTCAATAAAGAGAAAGTATTGAGTCAAAATACCCGGTAGCTTTCCGGGTGATTCAAAATGATTTGAACGATTTCAAAAATTTACTAAAAATCGTATTGAATATTTCAATAAAGGAATGTACAGTTGGATACAGCAACTTTGGAAGTTTTTTTTTCCAGATCTCATGACTGTTGAATATGAGCACCTTTCATCACACGACAAATGGCAACACGGTACTCAAATTCCACCCATATGCGAAGTAGCATGAGTCTGTCGATTGTGGCAATCGCAGCGCGGATGCACATCTTCAAGTCATACAGATCTGTTGCTAAGAGAAGTACAAACACCGTGTCTTTAACATAGCCCCATAAGAAGAAGTCGCAAGGAGTGAGATCCATTGAACGGGGTGGCCACGTCATTAACTGTTGATCGCAAGAACCCGCAAGACTGATCCACCGTTGTGGCAATCGTTCTTTTAGGTGCTGGCATAATATAGTCTGAAAGTTGGGTAGTGCCCCCTCTTGCTGGAAAATGAGTCCATCACTGTCGGTGTAACAGCTATTCAGTTAACATGTCGAGACACAGTAGGGGAGACCGGGGCAGAGTGGACCATTGACTTTAGTTACTCGTGTAGAACCTAGAATGCGCCAAAAGTCGGAAAGAAGGTTGGCGCCATTGTGGCGCTGCTACCACAAAAGCGTCAGTGAATTCGGCTTATTGGTGACAGTGAGGTGATCTATTGTTTTGTTTTTGTTCAGGTCAGTAATTGTTCAGTGTTGTTTTTACTTTATTATTGCCGTGCATCGTTGCATTGCATAACACAAACGTAATATGCGTATTAAAGGCGGTAATCTAAAGATCATTTTAAACTATAGTATGAATTGAATACTTAAAGTAGTCGATAGTTACAACTGAAGGAAACGCCAAAATGGCGATGGGGCAGAGTGGACCGAACGACACGGGGCACATTGGACCAGCGGTCCAATCTGTCCCGCTCTTTTTACAATAAAATATTATATTAATATATTTATATTTATATATATATTTGGCACTATGGTCACTATGGTTTAGGCTGTTTCCGCAACAGGAAATACAACGCCGCCTTTTTATGTTTTCCCCAGGGTGAAATTTCAACCCCACTTTGTCCGAGATAGGCCAGTTGGCTGTGATGGGGATGCTCATCCATCTGGATGGATGACCGAGACGAGCTTTCTTAAATATATGCATCACTTTGCAAGTTTCAATAGGTGCTCATCAGACCGCCCATGCCTGGTATTAATGGAAAATCATAGCTCTCACCTTTCTTGTGAGGTTTTAGATTTTTATAAGATGAATGGGATAACACTCTTGTCATTTCCAGCCCTCTGAAGTCATAAACTCCAACCGTTGGATGGGAGTATCTACGGTCCCTTCAAAAAGTTTGTTAATGCTGCATGTGATGCTTGGATGACCACCAACAAACGTCCGATGACTATTTATGACATCCCGGAAATTGAGAATACAGCTATACCACTGGCAGCTACTCCAGCAAACATATTGGCGGGTTTTAAGGTAATGGGGATAAGCCCGTTTAATCGAGATATCTTTACAGAGGCAGACTTTATGCCGGCGTACGTCACAGGCCGACCAAACCTAATGCTGTCTGACAGTGGAGCTGCTGCATCAACGTCATCAGCTAGTCAAACTCACTCACCAGATATAGTTGCGATGTATCCTTCTCCAAAAGACGTGAGGCCATTCACAAAAGCGGCACCAAGAAAAAAAAAATGATAAAAGGGGAGAGAACAAAAAAAAAGGTACACGGCAATACTGACGGATACGCCAGTAAAAAAAAAGCTCTGGAAGAAGAGCAACGAAAAGCTAAAGAAAGAAAAGAAAGAGTAGCAACGAAAAACATGACTCGGCCAACAGTCTCTAAAAGCAACATAAACAAAAAAAAATCAAATAGAAGCAAAGGCAAAGGGATAAAGAGGAAACAATTACAGATATTTAGTGATGATGATGATGATGATGATGATGATGATGATGCTGTGTGCCTCTCCTGTTTGAAGAACTTTAAAAAAAGCAAACCAGGGCAGGAGTGGATTCAATGTATGCGGTGCAAGAGCTGGGTCCATAGTTCCTGCGTAGCCAGTGATTTTCGGGGTTTATTTTACGAATGCCTCAACTGCAAAGAAGATCTAGTGAAAGTGATTAATTGATTAAATGTAAATTAATTAACTAAGTAAAAATTAATTAATTAAATGTAAACCTATTTTGATATTATTCATTTAAGACTTTCAACTGCATAACGATTACCGTAAATGCTCTAATAAACGCCGAGGCTCTTATTGTCGCCGTTCTCTAATAAGCGCCGGGCTGCAGATGGGATATGGTCAAATAGTAGCCGGTCTCTAATAGTAGCCGGGTCTTTGATATTTGCCTACCGGTACTAGTATAAGCGTCCGTATCTTTATAGTCGTGCGTAATACCTTACGATACATTGCCTTACAAAATGCTGCCGAAACGTTCATTTGACACTGCCTTTAAGATTCGCGCGGTGGAATACGCGAAAGAAACTTCCGGTGAGGCGGCCGCCCGTCATTGCGGATTCGGACGACGAATAGCAGCGAAAAATACAGAAAGACATTGCCATTTATCTTAAACAGTCTTATGTAGCATGTGAAATTCAAATAAAGTAGCTGTTTGTAATATTAGCCGGTATTTATGTAGAAAAATTTTGCGTTCTGAAGGTTTTTGTTAATAATGGCCGGGCCTCTAATAGCAGCCGGTCTCTATTAAGCGCCGGGAGCCGAGGCTAGTTATGCAAATAAACACCGGGGGCTTCTATTGGAGCATATACGGTATTTTAAATTTTCACTTGAATTTGTAATATCTTAGGTAGCCTACGTTAAGTTAAACTTTATTTCGTGATATCCTAAATGGCATGTTATTTTATATTCAACAAAAAACTTACTTTAAATGTTGTTATTCTTACTCGGTCCAACGTGCCCCATGGGATGGTCCAGTCTGCCCCATGGTCGGGGCAGGTTGGACCACTTTACCATTTTTGCTTTGCGAATTAATACCTATTTTATTTATGAAATGAAATGAAATCAAGTATTTATATTCTTGAATAGTTCCCGATTCTGACAAAAATAAATGCAATTTAAAATCTCTTAACAAAAACAAATACAAAATTCAACAAAAAAAAAGTGGACGTCTCCCCATCTCTTTCTCCTCTCCTTTGGCAGCCATGTTGTCTACAATGTCACATTATGGTCGACAGCAGAAGTTATTTGTCTATCGGCGCATCATTCAACTCGACAGACCTACACTACTTCACGTTTGGGAGGAATTTGAGTACCGTGTTGCCATTTGTCGTGTGACGAAAGGTGCTCATTTTCAACAGTTATGACATCTGGAAAAAAAAAAAAAAAAAAAAAAAACTTCCAAAGTTGCTGTATCCAAATGTACAATTCGTTAGTTAAAATATTCAATACGATTTTTACAGTGAATTTTTGAAATCGTTCAAATAATTTTGACTTACCGTGTATTTTAATCAGTTTACTTTCTATTAGAGATCCTAGAAATTGATTGCTATTTTTTTTTTTCCAGTTTGTCAGGTTTGTTTATTTTTATTAAAATTTGGTGAAGATGGATAGCATACAAGCTTAGACCGACTATTCATTTAGATTTTTAGTCTTTCGCACTTAAATCATGTAGAAAATATTGATAAAAAGGAAATCCAAATGTGAGATTTTTTTATTCTACAAAGTCAGTGAAAATTTCGAAAACATTAAGTTTATGCTAATATATTTAATAAGAAGATTTTGATTTTTTTCGGCTGGAAAAAAAACGAAAGCATAATAAAAATAGACAATAATGGTGATTTTTTTTTTCTGCAATAATTGGAATGCTTTATTATGAGTATTGATGAAATAATGATTGTAGGAAATAATAATAACTTATAATCATTTTTGTGCTGGTAAATGGAAGCGAAGCGGCCATTATTTCATGCTCATACATGTTGTTAGCATATACAGTATTGTTCCTATTTTTCTTTATAAAATGAAAGGATAACATATATTTAAAAAATATAAGTAAATATAAGTAAAAAATTAATAAATTAAAAAAAAATAAATTAGGCAGCGTTTTATAAATTCGTAGAACAGTGTTTGTAGGTGATGTCACATAAAAGCTTGTTGTTGATGTAGCCTATTTATTATATAATAGATATAAAATAGTTCTAATATTGGAGATAAATGATTTGGCCTTTGGACTATTTTTGCCTGTATATTCCGATAAATCGTAAGTATTTGCCAAGTAACATGGACATCTGTAAAATGCACTTTTAGAAACCGACATCATTACTATTATTTATTTTAATTGAAAGGCATCAAAGGAAGTATCAAGGAAGATACTTCGCACTGTTAGTTAGCTTTAAAAATTTGTTTGTAAAGATTGTAACAGTTACTTGGGTGAAAGAAAAGAAAAAAAAAGATGTGGCGATTAGGTTTTCAAGATATATTTAAAGCTACTAATAAAATGAAAGCATCATGTTGGTTTGGAAACTGGCAGACCAGATTGAGGCAATTAATTTGGCCTGAGTTGTGTAGAACACCTGGCTGTATACAGCAGAAAATTCTTCGGACACCTGCAGATGTTATTAGCGTACGTCAATCTCAGCACTCATGAATTAATTAAAAAAAATAAGAAAATAAAATCAAGTAGTGCACTTTAGGAATAATAAAAGAATTGAGAGAAAAAAATTAATAATATTGAAATGATACATGCATTAAAACAAAATAATGAAAGAGTATTTTATAAATGTACTTGAAGGCACCATGGGAAAAAGGCTCAAGAGAAAAGTTTTAATGTAGATGAACAGAAAGTTAAGGGAATTAGTAAATTAAAAATAAAGAAATTTTTAAAGAGTGGTAAAAAAAAAATTACAACCAACCAAACGAATAAATCTGGACAAAATTAAAACCGTATGTATAAGGTTTTGTTTATAAATATGTATAAACTTACTTAGTGATTATATAATATATATATGTTTTTATAATGTATTGAATATGGTTGAATGAAATTTGGAAAAAAGACACATTTATCTGGAGAATTGGAGAGAGATTATATAATTCCTATTTATAATCAGAAAAGAAAAATTAAGCTAAAAATTACCTTACGGCAGCTCTTCCAAATTTTTTTATTAACTCGATGGCTTTTTTCAACATTGGATTAAAAGAAAAAAGAAAGGGGGGGCGATCTACACCATCCAAACTATGGAAGGATAATGGTTGGCAATTTGTAGAAATTTGATAGACAATATGGATTTTTTTTTCTCATCTGCGAACTCCTAGATGAGAAATCCTCCTCAAAAGACTAGTAATCTTGAATTACTGGAAAATGGTTAGTTACAACATAAATCATAACAGAAAACTAAATTTGTTTTAAAAAATTAATCAACAGAAAATAAAATTTATATAATAAAATCACTAATAAATGTAAGATTAAATGAGAAAATGAAAAACACACACACACACACAAAAAAAAATACATTATTTATTTATTGACTGTAATGTTCCAAAATGCTTCTACAGATATTTAGGATTAAAATTCAGGAAAATATAGGGTGGCCACAATTAAAATATCTCTCTTCAGAGCTCTATGTAACTTCAACTAATAAGGCAACAGAATTACGAAGTAGACGATTTTAGGCTTGGGGAGAAGGATTCCGTGAGGAAAAAAAAAGTTCCAAAATCTCCCAATAGGATGAAATATAGCGCTATTCAGGAGAAAACGTATGGCAAAGTATCAATTACACGGCTGAAAATTGTGTGGTTCTGTGCAGGATGTTGGTTAGGAATTTGCTGGTCTTTGCGTGTTTAACAGGTTTCCCATCAAGATATTTTGAGTGTATTACACGACCCAGCAAGAATACATCCTCCCTTTTGAATATCACGTGAAGGTCTCGTGGTTGACGAGATCCCAACTTGGCACAAGATTGGTCTCTTAGCACTTCGCAGTTGCCATCATACCTACGTTTTATTTAGGAAAATAAACATTGATTTATAAATAAAACCATTTAGTCAACGCATCGAAAAAGGGAGAGAATGTTTTTAATTAATTAAAACAAGAAGTTTTCATTTTTTCATCATTTTGTATTTATTTGTTTTCAGTTTCGATATTTCTCGTTAAATCTCGACAAATGACGATATTTTTTTGAGATTTCAAGCGCTAGCCGATTCAAATTTTCAGACCAGAATTCTGTTAAGAATTGGGTACGTAGCTTTTTCTGGAAGCATCTACGAAAACATACGGAAAAGATGACCGCTGTTCCTGAAAATCAATTTTGTAGTCAGTAATTTCGTGTAAACAGATACAAATCGAGTGGACTTTAAACTTCCACCAGGACCGCTGTTCGCTGTCAAATCAGCCAACCAGCAATAAAATAGAACAAGTCCTAAGAACTACTAGCCAACGTGAATTCCCAGTTCAGAACCATCCAATTTTCACCCATGTAATGCCAGCCTAAAAGAAAGCTACATCAGGTTAAAATTTCGAATTTTTATGTTTGCTTCATTCAAAAACTGATATAGAAACTGAACTGAGTACTGGCTGCTTTACACTCTCCCGAAAACTTGCCTCAAATCTTTTCCTTTTTTCTTTATCTCTGCTGTGAAATGATTTGAGAATTAATAACAAAACAAAGCTGCAAAATCATCTTCTTTGTGGCTTCGGCGAAGGCAGATGTAATCGCGTTCTCAACGAGAACAAACGAGACTTCAACACGGGAAGTTCTCTTCCCGTGTAAAGTGATTCGACAAGCGGTCCGCGACGACCGGCAACTGACAAAAATTTGAACTTGTTGAGGCGAGTTTTCGGGAGCGTGTAAAGCAGCCATACTAGAAGAAATGCTGTCAAAGCTCCAATTTACTCACAGTGGTTAACGATGAAGTTAATTTTCGATGAGATTTCCATTATTCTGAACCAGAAATTGCATTGGATATATACACTGCTCAGAAAATTTAGGGGATTTTGAGAAATGAATATTTCTCAAATAAAACAGAGGCATATGAGTTTATTTATTAAAGAACATCATCAGAGTAGCAAATGAAGGAAAATGGAAGTTGTCTGAATATGCAAATGAGGTGCAGAATCCATTTATCGGGATTGAGCAGGATTTGACACATGGACGGGGGTTAACATTCGCATGTCAAAAATGAAAAATGTGTCGCACATTGACTGTTCAGTAGGGTGTATGGTCACCCGAGACTGCTACAACACACAGACAGCAATGAGGCACGAAGAGGATCAAATTGTCCAGCAGTTCCTGTGGGATTCGTAGCCACTCGCTCACCAGGGCAGCTTCCAGCTGAGGAAGTGTTGTAGGAGGTGATTGGTGACTGGCAACACGTCTTCCCAGTGTATCCCAGGCGTGTTAGATAGGATTCATGTCTCGAGAACGTAAAGGCCAGTCCATGCGCTGATTTCCAGCCTCTTGCAGCATGTTGTTGACGAGATGCGCACTTTGGGGTGTGCATTATCGTCCATAAAAAGAAAGTTGGCCCCAACTGCTCCAGCGTAGGGTACCACTATAGGTTGTAGAATTTCATCCCGAAATCTTACAGCATTCACCGTTCCATTTCTAATAACATGGAGGTCGGTACTACCACCAATGATGATGCATGCCCACACCAGGATTCCACCTCCACCAAAAAATGTCTTTCTTGCACGAAACGTGGATTCTCCCGTTTTCCACGTTCACGCCAGATCAGGACATCCAATTGTCAGACTGCAGGCTGTATCTTGACTCGTCACTGAAGAGAACCGTAGACCGCTCTTCACAGGTCCAAGGAAGATGCATTTCAGCCCACCTTCTGTGGGTTCTGCGATGTTCAGCAGTTAACGGAATGCATACCATTGGTCGTCGGGCATACAGTCCACCGTGACGGAGTCGATTTCGCTACGTCTGAGTACATACCCGTCGTCCAGTAGCAGCGAGAAACTGTCCCCGCAGCCCAGTCGCATTGCTTCGCCGGTTTCATCGTGCTGTTAGCGTCAAATAGCAATTATCTCTTCCAGTGGTGGCACGTGAGTGGCCCTGCTCTGGTCTTCGTACTGTGCCAGTCTCTGTGAAACGATTCGAGAGTCTGCTAATCATGCTTTGGGAGATTCCAACCGCTGCTGCCACTGTCATCTGTGTTTAAACGGCCAGCTTCAAGACGCCCTATGACTCTCCATGCTTCATATTCGGTAAATTACGATGCAGGGGCATTTTTCAGGTGACACTCAATGATTCTGCCACTTGTTGTTGGGCCAGGAAAGTGGAGATAACCCAACAGCGCCAGCCTCTTTACACAGGGTTGTGGGCAAACATGCAAATTAACGTTTTGCATCACATTTGTATTTTCAGACAACTTCCATTTTCGTATCATATGCTTCTCTGATGATGTTCTTTAATAAATAAACTCAAATGCCTACGTTGTTTAGATGTATTATATTCATTTCGTAATACCTCCTAAATTTTGTGAGCAGTGTATATGCTCTATTTTAGAATGCACCATCGCATTCATCTACAAAACTTTAATGTCGAGAGAAAGCAATTTTATTTTTGTTTCCAACAGAAAAATAGTTTTTATCTTAGACGTAAATAAACTTACTTACATTTTTACACTTTGTAATTGGGGGAAGTATTTATCTAAATCTAAACTTTTGACGGCCGGTAATTCATCTTGTACTTACTTGAACGTAACGAAAATGAGAAGTTGAGTGTGTTAGATTCTGTATATTAGCAATTTTGAATTTCGAAGTTACACAGTAGCTAAATTCTTCTATATTCGATCAACTAAAATTTCATTTTTTTTTATTTCCACACCTAGGATCATCATTTCAAATTCGGTTTTTATTATTATTTTTATAATTTAATTATTTGTTTGTGATTATAATCTATAAGCAAAATTTATTTGAAACAGAAAGTAAAAACCAAGACGCATAGACGAAGTATAATCCAAAACTTTGAATCTGATTGGAATAATTAAATTTAAAAAACAAGTACAAAATAAATAAATAAAAATGAGAAGTACTTCTGTTTGATTTAAACATGGGCGTATAGAAATGGGGACGAATTGGCCCAGGCCTATTCCCCTCCTGAAATCTCAAAATTTAGCTTTATTTTTTTTTTCTTTTTGATTCTGTGGCAAGTTGAAAGGATCCCCCCCCCCCCGAAATTTTGAAAACGAGGTTGGTTTTTGTTTAGTTGCTGGTCAGTTCCGTGACTTGTTTCTCGCTTCTCCGGAATAAAATCCTTTATACGCCACTGGATCTAAATGAAGAATCTGAACAACATTTTTCATTTCTTCATTTCCTAGGTGGCACCGACTAAAGTCACGTGCTACTCTGTCAGTGTAAGGTTTCTCTCTAACCCTGTTAAGCCTCGTAACCTTGTGAATCACTGCAGCCATTCATTCCAATACGCACAATCTGGTTGTGTACAATTCCTTTGAAGTTATTCGTTGCAAATGTGCTTCTTAAATTAATGCTGTTCTTTCTTTCTGTCTCTCTCTTTTTTTGGTTGATTTAAATTAGTTTGCTGTAATTGTTTTGTTATTATTTTCTAAGACGGATTTTATTCTTCAGAATATTATTGGAGTGAAAATATTTAGATTCATTGTTCCGGGTCCGGTAGCGAAGTGGTAGATGTCTTTACTACGGGCTGGAGGAGCCGGGTTCAATCCATGTCGGTGGTCGTGGATGTTTTTTCATGCTGAGGTCTCCTCCAGATGGGCCTAAGGTCCACCCAGCCTTCTGTAGAATGATTACCAGGTTTCTTCCCTGGAGATTAAAGGCTATCTGTTGGGAGTCGGGCTGACTCCCCAATCTCAGTTTAGTTCGGTTAGTCAGGAAATGCTGGAAACTTTACTTCCTGCGATTCCAAAGATCACATAGACCTGTAGTGGGATACTTTTTACTACAGTTAGTACTAAGCGTAACGTTTCACTAATATTGCGAGAAGTGTACTTCGTTCTAATATAAATTCTAAACTCTGTGCTCAAATTGTTTACATATTTGCTTTCCTAAACAACCTATTGTGTTAATGAGTAGAACCAATCTTTTATAACCAAAAACAAAAATATAGTCTTTGTAACTATGTAACATGTATTTTTATTTATTTTTTATTTATTTTTATTTACAGTTAAGTCTCACTTATACGAAACTCACTTATACGAAACATTCAGTTATACGAAGAATTTCTCATTCCCCATAGTCCTATATGTAATTCACTTATACGAAATATTCACTTATACGAATAATTTTTGGTTCCCCCTCATATTCGTATAAGTGAGACTTCACTGTATTTATTTTTATTTTTTTTAATGTTTACCAGTCCTGTTAGGTGTAATTATAGAATTAATCCTGTTTTATAGGTGCTGGAAAGTTTAATATGTCTTTTCAATAAAATCTAATTAATGTTAGAGTCTAGATTAGAAGCTTTTTATTATATTTTCATTTACTATGTCGTATATTAATTGGTTTTTAATTTCTCTATAATTATTATAATTATAATTGTTCCAATTTAAATATTTAGACAAATAAATAAATCAAACTTATTATTTATAGAAAGAATGTTGAAAATCTTAAACCGTCTTGTTTTGTTTTCGGAAGAGTATTGTTCTCTGATATTTTTATATTTATGTATATTTTTTAAAATATAACTATAATTAAATTTTTCTTCAATATTTAAAATTTTATATTTTACTCTTATTCTTTTTTTATTTTCTTCGTTTTGATTTTTAAAATTTATATAAATGTTATCAAAAATTTTATAGATTAATTTATTTATGTTATTTATTATTTGTTACTTATTCAAGAAACACAAACACTCTAATCCATAGTTTAAAACGGAATCAACAAGAGCTTTATAAACAATAAGTTTCTGTTTAAATTGATATACCGGTACTTATGTTTCTTAAATAACAAAATATAAAAGTGAAAGAATATAATTTTTTAATTATATAATTATTTTGATTACACCAACTAAAACGATTATCTATATATATTTACTTAAATAATTATGATTATTTATTACATCAGTGCTCTCACAATTACAAGCATTTTCATAATCTTTGTTATTATTTATAATGTTCTGGCACGTATTTATATGTAATTTAAAAGATAATTTAAGATTTAATTTTTTATTTTTTTGTTTTAATAATTACAATTTTAGTTTTTTTTTTTAATTATTATTATTACTTTATTCGCTGAAGCCCAGTTTGAAATATTTTTTAAGTCTTGTTGAAGATTTATTAAAGTAAGAGTTAGATCTTGTTGCTACTTATTAGTATTACATCATCAGCATATATGTAAATATTGCAATTTTTAATAGAATTTATCGAATTTATACTAACTAATTTTACTTATCGAATTTATATGTAAAATAAAAAACAAAAGACCTAAATTTGAACCTTGTGGTACACCTCTCTCACTGTTATAAGTTTTATTTATTAATTATAAAATTTGGAAATTTCTATTTTTTAAGTAATTTTTAATAAATCATAAAAATCACCTCTTACACCGTAATTTTCTAAATTTTTTAACAGTATTTTATGATCAGTATTATCAAAAGCCTTGTTAAAGTGTATAAATACTATTATTGATACTTCGCTTGTATTTAAATTTTGTGTGATTTCGTTATTTAAATGATTTAATAGGTCTTTACTGCCTTTATTTGACTGATAGGCATATTGGTTTTGTTTTAAGTTATTTGATTTAGTAAAAAAATCATTTATTGATTTAGTAAAAAAATCATTTATTGATTTAGTAAAATAACTTTCTATAATTTTTGAAACATTTGATAAATTGAAATTGGCCTATAATTAGAGAAGTGTTCCATATTTCCTCCTTTATGAATTGGTATAATATAAGCTATTTTCCACAATCTTGGATAAGTTTTGGTGTGATATGTGTTTTTAAAAAGCTCAACAATAAAAAGTGAGAAAATATACTTATTATTTTTTTATATCATTTATGGTAATACTATCCAGTCCAATGGAATTTGTTTTTTTTTTTCTAGTTTATTTCTAATATTTAATATTTCCTTTTGACTTAGTAGGAAAATAGCTATAAAATTTAAATTTTTAGTCAAAGTTCATTATTTGATTATTGTTTTCATTTATATTTTGGATGCACGAAAGTTTTGTACAAGTTATTAAAAACAATATTTTTTATTGTATTCTGTTATTACATTACTTAAATGTTAGAAAGAATTTTCTTTATTTGAAATTTTTTTGAAAGAAGATATTAGTTTTATTTAATTTCACTCATCATATTTTGGCGGGCAATTTTTTTAATATATGTAATGAATGAAACTGGAACATTATCGTAAGTTATTTATGCTATATAGCTATGAAAAATTTGGCATACATAGCCTTTAATCTTATGTTAACTAGGCCTACTAATAATTTCCTATTATTTCCATTATTCTTTGACGGGATATTGATATAGTGAATCGATAATGTTCTTCATTTTGAGTTGACTTTTAATGGAATTAAAACACATGTACTTTCTTTTATTTTGTTAAGAAATTTATTTAATTTATTGAAATATATACGATAAAATTATATCATAAAATTTAGCATTGGATTTTTGTTATTATATTGATTAATTAAAACGTTATGCCTTATGTTGTTTAGTAAAAATTGATAATTTACAAATAAAAATAATAAAAATTTTATAAGTGTTGTTGAAAATAAATTTAAATTATGAAGGATTCGATTAGTTATATTCTGTTTGTGGAAGTTAGAGTAAGGTGGAATCGACGATTCTTTTTTAAGTTTATGATGTCGTGTCCTTCTCAGCCAATTAGTGTTTTAAAACATTAACTTATTGTTTACCATTAGGATATTTTAGTTTGTTCTTTAAACTACTGTAGAAAATCTTTTTTTTTTTTTCAGCCTTCAGAATTAGTGTTGCTTATTAAATACAAATAAACTTCCTGTTTCTTCCTGTTTTTGCGGCTCTCATCCTTCAAGGTCATTAGAGTTTTAAATTATTTTTAGAAGCATTCAAAAGGTTTAATTACAAAAATATATTTTTTTTTTAGTATCTAAAGTGAAAGTAAGTTATAATATCAGTTTATATAATTATTATTATTATTATTATTCGATTTTTCCATTTCTATAGTCTTTTTAAATTTAGGAGCTTTACGCGAAAATTCATCGCGTATCAAATTTTTAATAAATAAATAAATGAATAAATATTTTGGGTGTGTATATCGCTTCTTGATTGTGTATCCATTTATCTACCTATTATTTACTTATTTATTTATCTTGAGGGCTTGGCAGACTCAATTCGTTCTGCGGCCAAATTAAGCCTATTGTAAAACTCGAAGACAACTTTGGTAACCATTCACAGTTGGAAGGAGAAAAAAGCGAGAGGAAGAAAGACAAGACCACGTTTCTTGATTCACTAAAACTTCTCATATACAAGGTGATCGTAATTAAACTTGGCCTATTAAGAGCACTCTGTAACTGTAACCAATAAGCGTTTTGACACAAAAATTTGTTTACGCATTGTCAAAGGATACGGAAAAGGATTATATATATTATATATATAATCCTTTTCCGTATTTGACTAATGCGTATAAAACGCACTAGTGTCAACACGCTTATTGTAATTCAAAACAGTTCTCCTAGGGGGCGCTTTACAGCAAAATACAAGGAAAAAAAAGCACGGTAAATAATTGAGACCAACCTAAAATGACATTTTAAACTTAATTTTGCATTTATCAACATTACGAATAAACTTACAAGGAGAGGACACACCCTATATCTTTCAAATTTCAGTGGCTTTTGTGAGATGAAAGTCCACATGAAGTACTTCAAAAATATATATGAATTTAGGGGCCAACTTTCAAAAGATTTCGAGATATTTGACATTGTTTTTATTGGATTTCCGCTATTAGCTTGAATGTTAGAAATGTAACGAACGTACTACAGTTCTCGGCGAAATCCCGTTGGCTAACGTCGTCGCCTCATAAGCTTATGTTGGTAGGTTCGGACTCTTCCATATAATTTTATTTTTTTTCCTTCATCTTATTTTTTTCTCTCCTCTTCTTTTCTTTTTTATTCCATTTTTTTTTCTTCTTTTCCTAACTTTGTTTTGTTTTTTTCTTACTTTTATGTATTTTTATTTATTATTTTTCTTTTATTTTCTGGCTGACATTAGTAAAACGATTAGAAATTTAATTTAAAAACGAAGTAAAATTTTAATAAAATAATAAAAAATAAGAGTAGAGTAAAACCTCTCAAATCCGGCCTAATGTGGCGCCCAGTAGGCCGGATTACAGAAAAGCCGGACACCGAGTGTTCTTAAAATAACTCAATAGCTCAATTTTTGTGAAGATATAATGCCAAGTTTAATTAATTTAATCCCATTTTCATAATTTTGCACTCAAATGTTTATTAAAAACAATACAAATAAAAAAGTGTATTTTATAATTACAGTAGTCTTATTTGTTGTATACAGTAAAATGACGCAAATACGTTAAACTACATTTTAACAATATACGTACTGTAAAATAATAATAAAAAAAAAACATAGTCTAGTTTATAATGTCTTTTTAATTTAGATTCAAGAAATAACTCTTGAATTTAGTTATTAAAAAAAAAAAAAAAAAAATTACTCAGGACCAGGCCGGATTACTGTGGGCTCCGGATTTGAGAGGTTTATTTCTGTATTTATATAAATTATCAAATAGATCGCTTATATTTGGTTAACTAAACTAATTTTTTTCCATTTCTGATATTAGTATTAATTTATTGCGTTTATGTTTATACACTGCTCACAAAATTTAGCGGATATTGCGAAATGCACCCAAAAAATACAAAACACCCAAAAAAAGAGGCATTTGAGTTTATTTATTAAAGAACATCATCAGAGAAGCAAACGACTCGAAAATGGAAGTTGTTTGAATATGAAAATGTGATGGAAAACGTTAATTTGCATGTTTGCCCACAACCCTGTACAAAGAGGCTGGCGCTGCTGGGTTATCTCCACTTTCCTGGATCAACAACAAGTGGCAGAATCATTGAGTGTTACCTGAAAATGCCCCTGCAGCGTGATTTACCCAAATCTGAAGCATGGAGAGTCACAGGGAGTCTTGAAGCTGGCCAAACACAAATGACAGTGGCAGCAGCCGTTGGAACCTCCCAAAGCATGATTAGCAGACTCGAATCGCTTCAGAGAGACTGGCACAGTACGAAGAAGACCAGGGCAGGGCCACCCACGTGCCATCACTGCAAGAGATGATCGCTACTTGACGCTAATAGCACGAAGGAACTGGCGAAGCAATGCGACTGAGCTACGGGGACAGTTTCTCGCTGCTACAGGACGAAGGATATGTACTCAGATCGTGCGAAATCGACTCCGTCATCTCGACAACAACATGCTACAAGAGTCTCGCGCAAGAACTTACCGTCACTTTCTCCAGACCTGAATCCCATCGAACACGCTTGGGATGCATTAGAAACACGTGCCACTCACCAATCACCTCCTACAACACTTCTTCAGCTGGAAGTTGTCCTGGTGCGCGAGTGGCCACGAATTCCACAGGAACAATTTGATCCTCTCCATGTCTCATCGCTGTCAGTGTGTTGTAGCAGTCTCAGGTGACCATTCGCCCTACTGAACAGTCAATGTGCGACACATTTTTCACGTTTGACTTGCGAATGTTAACCCTCGTCCATGTGTCACATCCTGCTCAATCCCGATAAATGGATTCTGCACCTCATTTGCATATTCAGACAACTTCCATTTTCGTGTCATTTGCTACTCTGATGATGTTCTTTAATAAATATACTGTAATGCCTCTGTTTTTTTTGGTGTATTATATTCATTTCGCAATATCCTCTAGATTTTGTGAGCAGTATATTATACTTGGACCTAAATGAAGAAACAGACAAGAAATGTGAAAATCATACATTTCTCATATACAAAAAAACAAACAAACAAACAGATATAGACATACAGGTAGGCTTTTCGAACTTCGCTTGTAACCCTTGACCCTTTTGTAGCAAGTTTAGCTATCTGAATGAGTTCAAATTTTAAATAAAAATAAAACTATATTTGTAATTAAAGGGGATATTATTTACAATTTCTAATCGTTTTACTAACGTAAGACAGAAAGTAGAACAAAAATAATAAACAACTAGTGAACGCCATTCTTATCAGCTACGATGGCTATCACTTTACCGGAACGTGCTTTAATTGTGAAGCATTTTTACGAAAACCATGGTAATTCTGTGGCTGGTATTCGTGAATTTCGCCGTCGTAAGAACTTACGTCGCGGACCAATGTCTGCACTAGCTTTGAGGAACACGATCCATCGATTCGAAAAAAACCGCATCATTAGGAGTTCAACCTGGGCGCAAGCCTGTCATTGAAGAAGTCGTTGAAGATATTGCCACGGCTGTTGTCGAACAATGACTTATGTTTCTGGCGCCAGTAGTGCACGTGCACTGTCACGGCAGTTAAACGTATCGTGTGGAACAGTGTGGAAGGTATTGCGACAGATAGTGCAATTTTTTCCATACAAGATCAGCCACATCCACCAGCTGATGCTTGCTACCGATAAGGGCCATCGACTCATCTATTCATTGACCGCTCTTGCCAGAATGAAAGTTGAGGTGTCGTGCCCGTGGAACATCCTATGGAGCGACGAAGTAAATTTTTATCTTAGAATTGTCGTATTCAGAATTGTCGTATTTGGGCCGTGGAAAATCCACGTGTTTTCTTCCCCTGCCTTCTCTTAAAGTGACCGTCTGGTATGGATTCACTTCCAAATTTCTTCGAAGAACGTTGCTCCTGTGACATGTTCTGTGACTGCCCTGAGATATTACGGCATGCTTCAGAATTTTGTCGTACGCTTTTTTTCAACATCGACAATGTCTTATTTCTAAAACTTTTGTGCACCTCACATGTTGGACTCACTGTACAGCATTGTTTGCGCCAAATTTCACCGATAGCCGATTGATTAGTCGATCATTTCCTATTGCCTGGCCATCATGTACCGAATCTGAATCCATGTGATTTCTGGTTGTGAGGTCATTTAAAGAATATGGTTTATCGTGGAAATGTTGCAGATTCGCCAGACTTAAAAGGACCATATTACGCTACATGTGCGAAGCATCCCGGGGGATCAGCCACTGTTCATCGTTTGCAACTTAACGATGGGGAATCCTTACCTTCAATATTCTTTATATCGCTAAATGTAATGTGCAGCAGGCATGTCTCGTATGGAACGAATAAATGCTTTTTGATGTGGGTTTTTTTTTTATGATTTTTGTTTATTTTCCTGTTTTTTGTTGTTTATTTATTTATTATTTTTTTTTGTGTTTTTGTACAGATTTCGAAAAAATCGTTGAATCTCGGGATTGCCGTATTGTTTCCAGCATTGTGATTTTTTTTAAAAAATACATGATCTTATCTTAACATATGATCCTGAAAACTATCAGATATTAATTTTTCACTTGAAATTGAAAATCCATCAAATTTGGGTTCTCCTTTAGGGGCTGTCCATAAATTACGTCACTCTAATTTTTGTTATTTCAACTCCTTCCCTCCACCTGTCACATTTTGTTACAATCTTGTAACCCCCCCCTCTCTAATATTACGTCACGATTACTTCACAATTATGCATTCTCCCGTAATTTAAAACGAAAGTATTTTTAACTGTTTACATCATTTTCAAGCATATTTTCATTTGAATTTTAAAGTTTAGTTAATTGCAGGTGTTTTAATGAATTTCTTAGTAGGTATTTTTAATTTAAAAAAAATAAATATGAACTGATGTAAAATGTAATGTGACGTCACACATCTGACCCTCTCACCCTCCTCGTAACACTTTGTCACGCTAAGCCTCCCCCCTTCTGACATGCGTAAATAGTTTATGAATAGCCCTTATGAATTTCTTAATTTTTTTTTCTTTTCTATTTCTTGGGGACGGGCTTCTGGTTGCCTGATTTCATAGTTTTCTTTATAACACTCCTAAGTTCAGCTTTGTAGAAAGCTGAACTTACTTGTTAGAATAAAGTTAATCGATTTCCGCTTTTTTTCCCTTTCCTTTCCGGTTGGAATAATTCAGTTTATTATTTTTATTTTTACGAAAATATGATATATTCATAAGAATCTATTAATCGTAGCTTTTTTTTAGCTTTCTAGTCTTCAGAAGGTATTCAAAGTCTTCTGGACTAGATATATGTTGGCAAATATACATAAAAACATATATTCACATACAGGGTGGGCATAAAGAATGATGTGGTTTCAGAGATGTGGATTTTCCGTATTGCTTAACGTTTACAGTCATGGCATAACGTTTACAGTCAATTGGAAGTGCAACTATATAGGTTTGATGTGAGTCACTCAAAATCCCTCAATGTGCTCACCTTTCGTCGTCTGGCACACATCCAAGCGCTTTGTCTTAATTCCTGCCAGACTCAATGAAGCATGGTTGATGTGATGGCCTCCACAGTATCGGTGATCCGTTCCTTGATATCTCTTTTGGATCCGGGCATTGGAGGTAGGTACACGTTGTCTTTCACATAACCCTATAGGAAGAAGTCACATGGTGTTAGGTCCGGGGATCGTGGTGGTCAACGCAGGACGTAGTTGTCCGCATTTGTAGCACATCCAATCCTGCGCTCTCCAAGAACACCATTCAGGAGGCGTGGCAAATCATGATTGAAATGGTGGGTGGGGGGAGCGCCGTCCTTTTAGAAAATGTAGTTGTTGTAATCACTGTCTAAGATTGGAAAGAACGAGTTTTCCAACTTGTCCTGATAGGTGGAACTAGTTATTGATGCTTTGGTAACAAAAAAAGTCTAGTACACTTTCAAATGCGATTCAGCACAAGAAACATTGACCTTAGCTGGTACTCAATTAGTGCTCTGTCTCCCCGACATTGTGCTTATTGACCTTTCCGCTTCTGAATGACCACTTTCCGAAACAGGATAACCATCTTCATGTCAACGTTACACATGCATTACAATTCGTCACCGGATACGAATGACATTATACGTCTTGGAAACCATACCATTCTATAAACATGACTTAATAAATATTAACATGGTTACATATTAATATTAGCTTAACTCTATATTAATATGGCTTAATAAAAACTTAAATGCAAAAACTCAGTTAAGTTTTTGCTCGCTTGCATTTCAAATTTATTGCTCGATTAATTCAGTCAAATATTAGACTTCTCTATATTTAAAATTCATTACAATTACTCGTTTCCATTTAAAAAAAAGCAGAAAATCGCGATTACATGATAATGAATGGAAATATATAAAACTTGGATATAATAATGAATATAATAACTTGAAAAAAATAATGAAGAATTAGGGTGTGATTTGTAAGCAAGTGGATGGTGCTGTCATCAGTTGATGCAAGTGAGCCAAAGCATAGAAGGGAGGTATTCGTCAATTCAAGTTCGGATTTGAAGAAAGAAGTTTGAGATAGCAGATATGTTGTAATGGCTTCGAAACATTATGTAACAGATAAACTTAGGTGGAGAGCTGTCGGAAGACTAGAGGCAGGCCAAAGTCAAGTGGAAATAGCTAGATGGCTGAATATGAGTAGTTTTATGTCGACAGACTGTGGAACCAATTTAGAAATTTACGGTCAGTTTTCGAAGGTACAACAAAGGAAAGCCTAGAGCTACATATTTTTTGAATAATGTCGATTATGTACCCGGAGGAACAGCACTGTTATCCCGATAGTTCATCTATCATTGCTGCTACTGCACAAAAGAGCTCGAAAACTAGCCAACAAACGAAGAGTTGATTGCAGCCTTGAATGAATAGGACAAAGTCTCAAAGGATATCTTTAACTTGTGGTAAGATGCGATCGAGTATTATTAAGCGCATATTCTTATTTAAAAATAAAGAATGAACCACCAGGTATGAATTTAGTTACACAAATCTCCAAACAAGTATTGCAAGTTAAGGTGATAAAGTTTATGGTTTCTGTATTATCTTGATATCCCAATAATGTTTGTTGACGAGACATTTTTTTCAGTTGTTATTTTTAGAACAAAAAAGTATGAAATTTATTCAGATAAATATGAAATAAGTAGTGCAAAGATAAGGCTAGGAGGTGTTTGCTGTGATTTTATTTACTTCGGAGGATATGGAAGAAAGTAGATTGTCAAAATATTTTTCTTTAATTTTCTGTGGAGAAATAAAATGATGAGAGAAACGACAGATGTGTGTTGCATGGGAATAATAGCAAGAGTTCAATGATCATTTCATATTCATCACATCAGATAAATTCAATTATAAGCAGTGAGTTAATGTTTAAGGTAAGCAATTTTGGAAGCCAACTTTTATCAAATGTGTTTAGAGGTAATTTGATTCGCATCAGATTACTATTCTTTCGTTTGTTTTCTATATTAGAAAAAGAATTGAAAATAAGACATTAATTAATTATTTAATTCAATAAATAAAACCTCAGATTTTGACTATCTGTACAATTAATGGATGAGACCAGCTTTTTTTGCACCCTAGAATAGCTGTTTCACACTCTTTGTTGATCATCAGCTAGGAAGAGTCACTGGTTCATTCCTGTATTTAAGAAATGATAGAGAGAATATGGACCATCTGCGGTCTCTTGCTTGCTATTCACGTTTTTAATTCCATGCTCAATAAGAAGCCAGCAATTAGACACAATTGCAACCAATATTCAAATTATTATATACTGCTTCAAAACATCTTCGTAAATCTATTTTGGTAAAATGTTCCTAGAATAGAATATTTTTTTTTATGAATAAGCTATCCAATTTATCAAAGAGTATCTTAATTTTTTTAAAGACAATAATAACTTCCTAGGTGATTCTGCGTTAAATAACTGCAGTTGTTTCTAAGCAATACACAATTTGGATCCGCTTGAACTTTTATCTCTCTTCCACTTACACCTATTTACATACACAAAACGAACAGTAACTATCGGGCGTTGCCGCTCTGCATTTGACCTATCTAAAAGCATTTATTTGTTTGTTTATTTTATTAATCATTTGTTGAATATTCGACGAAATATTAGGTAAAGAAAAAGCTTTGAATTAACTCCACAAATATTGATAATTCAAAGTACTTAGGTGGAGGTGATAAGGATCTAGAGATAGTCTAAAAACTCGATCCATCTGCTACATGTGATACTGATAAGAAGCACTGAAAGATTTTTGTGGAAGAAATGTAAGAAAAAGAGCATTGTTTTTATCTCGAAGATGAATTAGAAATGTTTAGTATCATGCTTTATCTTTAAAATTTTAGGTTTAATGCCTCAGTTCAATTTCATCGTTTCAATAAATCAGTGCTTCTCAACCTTTTTCTTGCACACTTTAATACTTGCAGAAATCCCGTGGCACACCAAACCTTCTTTCTAAAATTCGGAGGCATACCAAACTTTTTCATTATTTTTATTGTGTGTAATGTAATCCTTTGAAAAACATTCATGGCCGAGTTCACCAAACTTCAATTAACTTTGATAGCTGCAGTGTGGACGTAGCTAAAAATAGTAGGGGGTGCTGCTCCAGAAAAATTTCAGCCTTTGTT
>JAFIDM010009631.1:113445751-113462745 GCA_023159025.1 Thereuonema tuberculata
AATTTTTTTTTTTTTTATGTTATTATAATTTGGACTATTAGTTAATAAGGAAGAGGTTTGAACTAAATCTCAATTGTAGTTTTTGCGTAATTTAAGTTTAAATTTTGCACATAGCAAGTTTTGCACTGACAACATGGAGAAGACCAGTTTTGAAACAAACACTTATGGATAAGGCAAGTTTTGATTCAGTTTAGATAGAATCAGATTAGATGGAATATTGATTTATTAAAGAATAAAAATGAAATATGAATAATAAATCAAGAGTAAGAAAATAAGAACAATATCTTAAAAAAAATTGTTAAAAATATAAAAATGAAAAGTCTGTATTTAAATTTTTAATGTCAATGTTGTGTCAAAAATATTTAAATGAATTCCTCAAACACTTCTGGCTCTTCCTCATGTGGTTCACAAAAATCATTATCATGATCATCACTAACTTTTTAAACTATTTTAACTTTTTATTTAAACTAATTCAACTTATTTCAACTAAACATCTTGCAACCTTTCACTACTGCACCACAAAAACAATATAACATGATCAGCTGAGCTGAGCGGCAGTCATTTGCATTTTGCAATGAATGAAGGCTTGTCATTGGTGGAAATAGAGTAGGCAAGTTCTGCAACAAAAGATCTGGTAAATATAGCCAGTTTTGCACTGGACACATGAATTAAGTCAATTTTTTAGGCAGTTACAGACAGTTTCGGAACAAACAAATATTTCATTCAAAAAGAGCGCCAAAAATACTAGAAGAAAACAGCCAAACATAAAATTCGAAAAATAGTGGATATGACCAGTTTTGAAATGGCACTACTCAATTGTCAGATCGAAACAGAATGTAGTTCTTATTTCTGTTTGCCCAGGCTATCTGATATCTAAATTTTATTGTAGATATAAACATTTCACTAGTACGAAGCTAAATGGTGATCACTCTCGGAATTTTCTCGCGGCACAACGGTTGAGTAGCTTTGCAATAAACAATTTTAATGTTGTAGCCGTAACTGAATTATATCTTTGTTTGGTAAGTTTGAATTTGGAAATGCATTACTGAGTTTACCAGCTTTTTTGTCTTCATTGTTTTACTATTAGGGACGGTATAGTGCAGTGGTTCCTAACCGACAGGAAACGAAATTTGGACTTATCTTAAAAATCAACTTAATATTTTTCTGTTGGCTTTTTTATTTATATTGTTTTAATAAGAAGAAAAATATTATGAACTATGAAAATATTACGAGTTATTTAGTGAAATGTGTTCCACAAATTTTCCTGAACTATTAGTTGAATTTTTAATTAATACTTACCCTACTGAACTTCAGGTTAAAGGTGAATACACACTAGGATTGTTTTGAAATATCAATTGCTTCCGATACTTGTATGCTAGGAGTCGCAGAGGTATGTCTTTCAACAATCGCATTTCTTATGGTCAGTTCTTCAGTTCTTATCCTGGCACGAATGATGCAGACGTGACATTTATTAATAAACATATGGCAGTTCCCTTAGCATCTCCATTGAATTGATTTCTATAGCGTGAGTCTTCGTTACCAAAGTTGACAGAATGGTGTCGTATGATTATATTGGAACGCAAGTCAGCGCCTGGCTATGGTTAGAAAAAGTCTCCAAGTGACACTGGATTTTACTTGATGGTAATCAAGTAAAAGATGCTGTCCGATCATTAATAGGCATTCGATGTATACTTCGATCTTCTTTCTTCCAAAACCTTGTGTGTCTTTATTTGCTGATTGTTGTCCACATGCTTCGTTGATTACGTGCCCTCTCTCAAAGACTTAATAGTATTCTACCCTTCTTCATTTCCAGCTTAGTGACATACAATAAATGTACCGCATCATCCTCTATATTCTGATATTAGACCCTTCAATTAGAGGTACTTGTTGTGCTCCACAGCTCGCTCTAGCTTTCTTTCGACTCTTTCTTTGTGATATTCCAATTTTAATTTTCATCAATGTATGCCGTGTATGACATTGTAAAATTTAAGTTAATTGTGATATAAGTTATTATTGAGATTTTTTTATATATATCAAGATTACTACTAGTTGTGAACATCGTTCTGCAGCGTTCTCGTAAGAAATAACATTTATGCAAAAATTTAATTGAGATCCGCAAAATCTCAATTTACATCCAATTCAGGAATTCTTGTATGCTAAAAACAAAAAACAAAAAAAAAACCTTCTAATTTTTAAATGTATATTGAAGAGAACATTATTAGACCATTTCAATGGAAAAACTACGTACTGTACTTCGTGTTGTCAATTTAGGACAGTACGTAAAATTATGCCCATTATTATTACTAGTACTACAGTAATACTATAACAAGGCTTACATGTTAAATTTCCGACATATATCTTTGTCACCTTCCTCACCATTTTTGATGATGTCTGAATTTTTTAAATAAATTTGATCCTCTTCGTAGTTTCAAAGAAATTCACGGCTCCTTCTTTTGTACCTCCGGCACAGCAATGGCGAAATGGGAGATGTATGTCTGTTGCTGGAGAATAAGAATCACTGTCCTTGAGTAACTTTCAGGTTTAATTTTCACAGTTTGTTTTCCAATTTCATCCATAAAAATCTTATATAATCATTAGACTGAAATGCGTTTTTCAGTTAAAAATTGCCCAATATTTATCATAATTACGGTACTAAATACTTAAGCCTATTCAGCTAAAGGCTTAGGTATCCAAAGAGTCTTTATAAACAGACGTCCATTGCAAAAGAAGGAGCCGTGAATTTCTTTGAAAATACGAAGAGGATCAAATTTATTTCAAAAATACAGACATCATCAAAAATGGTGAGGAAGGTGACAAAGATATAGGTCGGAAATTTAACTGAAAACTGCAGGCGAGGAGATCTTCAAGAATTGTTTGAAAAAATATGGAAAAGTGGAAGGCTTGCATGTATTTTCATGACATGTAATTCAATCGCCAGTCATCTTTAATTAGCTAACATTATTAACTAATGTGTTAATTCTAAATACTAAATTTGCTTCAGTTCTGCAATGTAACCTCATACAATGCCCCAGAGATGGATTTCTTTGAAAGCTAATAGGATGTGAACACATGTTATGTTGAAGATCTATAATTGGCTTTTGCGCCTCGAAGCTGCAACGGCAAAATTTATGTGTTTGAAAACAGTCGTAATTTCTTTGACTGTACGTTAATTTTATTACAAGATGGATTTGTACGATTGCCAAAACCAGAATGAAAAGTCTGTTTTGGAGTTCAAGGATGAATACAGCATGTTCCAGTAGCACTTGGTTTAATTTGTTATAATTTCTGAAAAAAAAAAGATAATTTAAGATGAAATATTCTAGCTTTTTTGAAAATATACACATCTTTGACTTTAAATACGGTATTCCTGGGTTTTCAGGGAAGTCCTGTCTACAAGTAGCGAAGAGTAACCGTTGTTAATAGTAGAAAAAAAAAAAAAAGATGCTGATTCTGACAATGCTTCTGGTGATGCTTTCACTAATATTCTTTTTTATCTTTTGTTTTTGGTGCAATTATTCATTCATTATTTAAATCTTAATCAATCCAATACTGTAGTTGAAAGAATTTTTTTTTATGATTTCATGTAATTTATTTTATAAGAATTCTGAGAAATAAATAAATAAAAGGTTTAAGTATGGCACTCTTTTCCCCAAACGAGGATGGGCAGCACATGAAGTAGAAGCTTTTGTCATTCCGTTTAACTAGTACGCTAAATGTCGGAAAGCAAGTCCGATGCTCGCTCTCTTGAGAAAGAAAGCTGATACCCATTTGAGAATGAGTGGAAGAAACCTAGGAGAAGAACTTGGCAGAAAAAAAGAGAAAACAAAAACAGAACCATCAGCGCTTTGATGAAACTCTGCTTATCAGTAGTAGACTTTACTACTTACTCAAATGATTAAAATAAATAAATAAATAAATAAAGGAACAACTGTATGGTGTTCTTAAATTTTTTTTCTAGTGAAAAGAAAGATTGGCGATGTAAAATTAGTAATTTTTCTGATACTTTTTTTTAGTTTGTAAAACTTTTATGGAACTACTTCATACAGTTAACAAAAAGCTTGTCTCAAAATTGACCTAATTGAAGAAGTATATTAGTTTCCATTAATTAAGAAGAAGAAAAATTCTTGAACATCAAATTTCTACAATAAAATCAATATATTCATTTATTGTACATCGTTTACTGTTCATTCACGAAAATCAGCTAGTGTTTTGCAAATTTCAGTCATGTATTCAGATTATTGGAATTTCATATAATACAGTTTAAAAATCTTAAAGTTTATAAAAATTCAACATGCAGTTTTCGAAGGAAAAATAAATTCTAAGAAAATTATTCGAAAAAATAGGAAAATATTTTGTATCCTAACAATGAATAAATATCGAAATAGGAACTTTTTTCTTCTCATTTTTCTCACTGACTATCTTCCAAAAGGGCTGTATTTTGTATTCACCTAATTCCATAAATTTGGGAAGAGAAATGAATGTATTATATATATAAAATCATCATTTACAACCATTTTCAATTATCTACAGGATGGAAGTCTCTCCAAGTTTTTTTCCAGTTCTTTCGGTGGAAACCTTTTCTCTTCCAATCGAATCCAACAATCGTTTTAATTTCATCCAACAGTCTACTTTGTAAGTCTCGGTCTCCTTTCATTCCTCCGAATCCACTTTAGAATTTCACCATCTACAGTAATACCTTGAGATACGAGCGTCCCGACATACGAGTATTCTGAGATACCAGCAAGCCTTCGAGCAAATTTTTGATTTGAGATACGAGTAAAGATTTGAGATACGAGCACGCTTACAGTCGCCGACCCTTGGTGACCGAGCACTTGGAGCAGCCCACGCCGCCTCACTCGTTCAATTCACGTGTTCATCGACTTCCGTACGCATCTTCCGCAAGTCTTCCGTAGTGTGTTTGCGTTATCTAAGTGATTTTCTCTCTTTTTTGTGCATTATTCTTCATAATAGTGATGAGTCCTAAGAAAGTGAGTGGTAAGGATGGTAGTGAGAAGAAGAAACGCATGATATCCATGGGAATAAAGTACGAAATTGTCGATAAATATGAGCGTGGTGCCCGCGTAAGTGATCTAGCACTCATGTATGTGAAGATAGTCGGGAGAAAAAAGTTAAGAAAAGTGAAGAAAAGTAAAAAATACAAATCGAAAAAAGCAAAAAAAATAAAATACATAAGCTGAGTTAAGCTAAGTTAATTCTTAGTTTATGTAAGTTACGTAGTGTACGTGTAAGGTACGGGACGGAATCAAGTGTCTACATATGGGCCAACTCTCTTCCGTCCTTCCTCCTCCTCCTCCGCACAGGCCGCCATTAGCCGCTACTGTATCGTCTACTCATAATTAAAACCATATTTTATTTTATATCACAGGAATCAAATAATAAAATCAAATTACTTACTACAATTTTGTATGTGTGTGTGTGTGTCGCTATAGCAATTAAAGATATGTTTCTTCCATTATTATTAGCACTAATAAGGGAGTTTTTTAGAGGGCCGGAACGGATTACTTTTTTTCTGTAATGTCTTATGGGAAAAAAATGATTTGAGATACGAGCACCTCGAGTTACTAGCTCGGTCTTGGAACGGATTATGCTCATATCTCAAGGTATTACTGTATTATCATTATGTTTTGCTGCATAGCCAGCCCAATTCCATTTGGGCTTCTTTATAGTGATAAGAATATCAGGCACTCTGGTTTGCTATCGCATCCATACATTTCGTTTGCGGTCTCAGCGCGGGATTCCTAATAAGCATCTTTCCATGCTTTTTTAGTTGTCTACAGTTTCTGAATTGCTTTCCTGATCTCCTTTCCGTATATTAGAACTGGTAATATATGTGGGCCATTATGGAAGTCATGGCAACTATTTTTGTACCTGCTAAACATGCGGCACTACTGCAATTCCAGAATATACGTTTGAAAGCTCATTGGTTGTGCTTCTGATTGGCACCACTAACGTGGTCTGGGTCGGTGGAGGAAAATCGTAGGATCAAGTGGAAAACACGTATTTGGAAATCATCGTTTAATAAGGCAATGCAGTGTACGATAACGTCACATCTCATATAGCAGCTCCTGTGAAGGCTTTGTTACGTCGATGAGGGTCGGAAGTCTTGGAACACCCTCTGTATTCGCCAGACCGGAATCCATGTGACTTTGATTTGATTCCAAAACTCAAGCTGCAGTTACGTGGGAAACGCTTGCAAACAAAGATGAAATTTTGACGGCGTTTCGGCGAGAGGTCCAACACTAATGACTCATATGCAGCCAAAGAAATACACAAATATTGTTGCACAACAATTGGAACTAAACTTTTGTTCTGCAAATACGCCATATAGCAACCTGGGGTCGACAATTGGAACTAAATTATTGTTGTGCTTAATAGCGCTATATATGCACCTGGTGGCGACAATGGAAACTACACAAATATTTTTATGCAACAATTGGAACTAAAATATTGTTGTGCGTAATATCAGCGGGGTTTTCGGGATAGATATGGATTTGTTGCGATGAGATGATTTTTTATGAACTGGGGAAGGTTTGAAGTGATAGGGTTATGATGTTACAAAATTCGAATAACCTGAAACTAGGGGTGTAAACGGGAGGGAGAAGGGGAGAAATTGGTAGGAAGTCTTATATTCTCCGATCTCGATATTAATTTCATGTCTAGGAATCTCGAGTTACAAAATTCAAATAACCTGGAACTATGGATGTACAGGGGAGGGCGATGAGTGGTTGGGTAAACATAGTTGAAGGATACTTCTACGGGGTTTTAGATATAGATTTGTAATGAGATCAGACCTTTTGAGTTATTTTTTTTTTTGACCAAGCAAGAAAGTTTCGAAGTAATCTCGCACTTTTTATTTCTATATCATCTACATCAGGATATTTGTTTTTTTGTAACCCGAGCGAAGAACGGGTCTTTTTGCTAGTCTAATATAAAAAATTACTTTAATTACGTTCATACCAAAATAATGTAGTTTGTGCTACATATTAATGTTATGTCTTACCATAAGCTTTTTTTAACACTGCTCACGATTAAAAACACATATCCATTAATTAAAACATAAATTATATATAACGTTTCAAACCCTCATCTTGTTATTACAGGGTCCTTTTTCAAGTATCTTACTCCTAAACTAAAAACTGATCCTCCATGTTTGGAGTCGTCGGTAAGAATGACCGTAGATTTACCAAGGATACAGAGTCTCCCCCTAGTGTGGGTGACGCTAATAACTGTAAAGGAAACAGTTGTCTGCTAGTGATCAAAGGCGCATTTTTTAGTGAATTATTTTAATGAATTATTTCGTGAAGTGGAAAAAAAAAAAAAATGGATATTACAGACCATATTCTATGACATTGGTGGTAGAGAGGTCTTGGTTGTAACTTTTTTGAATCCTCATCATACCAGATTCGTAGAACTTTCTCAAATACGCGTCATATGTGTTTTTAATCGTGAGCAGTGTTAATTATTATAACGGCACGTTAAAGAGATTTTAATAAGCTTTTTTTTTTTAAAAAAAAAAGAAGAGGCTTAAGAGAATGCAGACTTAAGTCCAAAGCTTTCGCCTCACTGAAGAGGCCTCGTCTTATTGAGGCGAAAGCTTTGGACTGTTTATGCTTGTTTATTTCTAAGCTTGTGTGCAGGCTGATATCTACACTTCTACGTTTCAGCACACGTAAAAAAGACTTGAGACTTAAGAGAGTTGCTCATTTCTTTTCTGTCTATGTGTCAGGGATTTCTAAGATTACAAACAATTGTAAGTTATCTGATAAAACGCACGTATGTAAGTCGTACTTGAGTTCACAGGCTTTTCTTTGTTAGATACTTTGGATACATATTTGTTAAATATCGTTCTGGTGATTATCTTCCCTCAAGAAGGAGCATCTGAATGAAAGTCATAATATTTCTAGAAATCAATATTTTTTGCAGACAAATGTAGTGAAGCTCTTTAATATGCAGGGAATTGTAGTCATTTCATCACCGCTCAGCTCTTCTTGTACGTTATACTGATTTCACGGTTTTGTTACACCATTTTATGAATGGCTACACAGACCTTTGGATGGTTTTATCTCTTCTATGACAGCTCAGAGAGTCGAACCTCTGCATCGTTTGGGAGAGTCGGACCTCTGCAGCTGGAGAATTGTCCTTACTATGGCGACAATCAACCTTTTACAGTGTTTATCTTGTTCTTCCGCCTTTTCGAAGGAAAAAAATATGCTCGAATCTTAAAAGATGCCTTTGCTGCTTCCTTGAAATCCACAGAATTTTCCTAGGTTCTAAATGGCACTGGAGGAATACTGTGGATTAATAACCATCGAGTCTCTGGAGAAACAACAAGAGGCATCCATTGTTAAAAGAGACAGTCCCGCTTCATTTTAACTACCTTGATTTGGCAGTAATTTATAACTTGTGTTTGCGGAAATAAAATTTGCTTTTCCAAGACTTGCTTGAAAGCTGTATCACATTGAAATATTTTCATCATATTTTATCTGAAAGTCCTATATTGGATTTTGGAAACATTTGAAAATAACATATGTTCTTTATTTCCGTGAGCAGATACATTAATGGATACTGTATCTGAAGCTATCTGATATACGAATTATAAGTCTTGATTTCTCCAGAGAAATTTCAGCGAAGGCCAAATCGAAAGATCATCTTTGGAGTTGGCCTTGACGGTAACGCAATGATATCAGTGGCTACAACAAGATTTCTAAAGAGGTTCTTCAAATCTCCTCTTATTTTGCAGTTGATTGAATAAAGAAATTAAAATGGAAATCGCCTAATAATGAATGGTCTAAATGAATTCATTTGTCAATGCGTTATTCGATGGCTGTAGTTCGGTCTGTCGCAATTACACAGGGTGTACTAAATGCGCTGCCATACTTAAAGGTTGTATTCAATCAAGCAAAACATCGAATAAATGTCATATAAACATGGATCTGGAAATGCTTTATTTCAAGATATGAACGATGCAACAATACAGAGGTATTGGCCGTACAGTCGCTTAGTTTCACAGAAAGTGCTCGAAATGTCCTCCACCGGCCGCAATGCACGCAACACAACGTCGTTCCATCGACTGCCGAACACGGTCGAAGATGCCAAGTACACATCGAATTGTGTTGCACCCATCCACTAAGCGATCATGCAGTGCATGGGCGTCAGGAACCGGTGTGGTGTACACTAATGCTTTAAGATAACTCCATACGAGTAAGTCCAGAGGGTTTAAATCGGGTGAACGAGCAGGCCGTGCTGTTGGTCCCTCTCTTCCAATCCAACGGTCAGGATACGACGTAAAGGCCACCTGTATAATATACGAAACAAATTGGTATCCATTGCTATTTAAATGTAAAACTTTTTAAAATTAAATTAAACTGAATGCAACGTAAGTAACTGCGGAACAATGGAAACCATATTAAGTAGAATGACTTCAGCTTATTAAGTTTTGATTATTTAAATTTCTCACATATGAATAAAATATAGTGAATAGAAATTATGATTACATCTGTTTTAATTTTAAATATCTTTATTCGACAAGCCATTAACGATTTATATCGATTTGTGTTATGCATTCTTGTACACTGAATACATTCAGAAACAGTTAATATTAACAAGCATTTGATCGAAGGAGGTTAAATTTCCTTTTCTTTGAAATAGTAGATGTCATTTTTATTATGTCTATTTTAATGTATAATTAATACTTCACTATAGAATTTAAGAAAAAAAAATAGTGCTATCACTTATTATTCAAGTCTTTCCATAAAAACATTCCTTCTTTTTACTTTTTCTTTCTTTCTTTCTTTCTTTCTTTCTTTCTTTCTTTCATTCTTTTTTTTTTTTTTTGAAGTTATAAAGTTGAAATCTTCCATTTAGGAAGCATATTTTATTTAGGGA
The DNA here is from genome assembly GCA_023159025.1 of Thereuonema tuberculata. Taxonomy (NCBI): domain Eukaryota; kingdom Metazoa; phylum Arthropoda; class Chilopoda; order Scutigeromorpha; family Scutigeridae; genus Thereuonema; species Thereuonema tuberculata. The sequence continues at coordinate 113,455,658 of JAFIDM010009631.1, forward strand.
AAATTTGATTAAGGATCGCTTCCTTGGAAACTTGAAACAGTCTAGTTTTAAACATTAATTTTATTCTTCCTTTGCCTTATCCATCACGATGCAGTGCAGCAATTGTCAGTGGCCTTGTCAAGAGCCAACACAGCGGAAATTTAAAGAGATTTTTCAGAAATCACACATTTTAATGTTAATTTGAGGATGATGGGAAAAGAATCGATGCATAGTTTTGCCTTTTCTGTGAAAGGACAGTACTTTCCGACATCATAAAAGTTGAAATTTGCGAGAAAGTTGACTGTACAACGAAGCTCAGTCTTTTATTCCTTGACTGCTGATGATGTTGTCAGAAGATGGGATTCATCTTTGAAAATCCCACAACACTTTTTAAGATACCTATTTACTCTTATTTTAGTAGCATGAATACGTACTTTTCATGCGTTTGTGGTTGAGTGGTTTAATGCTAATCATGAACCAATTTAGTGAAGGAATTTCACTGAAATTTAACAGAATGTTTTAGAGAACCATATTATTTCGGTGCCAGAGAATGTTTCAAATATAAATTGTAAGTCATGAATAATAAGTATTTTTCCTGAAAAATGAATTGTAAGTATTTCATTGACTTTGTGCAAAGATTATCATATTTTACTCTAAAAAGGAATCAATGAATGTTTCTGTTTCAATGTTTCTTTTTCATTGACTTTTCTTTCCGGTTCACTTTTAAGTGAATTATAACAATCTAAGGGATCTTCACTCGATTTCTTTAAATTTCCGCCAACTTTTAGCTGTGTTGGCTCTTGATAAGGCCACTGGCAATTACTGCACTGCATCGTGATGGATAAGGCAAAGGAAGAATAAAATTAATGTTTAACTAGACTGTTTCAAGTTTCTAAGGCTTCTGTTAGCTCAGTTGTAGGTGGCCTGAATGTTGAATGTTGTAAGTGGCCTGAATGCTCAATGTTGTAGGTGGCCTGTTAGCTCATTTGGTTAGAGCGTCGTGCTAATAACGCGAAGGTCGTGGGTTCGATCCCCTCATCAACTTAAGTTGTTGTTTTTTTTCTAAATCATTTTTAGAAATTCAGTGTATTAACAAGGGTTGAGTTAAGAATGACGATTATTCCATATAAATAGGGTTGGGTAAGATAGCATGGGGTCGCAAACAGACTCGCGCGAGATTTTCTATACCACTTCGGCGCAGTCTATTCTAAAGTAAAGGTGACTCAGAAGCCGTTGCGAAGCCCTGTGATTGGTTTACTAATCACTATCCTACCTTGTTCCAGTTTGAAAATCATTAATTTCAGTTCAATATAAACATATTTTTTTAACAGAACAAGGATATTCTGTTTATATCTTTATCTATCCATCTATATTCTAGATTTAGCCATTTGAATATTTTCTTCTTTCTTTTGGTGCTTTTTGATGTTTCTTCAACAGTTTTTGCCTCTTCTGAGCCTCTCAAATAATAGAAACACTTATTTATAATTATTAGATCTAATTTCCAACAGAATTTTTTAGACGCTAAATACGCATATTTTCAGAGAATACGCATATTGTGGAAAGAATCTTTTTTCTATTATAGACGTCAAAGACCAGCTTTCTTGCCAATTTTAGTTGAATTGCCATTTGGTCCTGAATGTTTGTGAAACAGTGAATTTTCTTGTGATAAATGACATTTTTCTAATTTGTATATTAAGAAAAAAAGATAGTTCTAGTTACAAAAGGTGAATTCCATATTCAGGTGATTATTATTATTAAGACGAGAGATAAGTTGAATCAGTTTCTTAGTGTTATCGAAAACTGGGGCCGGATGTCATTGCGTAAACAAGCCAGTGAACAAATAAGATGTCTGATAGAATCAGGTTGAGCTCAAATCCGATTTCAAATTAGGTGATATGTTTAGTGATAAATGTTACAAACTCATTATATTTACAGTTTAATATAAGATTCTCATATTTTGATATTTTCATTTCATCGTATAAAACCAATGTAAATTAATTGAATAAATTATTATTATTATTATTATTACTTAATGAGCTGTGTCTGGCAATTGCGATCTCACCGGTTTTATTCAAACTAATTAAAAATATAGATTTGAGAATAAAAAACACGAAAACAATAGTTATTTTTTCCTGAGTAGCTACTGATCAAGCGTGACAAGGTTTTGTATTAAAAATAAACTTCAGAATTTGAAAAAAAGATTATTTCGAACCCTCAGCGGCCCAGTGCTTAAGCATGAATTAAACAATTGCAACGCATTAAAATAACTAAATATAATATATTCAGAAAGATAACAAAACACCGCAAAAAGAGGCTGATACTGGAATCGAACTCGGAGCCTGTCGATTATGTGCGCTGGATCATTTGAATCAGGCTAAAATTTATGAAATTGACAAATCAACTATTGCTAAGTTATTGTCATTTCTTTAAAACAAAATTCTCCCTTAAGGCAAATACGTTCTATTCACAATCTTTTCGGGAGTATTCCTCAGGGACAAATTCAGTGATAAATTTTAGTAACTAATTAGGGTAGAGAAAAAATAAGTAAAATTGCGAAAGTTAAGCTTTCTAATGAGACTGCGCTGGCGTCATGATTATCAGTTAAAATTCTGTTTGGTTTTTTTTTTTTTTCTTTGTTTTTTTTTTTTTGGTTATCTACACCGACAGTACCTGCAAGAAAAAAAATAAAAAATACACCCGATGAGAAAGTAAAGCTTCAAACTTTAGTGGGTGATGATTCCTCAAGGACACAACCTTTTTCAATCTCATTTAATGACAATCATTACCCACATTCACGCTACTATATACAAAAACTAACCTAGATTGGTAAAGTAGTTTCTAACTTGAGGTCGGGGACTCTAGGCGTTTCGTGACAACGACACTTGGTTGAGACCGGGTGATCAGCCGTCGCCCCCACCTTCCCATCCTTCCGCCCTTATCCCGGGGAAAGAAATCCGGTACCCATTCTACAGAGGGCTGGGTGGACCCTAGAATCCGTACTCTGTAGAAGAATTCAACTTAGAAAAATCTCTGACCTCCGTCGGGAATCGAACCGGACTCCTCCAGCTTTCAGTCAAATACTTATCACTCATAAGTATATTTAGGGATTATATATATATAATAAAAGAGAAGTGAAATCATTTCACTTCTACTGTAAAATTCAGTTTACTTGAGGCTTGTCTAAATGATTCTTTCATCTGAAATGAAATAATCAACTTAATAAGTTTTTAAATTTAGTTTGTGAATTTTCCTCGAATTTATTTAAGAGATATTTGCATCTAAAATTTTCCATTAAAAAAAAAAAAAAAAAAGACATAACTTTTTTTTTTAAAAGTGAATATCTGGTTTAAGTTAAAGCATAAAGTTTTTTGGTAGTTTTTCTTTACGACCATTTTCCTTAGATGTATTCCTTAGCCACCCTGATATCATTTTGCAAGTGCTATTGAAATTGCATTATTAGATAATTGATTTCACCATTTTCGTCTCCATCTGTGCCTGCTTCTCAGTACAGTCATAATATTTTTTTTTTTTTGCTAAAAGTTTCTTTCCATAAGTTATCTAGAAAATATATTTTGAAATTTCAGAAAACTTTTTTTTTCTTCTTTTTTTCCAAATAATGTATTATTCGACAGAACTGCACTGAAAAATCAGAAAACCATTTCTTTCTACTTGTTAACGCTAAACAGTCTCTTGTATTAATATTAAGATAGTTTTCGGATCTCGTTGTACTCTTAAGGCTTGTTCGCACTATAGCGTCAGCGTTGTGTTTGCGTAAAAGTCGTGTAACCGTCAGCGGCAAAATCAGAGCGCACTTTAACGTTAACTTGCGTTCGCAAGTTAACGGCAAGCGGAAACTGCTTATATTGTGATTTAGATATGTTGCCTATTCATTGGAAAAGTACCATTTTCCTAGCGTTATTTTAATTTAAGAGTATTTTTTTTGTGTAATTTATTTTGCTTTACTGCATCTGTTTTATTTCAACCACGTTTCCATAATATTTTTTTTGCATTATATTTACTATATGAATACGTACATTGAAAACCCTGTTTCATACTTTGTACTTTTCATGTTTCCATATTTTGCTGAGGGATTATAATTACTTCTCTGGAGAACCCTGTTATTTTGTTTTCTATTTTAAATTCATTGTACTTGTCAACAAATATTTATTGAGTAGAATAAAAAAATATGAAATTGAATTGCAGAAAATTGACTGCCAATAATTTATTGTATTCAAGGTAAATAACACATCACCTACTAACAGAAGCTTACTGACTCTACAACTGTAATCTTTTAAGAGACAATATAAAAGCACATATGAATTATGAAGATAATGAATCTAAGTAATTTCAGTTCTTTATTGTAATGAGAATCAACCAAACATAATAATGCTTATTTTTTTTTTTTTTTATCAGAAATCATAATAAAGAAACTTATAAGATTCCAAAACAATTTCTGCACTTCAATCATATAAACCAAAACTTTAGTGAAATTTCTTTTTTTTTTTGTAATGTAACACCCAATATCAAACAACATAGCAGTCATATATAAAAAAGAAAACATTAGCAAATGTTTATGGGAATTTAAGAAAAATTAGAAACAAATATATTATATTTAGTGAAGCAGTAAATTCATTTAGGAGGGATACTGAAACCACATATTCATGTTGTGCTTTATCATTGGAACAGTAAAATTTTCCTAGCCTTATTTTAATTTATGATTTTAGTCACTTGTTCACTTAGGCTACTGATATTATTTATGAAAATTTATCATACTTTTCTTAGGGATTGGAGAACTTCAGTATTATGCAGTGGCTGATCACAATTCTGTTATGACATACTAACCTTCATCTTTTAATAAATTCATGCAACATTCGAAATTGTAATGTATATTTTGTTTAAAAACCTACATTTATGAATATTTACAAGCGATTATTTCTTTCATAAAGAAGTATATGAAACAAAAAAACGATGTACAGATATTAAAAACAAATTTTGTCAAAAAAAAAACTACTGGAGACGAACGACGGTCAAATGGATGGCGATCACAATTGCCAATATTCCGTTTTCCCGGCAAAATTTGTATCAATGCTCTCGGATTGGCTGTTGCTTAACACACACACTCCGATTGGCTAACGCTACCTTTGATGTTGATTTACATGCTACATCTCTTTACAAAGGTGAGATCTGCACATTCTGACGCATAGCATTAATTTATTTCAGTAAAAATATTGTTTATTTTCGAAAATTAATCTCCTCAATGTGATATTTAATTCGTAATAACCTTCGATCCCAACGAAGCGGTGAAGAAAATGGCGTCAGAGAACTTGCTTTCGATCTTCAAAAGTTGTAGGAATACGTCAGTGCTCTGTGATTGGATGTTGCTCACACACAAGATCTGATTGGCTGGCTTTACGTCGGAGGAGACGCAGATGTTCGCTCATTTCAACATATACGTTTGGCCTTAAACTGAGACGCAAAAGCAATTATCTTACATAAACTTAACGTTTGACGCAGCAAAACGCTATAGTGCGAACAAGCCTTTATAGGCAGGGGTTTAAAGCGCATTGCACATGGACTCGAAAATCGGACGGCGGATCTAAAAATCGGACGTATTCTATTTCACTGAAGGGTTTCCCATTCATTTTATTGTCATTATATTTTCATTTATTTTAATTCTCCGAAATGAATGTTCGTCTTAAGGAAACCTAAACGCTACTTTGATTTTAAGAAGAAAAGTACAAAGAAGCCGTTGTTTGAAATACAGTGAATTCTCCGAAATGAATGTTCGTCTTAAGGAAACCCTTGAGTGAAATAGAATACGTCCGATTTTTAGATCCGCCGTCCGATTTTCGGATCCATGTGCAATGCGCTTAAGGCTGGCAGATGAAATTAAAAGAAAAAAATGGGCTAAACTATTAAAAAAAATACGAGCTTTTCGGTTTATTGTGACAGACTGAAAATTAAAAGGTTAGTGAGATTAGTTATTATTACGGTTGTACATTGAACACTTTGATTAGGAAGACATGCCATTGTTAAAACTATCTCGCCCTGAAGTGGTAAAAAAAATGTGGGAGTATATCAAAAAACATAACTGCCAAGACAAAAAAAATAAACACCTGATTATGTCTCCTTCTTCTCCCAAATAAAAACACAATAATCAAATCACTACCTCACAGAATTAAATATCCCCTACATTCCCTGACGTCATAGAACGATAACAACCATTTGTTTGTTTGCAAAAGTAGGGCACGTATAGAGAACTGTGCGTCACTAGACCTTTTCGATTCCAGTCCACATAAATTTATATGCTTCCACGATAAATACTTCTCCTTAGATGAAATAGAATCGTGCAGTGTTAAAAATCTAGTAACTTTTAAAAATTCTCTCAATTTTATATTGCACGAAGCAATTTTCATTATTAAATTTACAATTGCTAAATAGCCTAAATTCATTATTAACATTGATTCGACGTTAACAGCCATTTTGGAGCGAAGACAGCTCCACAAATTCGCAAAATATAAAAATTTAGTTCGCAAATATTTCAGCTTTAATGTTAAAAATAAATCAATTTTAATTTTATCTACGACGCTTCAATTTTGTTTTCGTACTTCATTTCAAGCTCTTAGTTAACCAAAGAATTAAAAGTATTATTAATTGTCTTTCGGTTCTTTGTTTTTATAAATATTAGTTAAATTCAAAATAGTTAAATACTGTTGAGCAAAAACTGAGCTCAATGAAAGTCACACAAAAAAATGGGATTGTTTTTCAAGACGGACTTGTTTCTCTCTCTATATTGTTTTAGCGACAGCATTTGCATGAAAAGAAAAAACAAAACAAAGCAAAACAAAACAACTCTTTTGTGATTATTTCTCGAACAACTAAATTTATTGCTTCAAATCCTATTTTTGGAAGATAAGCACCCACAATTTTACGATGACCAGGAATTTTCAAGGTTAACTAAGAATCTTCGTATGTAGAATATTTTCTTCATAAATAATGAATGAAATCTCCTAAAATCGTTCTGATTGGAGATCAAATCTAAAGCAGCTCAGTGATTGTTAGTTGAGAAAACAAAAAGACAAGAAAACAAAAGAACAGCACCTGAATCA
>JAFIDM010009631.1:113463285-113515468 GCA_023159025.1 Thereuonema tuberculata
AAGTGTCTGATTTCTGTCAATATGATGAGGATGCATAAAAATTGTCTCCTGAAGGCATCCTCTTTGCTGCTATTGAGGACTAAGGACAGTCTGCGATATCTTTATCCTATCTTATAAAGGAACAGGTAACTGCTCCTTATGGTGGAATTCCTCGAAGAAGAATGGTCCTAAGATGAAATTTGAAGTAACATCACACCAGATGGTGAGTTTCGGCGACTGCAATGGGTTTTGCAGAACTGTTGTAATTCTTCTGGAGTTAAACTGCTGATAGTCTCGTCGAGATCAATTTGGACCTTATTTTGCTAGAGAATGTTCCAAAGCCCTGTAACGCTCACTTCCATTCTGCGAAAAAATGTTAGAGCAAATGACAGTCATTTTTCATTATCATCTCTTGATTTTATATGAATAATAGCGGATTGGTCTTCGAAGAAATTCCCACAGTAGAATAAGGGACATCTAATTGCTTCGATAGTTCCAGCACCATGATCGGATGGCTATAGCAACTGCGATGAACAGACTTCCTTCTCCTTTCAGGCTTAACTTGCAAGGATCCCGTTTTCTTAAATTTATTAATCATCTTTCCAAACTGCTTTACGTACGTTCTTACAGTGTCGAAATTAATGCAGACCAGCTGCTACATTACATCCTTAAAGGTAAAAAGAACTTCACAATTCAACCACTTTCAGGCAGAATGAGACGCATTTTTTTAACAGTAAACGTACACACTATGCTTGCGATATTCGCGTTGTGCCTTTATAGCTCTTTGTTGTTGGGAAAATAAAAGTTTCTTACTCACTTAGGACAGTGCGCCATCTTTTTTTTTTATTTTGAAAATAAAATTTCAGGCGAATTGAATTTTTGTCTCAGTTTTGAAAAGAGCAAATATAAAAATGTGAATTTTATCTTAGCTTAGTCTTAGTTATTCTTTAGTTGATACATTGTCATGCATTTCCTCTTTTACAGTGCTAGATTTTACCCTATTGGCAGATTTCGGAACTTTTTTTTTTTTTTTCACGATATCCTTCTTCCCATGTCTGGAATATTCTATTGCCTAATTCTGGTGGCTAATTGGTTGGAGCTACAGAGAACTCTGAAAAGGGATTTTTTTAATTAATGGTACTGCCCATCTAGTACTTGTAAATCCTGATAAATCTATCCAGCACTGAGCATCTTTAAAAGTGAAATAAACAGTCCATCAATGACCTGTAATACGTCTCACAGTTATGTTAAAAACTTGATTTAATTTCAAGTCCAAATTCAATAAAGCACAAAACGACAAAATTACAATCAATGGACATATTTACTTACTGAAGAAATAGATAACTGTAAACAATTTTTTTCATAAAAATCTAAAGTAGACCTACAAATTATTATATTTTTTTAATAAAAACTTCTATATTACAATTGAATTGCCGATTTATCAAAATAAAATATGAATTGTTTGTATATTAACTAGGAAATAAGTAAATTTCTCAGAATTCTTTGCTCTTATCAAGTTTTAAGCATTTCTTTAAAATTTTATGTGGTCCCTTGAATGGTTATTTTAGCTGATTTTAATTTATTCTTAGGCTCTTTAAAGTTAATTAAAACTATGCTAAAAGCTTTTTCGTTAAATAGCTAACTGTCATAATTATTCTGAAATCTACATTAAACTCCGTTTTAAATATTTAACTGCAATAATTATTAAATATTTGGTCATAATAATAATAATAATAATAATAACAATACTTTAGTAACAAGCCAACGTCAGAACTACAATAATAACTTCCATATAGTACATATTAAGTTAAGAAATATAAAGATTAAAAAAAATATTTAATTTCTTTTAGGAAAATTATTAAAAAGTTAAAAAAAAAAAAAGAAATGAAAGGAAACAGCTGTATTAGGAATCTTACCTACGATATGTGTTTTCAATAAAAAAAATAAAAAAAAATCTTTATGCATTTCTACATGGAAATTGATTTGAACCGTGCAAGAGCTTGTGGTTTAAGTGTAGAATTTTTGAATTTAGTACTGGTTATAAGTGTGAACTAAAATCTGAATGAGTGAATTCAGCTAAAAAAATATTAGCTTCTGTTATTACTTCTTTTGCTGCTTTTTATTCTTTTCTGTTTTTTTTTTTTTTTGCTTTTAATCATCATTTACGGTTTCTTACTTATTTCATAGCTACCTACAAGTAAGAATAATATTATTATTATTAGTGTTTTTATTTTCAGTTTTGTTATTTATTATTCATTTTATTAATTAACGGAATTTCTTTCAGATACCGAGGGTTGAATCAAGATCAAGCAATATATTCAATTATTCAGGTAAGAACTTATAATTATTACTTAACTTAAATTATTCCTGAATACTTGTTAACATAGGATATTTATTGCAGAGTAAATAAATGAAAACTGACTGAGAAAATAAGGCTATGGAGTTTGGATACCGTCCTACGTTAATATAATCTTGAAAACGAGTGGCCTTTATTAACGAGAGTATTAAAGTACTTTGTTTTCTTTTTTCATATCACTTATCATTGTAAAGGCTTGTGCTTGATTGTACTGGATTTATTTTTGTAAAAAATCCAGTGATGTTATAAGTAATTACTCAAAGTGGCGTACATACATCTGTTTATAATGTATATAACAGAGAGTTACATGTTAAACATATTAATTTGGCTGATATTGGAATAAAGAATTAACTGATGATATTTCTTTTGAAAAAAGGGTTTTAAAATTTTCAATGATTTTATTAAGTGCTTTAATTCTTAAATTTAAACATTTGTACTGAAATGAAAAATAGATCACAAAGCTTAGGATTAAGCTTAATTATCATTCTTTAATATATGTTTAACAATAAACAAACAATTTGAAAAAAACTGTAGAGAGAATTTTAAGCTAAATGAAGTATGACTTCCTTTCCTCTGTAGTGATAAACGCAGTCTATAATTATTATCAAAACCTCAGGCTAAATTAAATGTTAGCTTTTCTTACAAGTAAAGGTCACGATAGCGTCACAGGAGTTGCCGGTTCAGACCATTTGCATTCGAAAGATCTTCCATAACTAAGTCAACCAGCAAAATTGTAGCGACAGACAGCCAAGGGTGTAGGAGCTATGAGGGGTCAAATTTAACATGGTGGCCTACGGGAAACCTTATAAGTCACTGCAAAAGGCTTATAAGTAGCCTGTAACCTTAGATACGGATGAGACAGACACAATAAGCAGATATTGATTGGAAAATAAGCAGGAAATTGTTATTGATCAGCTTCAAATCAGATTCAATCGATGTGAAGTTCAGAGAACAGAGCGTGCGAAAGGCAGATACTCTGTTCACAGTGAGCGCATTTAACGAAAGCAATGCTGTCACACTTGAAGCACTTGTCATTGACGATCGAGTCGAATTAGTAGTCGTTAGGATTTATCCATGGATCAAGCTCAATGTCCAGATACCCGCATTTGTAGAACGCATACTATTATCATATATCAGTTCAGCACTGAACTGATACAGGGTGAATGACTGCAGTGCCAAGAATCGATCCCTGTGCCAGATGTTCACATCGCCCGTCTCGAATATCACAGTGTCTGGGATGAAGCGGACGAAAGACTTATATACGGACGGAAGAAGCACACGTCACATGGCTGGATCCTGCTGGAATCAGTCTCTTGATAAATTTCGTTCCTGCAGGCACATACTTATCGGACAGGCTATCATCCTTGTTTGAAGACCATGAGTCGACCAAAAGCAGAACGTTCTGTTCTGGTGGCATGCTTGGCCACAACACGTCCTCGTAGAACTTGATCAAGTCACCGTTGTTCATGTTAGCGGATTTGCCAGCGTATGAACGGATGTTTGGAGGATCAGCAGGCTGATCTGTTTCCGGACTTGACCGTCTCCTCCTCCTCTCCTACTGTCTGTCGGCCAGTGAACTCCCCTGTGACAAGCTTTCAGTAAATGTGCCACTTGCCCGGCAACTCCGGTGACGCATTCATACCCTTTACTTGCTAGTATTTAAAATATTTAAACTTTTACGTCGCCAGGTTCTTCGGTCATTCAAATTATGTTGTTTGCATCACTCGACAATTGGTTCGTCCGAATCAAGCTTCCCATTGGTTAATTTCTTGAGGGTTTTTCACATAAGAGGCCGTGAAGAAAGGAATCACTTACTAATGATGGCTCGTTAACGAGCAGAAACTAGTATGACTTTTTAATATAATTAGTGTTTTAAATGTATATATATTTTTAAAAAATTTTTTTAATAATTTTTTAAACTCAGTGTGTAGGTTGTTTCCAGGACTTTGTAGATATTTTTGCTTTAAGTATTAATAATTTTATATTTATTTTACCTGAATTTATATATATATATATATACAGGGTAATTCATAAAGTATTGGAAAAATAGGCCTATAAAGAACGAACATCGAAATATTTTTCTGTCAAATTCGGTGTAAAAAAAAGTAAAATAGAACATGGATTTCCGGATCGATCGTGCGATTCTGAGTCGGATGATGGGGTCCCCATTTTAGCCTTTTTTCTGCTCCTATGAAAAAAAATGGTCTAGTTGCACCTTTCAGAACCGGGAAGAGCAAGGAAAGGGAAGCGAGATTAGAATAGGCTGAGTTAAATGGAGTATTGACTCCATTGGGTTTATTTCAAACACAAAGGAGCCCCTGGAGGGGGGGGGGGATAAATAAAAACAAAGTGTAGCTATTTTTCCAGTACTTTATGAACTACCCTGTATATTTTTTTTTTTGGCAGTCTCTGTATGTTTTCAAAAGTATTCGGACACTAGAAATGCTGGAAAGCAACGTTCGTTTGGTTGGGTGTGAATAAAGAATAGGTTTAAAAGCGTTCATTAAACATTCGCGATATCAGTGCAACCAGTGGTAAGACGCTTGCTCAGATCCAAAGAGGCCTTTGCTACCATTTGGAGCTTCCAAAGCTTCCAAAATCAATAGCAGCCGATGTTATAAAGCAGTTGAACCACAAAAATTAATTAGTGGGTTCTTCGTGCTTGAAAATTTAAGGGAGGTTAAATCTTTTTCAAAGATATTATGAAACGTGCAAACAGGAGTTTCAGATGTAACCCAGGATTACCCGTGAACGCCTGCATAGTCTGTAAGGTTTTGTGCTGTTTTGGATTTCATGATTACGATCATGATAGAGATCATAATTATAAAATCGAAGACCCACTTTATTGAAGACTAGATCTTTTGTTTTTCGTTGTTTGCTGAATACCTTCACCTCATAGACTTCCAAAGAACAGAACTACCTGGAACAGTTTTCTGTTGGCAACTGCATTGATGGAAGACAGCCACACAATTCCAGTTTCACGCTGTAGTGAGTTTTGTCGAAACGTTTTCACGAAGGATCACAATAGCCAGTCAGGTCAAAGGTGGACTGAAAGGCGGAAATAACCCTTTTTATTTCATCAGATATACTAGTGCCAAATCTCTATAGTATATTGAGCTATGTAGTCTTCGTCTTGCCGACTTTGATTGAGTTCGTATCCCGAGTAACTTATAGGTGTTTCTATCGCCTTTTCCGTTCGAACCTAAGGCTGGCAATCGCCATTAGATGTCCAATCTTCGTTTCACTGTCGTTCTATCTTTTTTTTTTTGCCCGAATTTTCCCAGATATCTAAACGTATGCAGTTGCTCTTATATTGTTAGAATCGCAAATACAAATTGATGTTTGAAAACACAGTGGAAATTTAACTTTGTATGTTTTTTTCTTCCTGCATGAAGCATGCTCTATAGAGTTCTACTTTATCTTCCAATAACTCTCCCAGATATACGGCTCTCCTTAGCCTTTGGAGCTCAGCCTTTTCAAAGATACTCTGTTATTAAATTACTAGGGCCCCCCCCCCTCTGTCTTCCCGTTGTTAGTATGAGATAATCCAAGAAGAACCGATTCCAAGTGGTAAAGGCAAAAAGTGATATTTTATTCCTTTTTGAATGAACTCATTTTTTGATAGTGCGCCATTGTTGATGGAGAGAAGCTAAAAAATGAACATTGGAATTTAAATTTTAATCTTGTGGGCTAAAATTAATGAGTTATTTTCTCTTTTCGCTGGATCTTCTCTCATTGCGCTATACACACACACAAAGGTAGTGATAAGAAAGAATATTTTGAATGTAGTCCCCGTGGCCTAATGGATAAGACGTCTGAGTTCGGATCAAAAGGTTGCAAGTTCGATTCCCGTCGCGAACGTTTCATTGTAGTAATTTTTCACAAGAAATTAAGAATTGCGCCGGACAGACAGAGAAATAAAAGATTTTAGTAAATAGATTAACATCTCAGTGGATGCTGATGTCCTTATTTACGATGAGAATTTGTACTTTGTCCAAAGGAAATTTAACAACAAAGTATCTTTGAAAAGGCTGAGCATCAAAGGTCTAAGGGGAGTTTTTGGAAGGTAATATAGGACAGAATTAGATGCACATAGGGGTGATTGGATATTAGACCACAAAGACGCACATCACATTCATCTTGTACAGCGTAGAGACGAGATAGAAATAACATAGGATTTCAACTTTCTTTTTTTGATTCTGGAAATGCTCTATCAATTAAGGTTTTATAGATATAAGCAATTGAAATTTTCTTAAGTTGTGATATTGTATTACTTCTAACGTTTTCATATTGGGCGAAAAAGAAAATACACTTACATTTAAAAAAATGTAAATTTAATTTAATATTAATTTATTAAAGCCAAACTTAATCAGTCATTTTTAATCATTTTTATAGAATTAATTAAATCTTTTTTAGCGTGTTGATTATTTTTTAAATGGAAAATGTTTTCTTTCTTTCTGGAAGACCTTTTATTTTTCCCAAACATATAAGGGTCATCGTTCTTTTTCTGACTACAGTAAACTCCCGATTATCCGCGGACTTCTCCGGTTTCCATTTTTTTTTACTATACGATAAATTACGAATTAACAAACAAATTTTAAAAATTTTAACTTATTTCTAGAATAAGTTAAACAATAAAAGAGGCAGATTTAGCGACGTCCAAGTATCGGTCAATTTTAGAACAAATCAAACCAGAACTGCCATTGGAATCATCTATGCTAAGGCTGAGGCTTGCGTACTTCGGCCACATAATGTGAAAAGAAGACTCTAGAAAAAACTATCATGCTTGGGATGGTTGAGGGAAAAAGAAAAAGAGGAAGACCGAGAACAAGGTGGTTGGATGTTATCAAGAATGATACAAATTTGGGTTTCCATGATTTAAAGAATGCCACAAATGATCGTGAAAATTGAAGGAAGTTTGTCGGATCACCAAGAGTCGGACACGATTGAGTGGATAATACAACAGCAAAAAGTAGGGGGTTTTCGTGTTTCGACACAACAAAACAAAGGACAATTGACCGATTTTTTTTGTTAAAAAGTAAGAAATTAAAGTAAATTAAAATAAAGTAATTGCTTATAATGTATGTACTGCCACTTTAATGTAAATAAAACATGTTAAAAGCATTTTTCTGTTGATTTTCGTCCTTTTTCGTCCTATTTCGGATTATCCGCGATTGCCGCGCCACTTAACTCCACGGATAATCGGGAGTCTACTGTATTACTATATTCCTTCGCTTTTATTTCCCATAGAACTAAAGGACTCCTGTAGACTTCAGGCTACAAAGTAAGTTTATTTCTTCCTTGGAGACATATGAAGCGTTAATGTTCAATAACAAACAAATATTCTTTTTGTGTGGCTAATTTACCTTCTCTGTATGACTCTGGCTTTCGTCAAAAAATGCCAAACCTACATTGTTGAACCCATATCATCTGTATCACTGCATAAGTTTCAATATTGGATACTAGTTATTGAATTCTATACTGCTGATTTACCGTTTACTTTATTTACAGCTTAACACCACTTAAATTGTATAAGAGAAAATGATTAAATAATGATAATAAAGCTCTTCCCTTTCAATTCGATCAAATTCCGACATTTTCCTTTCGCAATTTGAGCTAAACGAAAAAAAAATAAATAAAAAATAAAATAACAATATTGAAGGCGAAATAGAAGAAAAATAATATTAAAAAAATATATAAATTCATTCTATCATTTTCAGAATTTTTAAAGTCAAAACAATTCTTTTTTTTTTTTTTTTTTTTTTAAAAAAAAACATTGTTAATATTCTAATACAAAAAGAGTAAAATAAAACAACTAACAAAATTACGTTAGTTTTATCTTAGGATTGTAATAATCAGTTTTTCAAAATAAAAAAAAGAAAAAAGAAATTAAACTAGTTTAAAACTTTCAAATAAACCAAGGAACGTTGAAATATAATCACTTGTCAATATTCTTTACTTCATTGCATCAAACACATCAGATTAAGTAAATTATACGTTTATGAAAAAGTCATTCTGTTTATACCACTCATTCTCAATTCAAAGAAAGAAATGAGAACTTTTGCTTTTCCCATCACAATCTTTCTCCTCCTCTCAATCAATTTTAACTGTTTATCTTCTCTGCTTTCCAATTTAGCCATTTCGATTACTCGAGATTAACAATCTTATTTTACCACTTTCTTTCATCTATGTACTTGCTGATGACAGCAAAATGAATCACACATTCATGGTTGTGTCTTAATCACAATGCCTTAATCACAATGTAATTGGCTCAACACCCTTTTCATCTGAGGATTTTCTCCTCGAAGGAGCGATTAACCCTTTTCAGTCTTTGGTTCGGCTTGAATTATAACACCTATGTTATTTTTAATATAAGATACTGTCTGAAAATAATTCTGACTGTATTTTCTTTGCTAATATCCATTTCATTTGTGAATGTGGAGTAAAGATATGAGAAACTTGCCCATAATGATATTGAGGTGAAAGTCTTAATTGAGAGAAATGTTTGGTTTGTTTTTGCTTATTTTCGTTTACATTCCGTTCTTCAAGATGTTCTTTAATGATATGAACAACTTCTTTATTGCAAGAAGAACCGTATCTATCGTACAGTGGTCATCAGCTTGAATATTGTATTAAGCAAAAGCAACTGTGTCCCCTGAAGCTATTTTTAATGTAAAAAATGACTGTAGTTGGGCCGAATAGATCTGGAGGTAAATTTATTTATGTGACCCAGATGCATAATATTTTGTCCTTTAAAAAAAAAAAACAGAAGAAAAAAAACGAATTAGAAGTTTAATTGACATTTCCACTTATTGTTTGAAATATCTCCGTCCTGTGATGTTAAAGGTTTTAGAATTAGATCCATCTACTTTGTTAATTTTGCCGAAATTTCCTAAGTTTTGAGAGTTAATACGATGTTTATCTTTCAGTCTGGTTTAACATAGGGCTGAAGTTTTTGAGAACATCATGATAGGAAAAATAATAATAACAATAATAACAGTAATCTAGAAATAAAAACATTTTATATGTGCTGCACATAACTGTGGATACTTCATAAATAAAGCCTGCACACATGAATACAGTAATGTGCTGTATTAAATAAGAGGAGTCTGTATAGTTTTGCTAGACTATTCAATAACCCTTTTTGAGAAATGGATGTAGAATCGCATTATTATTTCTTAATTAGTATATAGGCTCTTAGCAATGACAGGTTAATAATGTGACCGCTTTTAGTCTAGGTAGAGAGTATTTGCTCGTCATATATATAACTGATAGGAAATTAAAATGAATGCATTGCTAGGAACATAAAAATTAATTTGTTTATTGGAAGGCTTGATTATAAGTCACATTGCGAGTGAAAATTCTAGCATCATTTTGCAAAGGACCTTGATCGTCAGTTTTTTTTGTTTTTTTTGTTTTTTGATGAGTATTTTGATGTTGTTTCGTGAACGCGACAATGCAACATAAAGCTGGCCTTGTGATAATATCGCCTCATTCAAAAAACCTCCCACGATTGCAAATGCGGATATTATTGCATTACACACAGAGTTGCGCTGAATTACATGTGAAATTTGCAGAGCAACTCTCCCGCATTACACATATGGGGAGTGCGTTATATACAGATGGACACACAATTGGACAATTATATAAGATATTTTACGTTCTTCATTTGATAACAATTATTTTTTTTTCCTTTTTAAAGTGACAATAGATAGAAGGTAGTATGGTTGGAAAATTAATTAAGTTGTGATATGAGCTAATACTAGTACTATTTGGTGAATAATCAGATCAGAGCAGGCCCCCACATCAAATTCACAACCCAAGTACCAAATGCAGTAACGGACACCTCTTCCAATCAGTCAAAATCGTAGATTCTTAAACAAAAATATCATTAAAACACCTCACGATTTCATATTTCTCCCTTTTAAACATGGCAAACACAGTTATTACCATTATTTTTTGAGTAAATTAATTTAACACTATTAGGAATAAAATTATTAATTGTGAACAATCAAAAAAAAAAAAGGTGGAAATAAAAGGAAAATCAAGGAATCTGGCAAAGATAATTACAAACCGCTACTAATTTTTGTCACGGAATGTACAGCAGCGATACAAGACCTAAAACTTCCCCCGAACGCCTGTCCTAAAAGTGGAATGAAATACGCTCCCGACATTTTGGGCTCTTTAGAACGTACAAAATGCCTGAACGCACCAAGAAAATATACACTAGTAATAATAAAATGATATCTTATCAAGATAAGAAATAAAAAAAATTTCCGCCATTAATAAACACAGTCACCCCGGAATAAATAAACAAAACAAGCAACAACAACAAAAAAAAAATAAAGAAGAATTATGGATTAAAATAGTTGTTTTAGCTTTCCTAATTCTAGTGGATAAATTACAGGAATTACAAGCAGATCAAAATTACAGGTAAGTTGTTGTGATTTTCTCAGCTGATTAAAAATAGCATACGTTTTTATATATACAGTAAATTCCCGATTATCCGCGGACCTCTCCGGTTTCCATTTTTTTTTACTGTACAATAAATTACGGAATTAACAAAAAAATTTTAAAACTAGAATAAGGTAAACAATAAAAGAGGCAGATTTAGCGACGTCCAAGTAGGGGTTTTTCGTGTTTCGACACGAAAAAACAAAGAGAATTAACCGAGTTTTTTTGTTAAAAAGTAAGAAATTAAAGTAAATTAAAATAAAGTAATTGTTTATAATGTACACTGCCATTTTAATGTAAATAAAACATGTTAAAAGCATTTTTGTGTTGATTTTCGTCCTTTTTCGGATTATCCGCGATTGCCGCGCCACCCAACTCCGCGAATAATCCGGAGTCTACTGTAATTTGAAAATGATTATTTTTGAAACAAAATAAAAAAAAAAGTCTTTCTTTTTGATCAATTTGATATAGTTAAGTAGGCCATTTTTCTGGGCTAAGTTTAATTGTCATTTGAGTTTGACTTTGATAGCAAGATGGAGGTCCTCAGTTTTTTGGGTAGCGCTTTCGTTGACACTGACTTTGCATACCACCATGTATATTTGAAAATCCGCAGGCGACGATATGACTAACTTATAGGCACAGCGAATACTGCGCTGAAATCAGGAACTTCCGACACCGTTCAACTTCGGTCGCCTTCATTCGCTTATGTCCAGCAGTGGCCCTACGGCATCGCTAATCCTTCTTGCCTTGCCAAACTTCTTTCTTCGTTCTTCCAGGACCCACGCACAATATTAATTTTTTTCTTAAGAATCATTAAGTATGAAGAACTCTGTGATTTTATAAGGATACCTATGTTATATAGTTGCTGTGACGTCACAGAATTAACAGAAAATAGCCAATCATAAATATTGCGTACGATTCTAATTAGTGACGTAGGACAATGGTTGACATGTGGGAAATAGCAAAACACTAGTTTATGAGAATAAGAATAAATATTTCAGAGAATTGTTTTCAGAGTTATAGTAGCAGAGTATTGTCTGCAGCTGCGGGAACATAATGACTTAGATTTTTAATTCCAAAAAAGATAATTATTAACAGTTTGGTGCTCAACAAATCGCTTTTCATAGAAACGAAGCGTAGAAACAAAACAAAAAAGTTCGGACAAAAAACAAAACAAAACAAAACAAAGGCAGTGATTTATTCACAAGACTGAACTCAAGGGATTGCATATAAAGTGCTTGCATTACTGGTATATGACGTTTACCAGAAATCCAGAAAGAACGTCATATAAGTATGATAGCGGTAGATAAAATTTGCGATGAAACGGGACAAACTACTAAATTTCAATAGCTTTATTAATATTATTGTAAAACGTAAATGCAGTTTGAGCTTTAGTTTTACAAATAAAATATATTTGTACAAACATGAATGAATGACTAACAAAATGAAGGTATTTGAGATACTTTAAAGCAGGTAGCTAAAAAAATAACACAAAAATCAGGTTAAAAGGAATTTAAATTAAATTCGTTCTTAGCCAATTATGAATGAATTCAAATTAAAAATATCAGAAAAAGATAGTTGAGTGTTTAATCGTACGAATGCTTACGAGAAATTCTCTAAAAAAAGATAAAGAAATAAAAGGAGGTTTTTCTAAAATTTCTTTATCTGAAAGAAAAAAACCTGGGTCTCAACCATTGAAAGAAAAAACAAAAAAACTTAATGCCATGCTGGAGAACTTTGAGAGAAAAGAAAGTGGTAGCCTCGTTTTCTAAAACAATTCCACCTTGTTTATTTTCCATGTAATTGATTCCTTCGCTTGTAAAAACTTATCATAATTAAAGTAAACAAGCTAACAGGAACAGAAATAGCTGCCAATATTCGAGATATTTTTAAATAATTCTTCGCTAACCATGGTTAATTTGAAAAATGGTAAAGCTTTGCAGCCGCAATAAGTGTGCTAAATTTGTACACCATTGTTTCCACAAAGCAATGTGTATCCATGAGATCCTTCCACCAAATCCCGGGATACTTAATTAAGATCCGAGCTTCAGTGTTTGCTCTACACTTATCTGCGTTTGTTTTTGAGAAGTCCTAGAATTGCAGTGGAATCTGTCAGCTGCATTTGTTCACTTTATAAATGTGGTGTCGCGAGATAGTTAAATGATGTCTATAAGTTTTACAAAAATTCTATTCAAAAATTCAGAAAACCCAAAACATTTTTTAATTACTGTTTTTTGTTTGTTTGTTTTTTTCGAAATTAGTTCTCTCACATTATCAAAGGGCATCAGTATAAAAATTGAAGCCATTGCTCATGTTAGCAATAAGCTGATTCAGGATTTAATGCAACTATTGCATGATATTATAATTATTTGAATGGTAGCTGGGATGTTAAGATCAAAGTAATATTTTAATGGGAAGTATTCCAGTATTCAACCATTCCTAACCAAGAGTAATTAATTCGTTGTGAAAATAATAATTCGTGGTAAGTTTATTTGAAATTTGAAAATGTATTATTTACAGTGAAATAAAATTCCTTTTGTAGTTTTTGCATAGGATTCTTATTTCTTTGTAGTAATGAAATATTTTTTTTTTTTTTACATCAATTGATATTCTTAAAGATGCACTTTAATAATATTAACATTGGAATAATAATGCATTTCGTATTTTAGCCCTACAAGAAAACGAGATCAATGAATTTAAATTCACATTAAATTAATCTTTTTTTTTTCTTTTTTTTTCATTTAAGTACAACTTAAAAAGTAATTTAAATCTATAATAAACTTTGTTTACAGTGTTATATTTAATTCAAAATTTGCTTTTATATTTAGTTTATTCGAAGTATCCTTTACTTCCATTAATGTATTTACATGATATTAGTTCTAATAACTTCATATTATATTATTTCGCAATATTAATCTATAATTAGTATTTTTTTGTTAAATTAATTTTAAAATTATTAAATTATTATTTTTAGAACACTAAAGACTTAAAAAAAAGCTACTTTTTTTTTCTAAAGTTGTTAATAATTTTTAGAAAGAAAGCCTAATCTTTATATTTTGAACGTTTGCCTAACCTGTGATTCATTATATTTAAATGGCATTAAATTATGATTTATTGATAGATCTAATTGAATCTTCATTTGCTTTGTCAGAGCTCACGAAAGACCTTCCATATATCAGTGAGGATTTAGAAGTCATGTTGTTTATTCGACAAGACGGTATAAAGAGCTCAATAAATTTTTTATTCTTTATTCTTTAAGAATAATCTATGTTTTATTAATAATGGTAAATCAATAAATAAAAATAAAATTACATTGTTATTAAGAATGAATCTCTTTAAGAATGACCTACGTTTTATTAAATAATGGTAAATCAATAAATAAGAATTTTAATAGTAACTTATTAAATAGTTAACTAATACTTTTTATCAATAATAATAAATTTGAAGAGAATTATATTGTATTTTATAAAATATATTGTTTTGCTTTCTGCTCAAATACCATTTCTTTATAAATTATTGGATTTTAAATTTGTTATATTTTAGTTTAGTATTTTCTTTTTTTTAATTTATACATTTACTAGCAAAATCCCCGTTCTTCGAATGGGTTACAATGATGTGGATGAGAAAGAAATTGAAGTGGTGAGATCACTTAGAAACTTTCGCAGTTGGTACAAAAATCACTTGATAGGTACAAAGTAGACTACTGTTATATTTGAATTTTTGTAACTCGGAGAATATAAAACTCCCACCTTTTTTTCCCCTTCTCCACACCCCTATCACTTCAAACCTTCCCCAGTCATAAAAAATCATGTGACCATTAGAAATCTACATCTATTCCGAAAACCCCGTAGAAGTATCCTTCAGCAATTTTGCCCATCCTCTCACCGCCCTCATAGTTTCAGTTTTTGCTTCCAGGTTAATATGTGCGTTATTATGCACAACAATATTTTAGTACTAATTGTTGCCACCAGGTTAATCTGTGGCGCTATTATGTACAACAATATTTTAGTTCCAATTGTTGAACAAAAATATTTTTGTAATTCCCATTGTCGCGTCCAGGTAAATATGTGGCGACGCCAATATCGAAAATTCGTCGAATACGGGTCTTTTTGATTTTGAAAAAGAACACTCATGTCAAATTTCGTGTTTCTAGCTCAAATCGTTTCCGAGATTATGCATAACCTTCAAGAACCCCCCCCCCCCCCGTTTACACGCCGTTTAGGGGTGTTATTTTTAAAAATCCTTTCTTAGTGAGCGCCTATGTCTAAGGGGAAACCCATCCCGAAAATTTCAAGTTCCTAGGTTCAGCGGTTTTGGCTGTGCGTTGATGAGTGATTGAATCAGTCAGTTAATGGGTTTTGCCTTTTATAGATATAGATTATCAAAATACCTCTATTAGAAATTTTTGTGTAATAATTAACAAGGCCTTACAACCCAGGTTCCCAAACTTTCTCGTTTCACAGAGCCCATAGTATCTCAGCAGTTTTTTCATAGCATTCTTTTAGCCAAAAGAAACTAAGGTTTTTCCACCTTCTGTAATGTGAAGTTGTGTTTCCCTCCCAACTTTAAAATATCTCGCGATGATAGGGAAGCCAAGCACCTCGACCTTAGATCTGTTGTACTATAACAGGGGTGCACAATCCGTGGCCCTCGGGCCGCACGCGACCCGCCGGTATATTTATTGCGGCCCGGGAGTCATACTTAAAAATTAAATTTGAGTCTTTTCATTGCTGCCAACAGATACATTGAAAAATGTCAAAACTTGCAATAGCAAGTGTCTCAGACTTTATTGGAATGTTGGTGTGAAACACATGTAGCGCAATATGTGATAATTTGAAGTGTATGTAAATTACATTTATTATTAATTATTATCATAAATGGCACTGTCAAATCATTAATTAGTAAATCATTTCCGTAAATTATAAGTATTATTAATAATTACTATTATAAATGACATTATCACATCATTAATTAGTAAGATGTAGTAAGGGTTGGGGTTGGAGGATGGGACGCTGTGGCTTCCCATCAGAACTTTTTAAAAAATATCGGCCCTCAGACTTCCTAAGGTTATGCACCCCTGTACTGTACCCACTGAAAGAAGGACAGACGGAGAAACAATGGTAAAACTCGTGCAGGGAAACGGGAGAACCCCGAAAAAAATCTACTATGAAACCCACATTAGAACGAACCCCGGTACTCAAGAGAGGCCAATGTCTTAGCAATAAAGCCAACTATGCGGCCCAAAGAAAACCTTACTTCACTGATTCTATTTCGATGTCATCTTGAACTCTATTTAGGACATTATTATTTTGGATGCTATTAAACTCGGGTATTAATATGATATCGTTCAGCTGCAAAATGAAATCAATAGGAAATTTATCATAACAGTTGTTTACCGATTAACTTTTTACAAAGTTGTTAAAAACAGCCCTAACCCCTACAGCATTGAAAGAAATCTAGCATTTGGACCTTTTTTTTTTTTTTTTTTTTTTTATTTTTGGTTGGAAAGCCATCGTTTTGTTCGTAATTTTCCTGGTTTTCCACCCCCTTTCATTCGGAAAAAAAAAAAAACAAAAAACAAAAAAACCCAACAAAGTTTTTATTTATTTAAAGTCCCACGGGATAGGGATATTTTCGCTTTAAAGTTGCCTTATCGATATATATAGGTGTGTGGCGCCAACATCCAGTATATCTGAGTTATCCAGAGAAGGCCACAATTTGCTAAATAAATGAAGTTGTGTGGTTGGGTTTTTTTTTTTTTTTAACGCTATGTATGCAAGGGTTCCGGAGCGAAGCGACGGTACCCGGCAAGTGATTAATGTAGGTGACGATTAAGCTCTGCGTCTATTACTCTTAATTTTATTTAATTATTTCAGTAAAATAATTTTAAGCATCTTTATTTCCCGAGTATCCTTAGGGGGAGAGAATAAAAAAATTGCTACTGGCTGGGGAGATTGTGACTTCAAACGTTATGATCAAAAAATAAGAATAGAAAAAGAAAAATGACGGATATAGGATTTTCGAAAGGAGATGCAAGTTTTGTGACTATACAAATATGAAACTTGAAAAAGAAAATAATAAATAAAATTGCTTGTTCTTCTGTTCTATTACAATGATATTAAAATTTTTAATAACAATTAATAAGCCAAATAAAAAATATTTAAAATTCAGTTTTTCAAACATCTTCCATTTTTTACTACAGCTATTCTAGACTCCTGGGGAAGGCCACGGGAAACCACCCCAGTATCTTTCCCTTGAAATTCTAGGGAGTCTGCTAGGGGTTCGCCATCTTGGGAACACTAGCGCTCCCTGGAACACGGAGGCTTCGGCTACGAAGCGCGCACTTCGGTGCGTACCGGCAATACTGTACTATTCTAGACTCATACTAATCCGGTCATTCCTTGCACAGAGGGGTGTCAGATTCGTGAGAGTGCATAAAAATTTAGTTAATTTTTCATTAAATTTAATGTTACAAATTTACTGTATGTATTACATATTAAAAAAAACAAACTATAAATAAAAGACAACATAAACGACAAAAAATACGATCAGTACGTACTATACTGTCTCATTGTAACAATGGAATGATCTAATGGAAAATAAAATCGCGCCTCCCAAACTAAAATAAAACTGCTGTTTTGGAATGTCATCTAGCAATTACTTGGTCTCACACCTTGTTATTGATGAAATGATCTTTTCATATCGGTACAGTTAAGTACAATATGTATTATACATAGCAAAAGAAACGTGCAGTTGTAATATAACACAGATGAAATGTTGCTTTTTCTACTAAGTGCGGTCACTTCGTAAAATGTCACGGATTTTTGTCAGCTTTGAATGAAGATGCTCATAGATGGCACGCTTTGCCACGCAATCGCTTTAACAAGCATTACGTCGGCACTGCACGTGTCTGGCTGTTGCATTATGCACTGCAAGCAAAGATCGTCAGTTTCGCGCCAGCTGTGTGAGAAATCTTCGTGCTCTCTGCCTCTGCGGTGTCCTCCTCTTCATCACTTTCATCTTTTTCTTCTTGCACTCTTTTGATGATTTCTTCATCTGTTAAAGCTAAACTAAAACCTTTCACTCTTGGCCCACGTGCCATCACAGCGCCGCCTGGGTAGCTACAAATAGTCTAAAATAACCTCGCCTCTTTTACGTCATGGTCAGACCCGGAAGCCGGATTAGCAAGGGTCCACAGTACAATTTACATCGTAAAAATTTAAAAGCAGATTTACTTACATTTGAGCTTTAATTCACAGAAAAAATATTTATTTAAAAATAATTAAAATAATCAATTATATCACAAACAGTTCATTTACGATTTTTTTTTCGTAAATAACGATATTTATTGTTACTAATTTCAGTAACAACATAGCTATATTGAAGGAATGAATACAACAACTATCGGTACAATCAAAGATGGAAGCCATACGGTTTCTTTAGAAAATGCAACTTGATTCCTGAAGTTAGCATTTATTCTACAACTAGCAAAAATATCCGTCCTTCGCTCGGATTACAAAAAAGAGTTGTCCTGATGTGAATGACGAAGAAATTGTAATTGTGTAATCACTTTGAAACTTTTCCAGTTGGTAAAAAAGGCACGTGGTAGTTACAAATTATGTTGTAGACCTGCTACCGTCGCATCACTCTGGAAGCCTTGCACATTTAACGTAAAAAAAAAACCGCTTTATTTCTTCAAAAATAGTAAATTACATAAGATAAACTAAAAAACTGAAATTTAGAACTAAGAACACTCGTGTCAAAATTTCTTTGATCAAAAATCAAGCGGTTTTGGAGATACGCAAGCCCTGCAGGAAAGTCCCCCCCCCCCCCCCCCCCCCCCGATTTACACCCCTTAGGATCCGATTATCAAAAATTCGTCGAACACGTGTACTTTAGATTTGACAAAGAGCACTCACATCAAATTTCAAACTAAAGAGGTTTCAGAGATATGCATATCCTTCAAGAATATTTGCGCTCCCCCCCCGCCCAGGGGTTTACACCTCTTACTCCGGATCCGGGTTTTCGTTGTTCATGCATTATTCTAGGATGCATATGAACCTCCGTGCCAAATTTGGGAAAGACCCGTTGAGAAATGGCGACGTTGTTTCACGATAAACAAACAAACAAACACTCGCACTTATTATTACATAATAAGATATTCATTAAACAAAATAATTGCTGAAAAATAATTATTGCTGAAATAATCGATAGAGGTATGCACTGCTCAGTGTTCCAAAATGGCGATTCACTTGAATAACTAGTGTCCTACTGAAATAGTAAAGAAATTGCGCATCAACATCAAGAAGAAATGTCCTGATCTTCTGAACGACGCATGTGATCCTCCTTAATAACAATGGCTAACCACACGTTGGCACGGAACACAAGAACTTGCTGCATGGGTTCCTCTGCGAAATTTTGGGATATCCCCCATGCAGTCCGGATTTGGCTCCCAGTGGTTCTCAGCTGTTTCCTGCCTTAAAAGAGCACTATTAGGTCGATGCTTCACAGGCGATGAAGAAATCCAACCAGATGAAAAAAAGTGGCTACAACAACATGGCCCTCCTTTATATGCGTCTGGGATAGACAAACTGATCAAACTTTGTGACAAATGCCTCAACCGTCAAGTTGACTTTGTAGAAAAATATTTTATCTGTGCCACTTTAAAGGCACAATCTCATTTAATAAAGGGTGCTTTTAATACAAAAGCTTTGTAAACTTTTGTTCTGATCGACCTACATATGTCTCTCTCTCTCTCTCTCTCTCTCTCTCTCTCTCTCTCTCTCTATATATATATATATCAGACTGAAGAAAATTTATCATTTTAAACTTAAATAATGTGAATTGTATATTTTGAATATTGTATTGTATTTCATATACCTTTATAAATTTGATTTATAAAATTTAATTTAGACTGTCATGTTTTCAACAGTCTATGTTACTTCTGTTGATATAATGTCTTTTAAGGCATTCTTTATAATCGACGAGCTAATTGGATTGAGTTGTTTCCTACTGATTTTTTTTTCTTAATTTCTAAATAATTTAACCTTTCCATTTTTCGCTTTTTTTTCCCCTCTTACAGGAATGCATAAAAAAGGAAAGAAGAAATATTTCTAAGTAACAGTAAATCTTAAAAAGTTCCTGACTAGACCTTAAGACGAAATGAAAGTATCTATCTATAAGAAAAGCAGACAACAAAGAAGGCAGTTTACGTCCCTATGTTAAAAGTCCCCATTGTCCTCATTACAGCCTCTATCTTTGTGAAGATGGCTTTTAGTTGCTGAAAAACAGCTTGGAATGAGAGAAACAGAAGTACCATTGTGCGGTGAACCGTGAACTGCAGATTATTAAAGATGACATTTTCTGATATCGAAATGATTAACGATGTAGTATTTCAATTTTTAAAAGCTATTCAATTTGATGGTTAAGGAACTGTGAGTTGTAACGTTATATACTTGAATTACTCTATTCTGTTCTACATTAACGATCGTGGATACATTTCACTAATACTGCAGCTGCTAAGGCTTTATATTTTGACCCGAAGAAATACAGGGTTAATTATGTTACAAGTGAACGATTTCAATTTGCAAAATCCCAGGTTACGTGAGGTGCACAGCCGCCATTCTTTGCCTTTGCGTTATAAAGGCAGAGTAGTAGCTAACATTCCATTAATTGGTAATAATGGGTCGGTGACGATGCCATCGAAAATAGACCGATTTTGGGAGGGCTACATTACTGTCCTTTCCGACGCCAAATTTCATATTCTACTAATGTAAGGATGTGCAAACCCGGGGATTGCACTTTTCGAAACGAGACCTCAGCAACATATTAAATAAAAAAAAGAAAAAGTCAAACACCTGCAACATTAGACGAACCAGCACTCGAGGCAAAAACTTCGCACCTCGTCAAACTTCGAAGGTGGTTGCTAAAGTGAAGCTCCTCATCACGGAGAGAATCCGAAAACTCAAGGGTTTGTTGCAAGACAAGTAAGAGTCTCTCAGTCAACAGTACATGATTCACCAGAAATTGCAACTGTTAAATGTCACAAATCCCATGTGCATAAGCAGCTGCCGATGTACGTTGCAGAGCGACGTACCAATTGCTGAATATTACACGTGCTTTATCGTCTGGCGATAAATGGAAATTTGTTGTAACTTTGGACGAGGCATATATGTACTTAAGTGACTGTAACAAGCCCAAAGTAATACATTACAGGCCAAAGAGTGAAAAAAAAAATATCAAAAATGGTATCGAGAATGTGGGGAAAGCTTTCTGAGAGGTTTTATGATCACAGCTGGATTCAGCTATAGGAAAAAAAAAAAATCGAGATTCGTAAGGTCAAAGTTAATTCCCTCTACTATCAGAGAAACTTGCTGGATCCATTACATCGCAAATAAATTCCTTCCATGTATGGACCGTAAATCAAGTTTTAGGTGCTCCAAGTCAAAGCCTCCAGCCACACCTCTTAGTCTACTGTGGATTACTTAAAAACCCTTGAACAAAACCCGACGGTAAGTGCAATTCCTTTTTCTGATATCCAGATCAAATCCGCCAACCCATCCCTGATTGACTTCTGTGGGTTTGGGTTATTAAAACGGGCCCTGAGAAGTCGTGCGAACACGTTCATTGGACGGTTTGTGGAAAGTCTACGATTGATATGAATCCCCTGAGGAGGAGTCTTTTAGAATGGAAATTGCGATTCAGGGCAACAGTTTGAAATAAGGCTATCAGATAGAACATGATCGTCGAGGATTTTCATAATATTGTGAAGTTAGAAATCGTTCACTTGTAACGTAATCAACTCTCTATATTTGAATTAAGTACATAAATTTTAAATGGTTATTTTTTTTTGTTTTTGTTTTTATTTTTACATTTGCTTTTTCATATATTATTGTGAATGTCACGTAAGATTGGGGAATGTTAGAAATTTGAGAGAAACGGATTCCAACTACGACGGTGAAAGTCGACAGTCTCAGAAAATCAGTTGTTTATAATGGAAACAGAACTTAAATTCAACAGGCAGCAATGCTTCCTCAGACCACTAGAAGCAGTCGATCCTCAGACTGTATCATCATTGATTCAGAGGTCTGAATCAATTGATACTTTACCAACGAATAATTCTAACTAAAGTATTCCTTTTCAAAGAGAATCACTAGAAGAACCTCGGTCAAACTTATTAGAAATAATATCTAGAACATGGAGATCAAATTTTGCCACCACTAACAGTGGTAAAAAAAAAATATTCATCACAAAATGTACTGATGTGACGGAAAAATTGTATCGATATGGATTTTTAAGGTGTGCAATTGATGATGACAAGACTTACTATGGATGGCGTTTATCTGCCTTTAAATCCAATCAGAAAAAGGTTAAGGATGAGGGTAATTATAAAGGATAATAGTAAGCTTTGATTGCAAAGTCTTTCTGAAGGATCAGGGGCTAATTACTCCAGACAATACTCCCTGGAGCCGAACTGAACTGGATCAATTTATACCATAGCAGTGAATTCTTTGTGCAAAGTCTTCCATGTACACTCATGTTCATAAATTAAGGATCATGGCATTTCAGACATATACAGCTATTTAAAGTGAATCAGTTTGGTTTAGCTGATGTGATACAACTGAAAACGATAATAAAAACACAAGAAACCAACAATCGTGGTTGAAATAGATTAAAATGAAAAAAAAAAGCAAATTTAGTCACACAGTTATTGGCACCTCTAGGCACAAATGCAAATTTTAATGCTCTATAGAAATGTTAATATGGAATATGACGTCCTCTGACAGAAATGCATGCCGTACAACGATATACTGCGGATGAGATTGTTGAGCTGTTCCTGAGGAATAGAGTTCCACTCCTGCAACAATGCTGTCCGCAGTTCTTGAAGGGAACTAGGAGCAGCATTCCGTCCTGCAAATGCGTCTTCCGAGCATATCCCAAGCATGTTCAATAGGGTTTAGATTGGGGGATCTCGACGGCCAGTCTATACGCCGGATGTCGCATAGACATTTCCATGGACACATTGACAAGGTCCGCTCTATGGGAACGTGCATTATCGTCCATAAACAGGAAAGCAGGACCCATTGCACCCCTAAAGGGACGGACTTATTGTTGAATAATCACATCCCGGTAAACCTTTTTCTCTGATCAGTTATGGTACCTCTATCAAAGACATGGAGAGGTGTACGAGAGCTCAGTATAATGCCAGCTTACACCAGGACACCTGCACCTCCGAAATGATCTCATTCAATGATGTTCCTAAGTGATATCGACTTCCCCATGTCCCTGAGGTCGAGTGCGACAGATTACTACGTATGATATATAGATTCGCTTTCAGGCAGGACACATGACTGTCGCGCAGTGACTGCTAACATTTTATATCCAGCAAGTGATTCCCATAATTCTTTTACCAGCATACGTGCCACCTAGTGGTGTAACTTTTTGAACTATTTTTTTTCAACGGAAATCACCATATTCAAATTAGCATAAATACCGATTTTCCTTGAGATGTATTGATTAGAACCCGCGTCAGAGGGCTGAGAGTAGATCACTTTAATTATAACCACCCTGTATGTAAAGATCTTTTTATGTAAACGGAACTTTTAAGGTTACGGTTTGGTAATAACAAAACAACAAAAAAATCGTTTCCTTAATTGTGGTATGGATTGTTATTAGAAGAAAAGTTATTTTCAATAACATTTATTCGTATTTACTGTTTCAAAACATTATGTTCGTAATGTTCAGTTCAATTCTACGTTCTGTTCGTAGAAATTGCATTTTGTTTATAATCTTTACATTTGTCTAATTAAGGTTATTTCCCTTTGATCTCACCGAGTGTTCAGTTTTCATTTCCCACATGGGAGAAGAGGTAAATAATATTTACGTACTATGGATGTGATCCATTTATAGAATTTAGCTGACCTGTTATCAATAAATGAACCATTTCACGCATAGGAATTACTATTATAAATATCCAATCAGTTTTCAATGTTCATCAAACACTGTGCAGATGAGATTGTTTGACAACATGATACAGTGCAGTGTTTGGTATTCTCACGACGCACTTTTGTACTTTCCGTTTTAGAAAGCGAGAACGATTTTACTCCGCAGAGGGGTGGTACGCTGAGATGGATACTTTCCTAAGAAATTCTTTTGGACATTTTCGCTTTTAAGAAAAAAATAACGAGGAGCATTTTTGCAATAATATTTATTCTTTCCCGAAAAGCGCAAATAGAATGCAGCTACTAGTAAACTAACACTGATAAAAAGTAAACATCCCCTCTTTGTTTCTCCTCGCCCCTATTTTGAAGAAATCGAAGGAGACCAGACGCATGCGCAAAAGCGTCGAAGGCTCTCGTAAACAAAACCGAACAGTATTCGCAGATATCCCGCTGTACACTAAGCTCTTTATTGCTTTTATTGTTGTAAGAGGATCCTTTGAAAACATCTATAACATTCAAGTGAATATAACAGTCTGTTTGAAGCATTTAAAAAAAAAAATAACCTGAAATATATTTTTAAGCCAATTTAAATGTGATTTAATACTTTTTGACGTTAATTGTTAGCGTGAAACACAATGGTTTGTTTCTGTTTGCCCAGACATCTAGGTTATTTGATGTATAGATTTTATTATATATACGAGCATTTTACTAGTGTGAAGTTAATGATTACTGATGTATTCTCAGAATTTTCTCGCTGCACCCCCAAAGGCATCCTCAAGGCCCACCTGTTGATTAGTTCTGGTGTAATGCATTCATTCTCTACAGTTTCAATTCAACCCAATAATTTTAATTATCAAGAATTAAGTGGTTCGTTAATCGCGTTGAGATCACGATTAAAAATGCTATTCGGCGAAACGACAAAGTAGTTGATTTTTCCAGCCTTAGTTTTGTTATTACAGTAAAACCTCTCAAATCCGGCCTAATGTGGCGCCCAGTAGGCCGGATTTCAGAAAAGTCAGACTACCGAGAGTGTTCTTAAAATAGCTCAATAGCTAAATTTTTGTGAAGACATAATGCCAGGTTTAATTAATTTAACCCCATTTTCATAATTTTGCACTGAAATTTTTATTAAAAAAGTATTAAAAACGTTAATGCCGTTCCCTCCATCAATACCGGCAATTAATACTGTGAGCATTTTACGGCGATATGTATGTTTGAGTGTTTCCAGAAGTTACATTAGATGGTAAAAATAAACGCGCCAGCCAAGTTGACTCAAAATAGGGAAACGAATTTATTTATTAAAAAAAAAAAAAAAAAAAATTACTGAGGACCAGGCCATATTACCGAGAGTCGAATTTGAGAGATTTTACTGTAATTCTCGACTCATCCTGCAGCAGAGATAAAGAAGAAAAAAAAAAAAGTCCTGGCAGAAGAGAATGTGGTTTCAGGTTTCAGCATGATGAAACCACGAACAAAGTACATTCAGGTTTCAGCGTGAAGTTAACTCTGTCGTAGTTTTTCAAAAAAATTTTTCTCGCCATTAAACGCGCAGGCGTCTAATTGCTTCTAAATCCTCCCTCAATTTAGTTCATGTGAGCATTTTAGAGCATGTGACAGGTTTTTTTGAACAACTTAATGGTTTGAGACAAGTTTTAGAGAATTGTAAAGCAGCCATAAGAAATAGTTAAATCTGTTGTATCGTTTTGTTACAGTCATGGAAACTTAAATTTCAAACTTAGCCTAAACGAGTTTAACATATAGCATTAAAACAAACAACAATAAGCCTATCATATCCACGGTAAAAAAATTCGTTGCAAAACAGAAATTAAAAATTTAATGAATTCCTAAATTGTTTTGTTATTATTTTGATTTGTGTTCACATATTTTATTAATTGTGAATGTAGTTAACTGTACTTTATTACATTACAGAAATAATTGTAGAAATTTTAGAAATAATTATAAAAATTGTAAAGAAATATTATCATATTCCGTTTTTTAACTTATTGCTAAGTATGTTAGAAAATAATTCGAATAATTGACGTGAATAATAGTTTTTAATATTCAAATTGGCTTTTTTTTTTTCCATCATTGATGAGAAAATAAATTGAACTCCAATCAGTGATTGGAGAATGACGTAAAATCATTGGAACAATGTAGAAATTTCAAGTGTGGCTATCCAACTATTGATTTATGGTTGTGGCTAAAGCTTCTACGCAGTTAAATGAAATAAGTATGAGGTACATAATAACATTTCAATTTTTCGAAATTGTAATTAAGCTTTTTGGAAATCTTTAAAGGAACATACTGTAATGATTAATTTGATCTTTTTATTTTATTTTATTTTATTTTATTTTGTTCTTTTACGTATAAGAATTCTGATAATTATGGTATTGACATTTATCTCAACATTAAGAAGGGCAATTATTTCAATATCACGAAAGCCTTAGACTCAGGATAAAAAAAATCATCCAAATATTGAAATACAGTACAACCTCATTATAACGGACCCTATTATAACGGATGTCGCTTATAACGGACAGTTTCAAAAAAAAATTGTCAGCCTACAATTAAGGTGAGCGAAGTGAAAGACCATTTAAATTTTGTTATTCAGTATGTTGAACAATCGGCAAATGTGTTTGCATATTATGAACACCTCCGTCAGTTATTAACTGAAGAAATAAGCAGCAAACAAACCCAGCAGAAAATAAAATTATTTTTTCAAACCAATGAATGTAAGCAATCATGAACCACGACCTTCTTGTTCTAAAGATTAATGCAGTGTATACGTACACATCTTTTTCAGTTCAACCTATTATGTTGAAGGCTGTTTTTATTTGATATATAATAAACACTTTTTATAGCTAACTATTGTACTTTCATTCATGTACACCCTGCTGCATTACGCGGCTATAAGAATTATTTGTTATCAACCGAACTTTCATTAAAACGGACAACCTTCAGCCCCTATTAGTCCGTTGTAATGAGGTTCTACTGTATAGACACAACAAACATCCGCATTTAATTTAAAATTAGAAAAAAAGCTATTTTTAATAAGAAGAATAAAAAATATTCTATAATTGATTATAGTAAATAAAGTAATCAGATGAGACGTTAATTTTCACGGAAGTTAAGTTTGCCTGATTACAGTTTCTATTTAACAAGAGTATTCAGTGTATTTGTGCTTTAATAGTTAAACGTCATTGTTGCTTGATTGACATTTAATTTTTTTTGTGTGAACCTTAATGATGTTTTATGTTCTTCTGACCTGTAAGTCGAAGTTGAAGGGTTGGAAAGCTCATCCATATAAGTCTCTTCCTGTGTGGAAGCCTGCACTAAATCCTCTTAATTGTGTCTGGGCTTGAAAGGATTGGGGCAGGCGCCAATAAGGAGCTCCTCGCAGATGATTACACTCGCTTTATTTTGCTGCTGATAATATTGAAGGCTTTTTTTTATTATCTTCTACATGATGGGATTTTTTTTTTTTTCTGAGAGAAAAAAGCACAAGTGTTGTTTATATCCTTAAGTAAAAATCTAATACCATTAATTATTAAGTTAATGATTTATTACTTTTCATTTATAGGATATCGTAAAATCATGATTACTTTATCCATAAAATTTGGTTTTTATGAGAGATTAAAATGCTAACGTTCCAAAAGTATAGTTAATAAACTTACCAATTTTTATGTTAAATAAAAGTGATGAAAAATTCTGATAATTTTTTTCGGAATCTTTTTATTTTAAAATTTTGAAATGCTATGAAAATAATGGATCTAATAATCCGTCATCTATTAAATTGTCACTGTGCATTGAATTAGTTAAACCAATTGAATTCTATTTATTTATTTATTTTTAAAGTAAATTCATAGGATAATTGATCTGATTAGTTGTATACATGACAATATATTTAATCACAATCATAAGAAACATAAAAATTATTAGGAAATAAAAAACCAAAGAGACTGCACATAAATAAACATTCACGCCTTTGAGGTTATCATCAAGGAAGGTGGATCGGGCTGATGAGTCCCAAAAAACGGCCAGCCCCGATGTTCAGTCTTTTGATTGTTCATTTCTTAATATTTAATCACAACTTTAATCTTTCCTAGATGGAATTAATTATCTTCGTCATGAATGTATAAATGAATGTATAAAAGAGTGGTATAAATATATTTTTGTTAAAAAGCTACAGAATACCAACTTCAGGATGGCTGTGAAAAGCTTTATTCTAGAAATGATTGAATCTTTGTAATATTTGGAAAGAAATAAAATTCCCATATTTATACTTTTTCTCTCTTAAGTTTTGCTTATTTACATTTTAGTTTAACATCAGACTTTACTGGTAAAGTACCCTGCCCAAATAACGCCACCTTAACATTTAAATTATTGTAAGTCTGGAAATAAGGTGTATCGAAACACGAAAATTATGACCAAGAAAGTTTAATCTTCTGTTTGAAGCATACCATAATGAAACATATGATAATTTTTACTGGAGAAGTATGAGAAGTCAAATAAAAAAACTTTGCGAACTGGCGTTATTAGGAACACCTGGTCCAATTAACGCCACCTACTTCCTAGTAACTTAACTTATTTAAAATTAAGAATTATTCCATCATTGTAAACATTACTTGTACAAAATTACAGTAAAAAGCAACTAAATTTGACTTTCTGTAAAAAATAATAAAAAATCACTTGAAATTAACAGTCTTTCTAATCTGTAGCTAAACCAAAAGAGGAAATGTAAAAATTAATTTGAATATCCCCTCCTTTTAAATGAAATGAGACAATAAGACAAAATACCACAAAAAACAATATTTTTCAGTTAACTCAAAAAGCTTTAGAGAAGTAAGCTTACAAAAAATAAAAAGTTTATTAGTGGCGTTAAAGCTCTACTGAGCACATGGATCACATGATACACTTGTTTGTCTACAATTTCCGAATTTTAAAAATAACTTTATCTTATCTACATAGAAGAATCTTCAAGAATCAAGAAAATATATAGTTTTATATAGTTAATCTTTGCTGAACATTAAAAAATCTATATTTTATCTTATCTTGATATAGTGGCAGCCTTTCAGAACCAATCCTCAACACGAAATAGTCGAAATGTAATTTAACTCGAAAATGTTGGCAGTCTGCTAGTAACTCACTTCAACACTAGATGGCATGTCAATGCAAACTAATTTAGTGCAGTACCGCCATCTCTTATGTTTATGAAGAATTAGATAGGTGGCATTAAAGGTATACATGGCGTTATATGGCTCAGGTACCTTAGAGTCAGCATAAAAAGTAGTTGTTGTTAGATATAATTTGATTACCGTAATGTTATGTATTGACTACTGATATGTTTTTATTCCTCTCATCACAAGAGAAAGTTTGTCTTGTAATGAAATTACCATAACTCGTAATCCTCAAGAAACAAGTAACTGTAAGCAAAAAAGGATAGACTTTGCACCACCAAGCTAGGAATGTTCCAGTATTTCAAGAAGCAGGAGGATATGCCCGACATTTTTGACAGAATAACAGCTACAGTGAATGTATCTGTTGTCACTGTCACTAAAATAGTTTACGATGGGAAAAAGTCTGTGACAGCAACCGATGGCGGCCAGCAATCCTTTTGCTACTCTACAGAAAAAAAATTATCGTTCGCGACAAGTTTATGGTAAGAATGAACTTGAAATATCTGTTGTCTGAAATTTTCCGAGAAATTAATTATCCAAGAACTGATTTGATTCATTAGAAAATCAGTGAGAAAAGTGAATTTACCAGGAGTAAAACAACATTGCATCGTATTATGCATTCGAAGCTTCAAATAAAATAATAAAAATCCTTTATCACTTTACCTTGGCTTTCAGGCTTCAAAATATATATTTTTTATTACAATCGTTATGAAACGCTCTTTTCAGGTCAACGAAAACGGCCATTTTGTTTTGTTATGATTACATACAGAAATGAATATCGAAGCTCTTTTCCAACGCCCAACTCACCAGAATAAATCATGAAAATAAAATAAATAAATAAATATATTAACTACAAATAAAGTGCAATTACAATAATCGACAATATTATGTTATTTTACAGTCTTTCACAAAATGTTTACGGATTCCGCTTTTCAGGAATAGATGTCACTTACATAGTTATATATAAATCAATTCTATCTCATCATCATCAGTGTTCTGTCGTAGACAGGTCCAATGGCAAGCAGCAAATAAGGTCAGCAATGTCTCTTCCTCCAAGTTGTTCTATTTCTTGCCTCCTCTTTCAGGCCTTGATATCCACTTGTAACCAATAGGTCATCCAGGATCATTTTTCTCTTTCTTCCTCTTGGTCTCTTTCCCTCAATCTTCCCCTCCAATACTTTCTTCATGAGATTTTCACCTCTCAGCACATGACCAATCCAGTTCTTTTTTCTTCTTCTAATGTTCTTTAATAAACTTCTCTCTTCTCCAATTTTTTCGAGAACTTTGTCATTAGTCACCTTGTCTGTCCATTTAATTTTCTCCATCCTCCTCCATAGCCACATTTCAAATGCTTCTAGCATCCCAGCATCTCTCTTTCTCAGAGTCCAAGTTTCTGAACCATACAAGGATATACTCCAAATGTAACATTTTATAAGTCTTTTTCTTAATTCAATATCCATCTGATTTGTGAACAAGTTTTTTCTGTTATAGAATGCAAATTTACCCTTACGAATTCGATCTCTAATATCTAAGTTACATCTGCCGTCTTCCTGTATTATGCTTCCCAAATATTTGTATTGCTTGACCTGTTCCACCTTTTCTCCATTTAATTTAATACATACATTTTCAGCATTTCTGGCAACTCGCAGCACTTTTGTTTTCTTGGCGTTGATTTCCATTCCAAATTTAAGACAGGCTTCATTAAATCTTTTCAGCAAGTGTTGTAAATCTTCCTCACTCTCTGCTAAAATAGCCAAATCATCCGCGAATCTAACGCTTTTTATTCTTCTTCCTCCAATACTGATTCCCGTATCCTCTTCACAATCAAAAGCTTCGTTTATCATTTCTTCCGAAAAGATATTGAATAGCACAGGGGATAGACAGCAACCCTGTCGCACTCCTCTTCCAATTATACATTCCTTTTTGCTTCCTCCTTTTGACTCAATTATTGCCTTTTGATTCATATAAAGTTCCGCAATCAGTCTACGATCTCGCCAATCCACACCTATCTTCTTTAGTACTTTCATCAGTTTATCCCATTTCACCATATCAAAGGCTTTTTTCAGATCAATAAAACAAATATAAACTTCTCGATTAACTTCAATATGTCTTTCACAGATTGTTCTCATCACTCCAATTGCATCTCTTGTTCCCCTGTTCTTCCTAAAACCAAATTGGTCCTCTCCTAGATAGTATTCCACCTTGTTGTATAGACGTCGTTTGATAATATTTAACATCACCTTAGAGGTATGCGAGATTATACTAATTGTTCTATAGTCACTACATTTAGTAGGGTGACTAGTTTTTCCAATAGGTATTAGAAAGCTTCAATTCTATCTATATAATCTTTTTTTTTGTATTGTTTGTTTTGTTTCATTCATATAGATGTAAATATTCTAACAAACATAACTGTAGCACCTGTTGATAGGAGTCTTCAGCTCTTAACGGGACTCTAATGTAATTCAAATGTAGATTCAAATCAAATTAAAAAAAAAAAGAAACACTTGAAATTCATTAATAATGGACCACTTGAGGATAGGCGGGGCTTCGTAGTTCCAAAATATCCCACCACGCTACTGCTTCGCATGTGGGATAAACAAAGCCATGTGCTTCATTTTAATCCTAATAGATATGGAGGCTGAACTAAAAGGTTTGATTTGGATGCAACGATTGTAAGCCTTCCAAAATCTTCAGATTGGATATAGAGTTGATTATCGCCTATTGAAGAAGGCGACAGCAATATATTTTCAAAGAAGGATATAATTTAATGGATCACTTGAGGATAGGCGGAGCTTCGTAGTTACAAAATATCCCACCACGCTATTGCTTCGCATGTGGAATAAACAAAGCCACGTGCTTTGTTTTAACCGGTTTAGATACAGAAGAAATATTATATTAAAGAAGGATATTCCAAGCGTTTTTACAGAATTATTACAGTACTGGATCTGCACAGTATTGAACCATCGTCTTGAAATCAAATATCGACGATTTTTTAAGTAATTCAAACAAAGTTACATGTTTGTTTATCCCATTAGCTCTCGCCGCATGTGGGATACAACGTCATACGTGACGTCGATAGGGGCGTAAACCTCAAGTGGTCCATTGCTAAGCTCTGGAAAAAGACTGCATGACTGTACTGCTATGCAGAAAAGCTCCGAGAAATGCTATGCAGAAAAGTCATCGTGGTATTGAAATTTTAAACACGAATTGGAAAAGTATCAATAATAGTTAGATGATAATTAAGCCACTATAAAAATTGAAACCATAACTAACAACAACAACAACAAAAGTCATCATTAAAACCAAAGAATGTAAATAAAAATAAGATTAGATTAACTAAAATAAGTAGGTTAAATAGAAAGCAAATAAATATATATAATAAAAGCTTAATTATCAACAATACCAAGCAGAAAAAAAACAAGCAACAATATTAATAATTCAATCGATAACCAAAATCAATTTCAAAGCAAAGCGAAATTCACTAAATAAGATTGGCGAAATTCACTTGCAATAGTTATGTATATAGTTAACTTTATACTTATATTTCTTTTCAGGCATTTTGATTTAATTGAATTTTCCTTTCATGCTACTTAGTTATGATTATTCTTAATTTTTGATTTGTGTGGATTTTCTTTAGTTTCGTTAATCTCTCTCTAGTTTATCTTTTCTTTTTATGCTTATTATTATTATTATTATTATTTATTATCTGTCTCTTTCGGTTTTCAAAAACATGTATAACAGAATAAATTAAACTAAACAAGTGTTATACTGTTGTAGTAGTGATGACTGTTTTTTGTAACTTTACATAAATGTTTTTTGTTTATGCCAAGTTTATGTATTCTTTCATGCAATCTGTATGGAATGACACCATTTAATGAAATACAGATTGGTTATTAATTTACAGTGCTGGAAAGGCGGGTTACGATATGATTATACTGTATATACAAACACGTATCATGTTGCAGGTGCTGACATGTATTGCATTCCACACCCGCTATGCAGCTATAGTACTAATAATGTTGTTCACTGAGGAAAAGGTTTTTTAGAAGTGCATTATTTTCGCTCATACGGAAGAGGAAGGCAAAATGGTCCAATTTCTATGTGAGTAATAATGAAGACCAGTAACGCACTCTTATATATGCAGAGTTAAAACGGTATCTAAAACATGTCAATGCTTTATTTTTAATTTTTTCATGTTTAAAGAGTGCGTTATTGGTCTTCATTATTTGTTTGTATTTTTAGCCGCACGTTAAATTGTTTTAATTCTGTACGAGTAGTTTACAGAATGCTTCGGTAGAGGAGCACCTAGTAATTCTGCTGTACTGGGCGTTGTAGCCAAGTTCCGAAACACCGGCAGTGAGTTGCACCAAGGGAAGGGTCGTACCGGACGTTCGAAAACAATGAACACCAATGACAGTCGTGAACATGTTTTCAATCACGCCGTCACCACGGCGACGTCAATGGAGAACTGTCTTAAAACTGGCTGTAAATCGACGATCAGTTCAAAAAATATATAAAACATTGAATGCGTACATGATTCAGATTGCCCAACAATTGCGAATCGGTGATTATGCTGTGAGGGCCACGGTATTGGGCCATAGTCCTTGCCTTTATTTTTTTTGAGTGACCGTCGATTCATATCGAGTTTTAAGACATTTCTCTCTCCGTTGACTTCGCCATGGTGATTGCTTTTAGTGAAGTTTCGTTTAAATTCTTGGAGTATAGGCTGGGGAATTCTCTTGTTCCTAATTATGGCTCGTCTTTGATCGGCTATTCTTTGCTCTGTTAAAGATGATATTTCACGATAAATCTTACAAATTCTTATATAATTCTTGCCAGTTATTTGAATTTCACTTTTAATTACTTTGTAGTAACAACGCATGAGGTTTTTATTCATGTCATTAGTCCACTGCATGCGTTGTCTCTATTTTCCTGCTTTGGTGGTTGTTGGTTGTATTTACCAACAAAGTACTTGTAGCAGAATCACGGTGATGAAGTGTTGAAGAAAGAAAATCTGATACTGAAGATCATTGCTGTTGTGAGTTGCTCTCGTCGTTTCGGGTTGTCTGCTTTCGCTTCCTCCCTGACAAGGGTCGCGATGTATCGCTTGCCACTGCCGCTCGCAATGTGGTCACTATCACCAGAACCAACTCCAGCACTAGGACCGTCCTCCGGTGATCGCATTTTCCATTTATTACTCGAAGTCATCTCCATAAAGGGTTCATGCTTTTTTGCATCCACAGCCAGGTAATCGAAGACAGCCGCCATTAACGTAGGAAATCGTTGCTGGTTGCAGCCGCCCGCTACAGGTCAGCCGCTGCAAAAGTGGATACTCTTAACTTCACTGTTCACCTTCGACCGGCTTCGTTGGCCCTACCAAGAGCTTAAGCTCCAGCCGGCATCGCTCTCAGGATCATTGAAATTTACTGGAGCTCCCCACCACAACGAGATGGTAACCCATGGGGAAGTTTATATTATTATTATTTGTTAGTTTACTCTCCTAGAAAAGTAAGCATCAAATCAGTCAGTCTGTCTGTGCGTCTCTCCTTAATAACTTCTGAATCGTTTTCTTGAAACATGGTATGCCTATTCAATGACAAGAGACGATTTGACTTTCATATTGAAACTTTTTCTGTGTTGTTTCTTGTGAACAAATCAAAAAGTGAAGGTGATAAATTTTCATAGAAAAGTATTAAAACCAATTTAATTTTAAAAATTAAGAAAAAAAGTAATTGAAATATGAATAACAACAAACTTTAATTTTCAGTTTTCTCAGGGACCAGACCTTATTTGAATGGGCAACTATTTCTAGTGGTATAATAAATCGCTAAAGCTTATCTATTGAAAAAACGCTTAGGTATGTTCTGAAATGTTTGGAAAAACGGTTTTAACTGTTGTGTCCATTCCAGTGTCTCGAGTTTTCCCTCAGAAGGCAACACCTTCGTATTTCGTAAATTGTTATGTCATTAACTGAATTTCAGCTGATAAAAATGTACTTTTCAAGCTTCCCCTTTTCGAAACATTAGCTGAACAAATTTTTTTTTCTCTCTCAAACCATACAAAATTAGTTAGAATGCGAGGTCATCTCACTGCCTCTTTCTGGCCACTTTTATTTTCACATTCTGAAAGAAGAACTGGGCTTCTATTAATTTTATCAATCATGGCTGTTTTGCTACGCCACTTTTTTTTTAGAATTTAAATCCTGTAAAAATAAATAAAAACTTATAGTTTAAAGTTTATTCATTTAATTGTTGGTAAATTTGAATGCCGAAATACTACATAGTTACATATGAATTTAATTTGCAACTATTTCGTATGTAATAAATAAAAATGTGTGGAGTTAGATGGACTAATCATCGTCTGTTCTTGCTCAATAGTTCTCCGGAAACGGCGCCCTTCACTGATGATGAAGCAACAGATGGTGTTTCATCATAATTTCACGTGCAGATGCATTAAGGAAGAAAGTTATTTATTTCTTAAAATAATTATTAGTTCCGTTAAATGAAATTTTTCATTGGATCTATACAGACATAACAAGGTTGGTAAAGAAGAGTTTCATTTAGTGATATTCCTTTAAAGTAATTTGCTTTATCATCATGTTTTTAATGAATATCGTCTGGCTTCCCATGGATCTAAATATAGGAAGAAATAAAAAAAAAAAAGGATTTTCCTCATTGATATACAATTTCGTAAAATAAATACAACTTTGTCTTGGTTGGATCATATTAAAAGAAATTTTGAAATTTTATCTTAATTATCGAATTTTTTTTATACTGGGGCACAGTTTGTTTCATCATTTCTTGCAGAATTCATGGGATTGTTTTTTTGCATATTACACACTATTACATATTGATAATTTTGTTTTTTCAAAGCAAATAATACGTTTTACTCTTCAACAGCACGGAAAAAAAAACAAAAAACAATTAAGTTTGAAAACCTGAGACCTAAACTAACTGTTCAAAGTTGGTTGTTTCTTCCTTCCCTTTTTATAAGCTAAATCATCTTTTAAAATATTTTTTTTTCCTTGCTTTCTTAATGTTGTTTTCTTGTATTGACATATAACCGTGCTTAAGTAATACTTTTATAAATATTTAAAAAACCAAAATATGATACAGAAGTGGATTGAATAAAATGAAGAGCGAAGCTATTACGAAAGTCTTCTTTAGGCACAAGTCTGTTATTTTCTTCTTTTCGGTTGACTTGTTCTCTTTGACAGTGATAAATGTGATGTACAGAATTGAGTGAAACATTGGAATCTTGGATATTATTTGAACATGAACTCATCAGCAAATAGAGAAACGCTTAACATCTAGCATTGCATTTTTTTTGTTGGTTCCCATTTCCCTGCTACTGTCAGCTTATTGTAATTACAAACTTCATTTTTGAAGTGATGGGCTTATTGTTGAATCTACAAAAAATACAACAAATTTCATGAATGCAAAGATATTGAAGTGAAATAGTAAGACTTCGCATTCTCAGTCAATTAACTTTGTATATATTAACTTTCAAAGACATTTTATATTTATATTCAACGTGTTGAAAAAAATAATTTTGTCATTTAAAATAAGAAATTTAAGCATAGGATTTATGGGTGGAGACCAAAATAATCGAGCTTGTAGTTTAGTCCATAAATAATGTATCAATTTTTAAAGAAATCTAACTTG
This sequence comes from Thereuonema tuberculata, assembly GCA_023159025.1. Taxonomy (NCBI): domain Eukaryota; kingdom Metazoa; phylum Arthropoda; class Chilopoda; order Scutigeromorpha; family Scutigeridae; genus Thereuonema; species Thereuonema tuberculata. The sequence goes on from JAFIDM010009631.1 coordinate 113,499,857, forward strand.
GCATTTCGCGAGTCGTTTTCGAAAGATGGAAGGCATGGAAACCAAAGTAAATGGACAGTGTTTTTAAGTAGAACTGTAAATAATCAAGGTATCAAATTCTGTGGAAAACCGTTCAGCCGTTTTTTTTTTTTAATATGATGCACGTACAAACAGACAGACACAGGACACAGATATTGAAGTGAAATAGTAAGACTTCGCATTCTCAGTCAATTAACTTTGTAATATCAATAAAACTTTGTATGTATTAACTTTCAAAGACATTTTACAGTTGATGTATTTCACTCCATCACTGTTAATTTTTATATTTACCTTAACAGTTAAAGCTTGAAGGTTAATGGATTTATTCTGAAATTAGCTAAATTAAAGGAGAAATATGAAGAACTTAAGTGAGTGGGTTTTCATATTACTATAGATCTATTTCAAGTTGAATATCTAGAGAAGATTGGAAAAAACAAAAAACAAAAAAAACCCTATCCACTTAAGTTAGTATTATCTAATAACTTAGCCTGGCTAAGTTATGCAGATAAAGCTATCTGTATAAAGAAGGGCTTTATAAGGATACGTTTATTAGCCTAAAATATGCGGATAGTAAGGAAAAAAACAAACAAAAGAACAATAGGCATATAATTTATTGAAGAAAAAGAGGAAAGGAGGAATAAGAAAAGAATAGGTAAACAAGAAGTTTCTAAAAATATTAAAAAAGACAGCGGCTGTTTTCCATGCAAGATCACCAGATGGATTCTGAGATCAGTCAGCTATTCTATTAATAAGCCGTTTTTTTATTGATCCGTTATTGAAAGCTGGCCATAGTGTCATCTACAGTTAATTAATTCCATTCATATTAATGATTCAAGTATCCCAACACTCCACCTGGTGGCCATATAGGGAATTGCACTTTTTAATCAACATAAATAATGCTAATAAAACTTACAAAATTTCTTTTTATTACATCTTTCTCTTCTTCGTACAGCAATATTTCGAAATACCTTATCGGTCATTTCTTTTTCAAGCTTTTGTATTACGGAGGGAAAAAGAAAACTCCTTTCTTCTTTCTCATATTAAACAAACAAGATTTTAAATTCTAAAATAACAATATAAACAAAACAAAACGTGACATGCTCCGACGTATGATGCATGAAGCATTATAACATAAATAAAATAATAAAAAGATAAACTTTCTTATTTTTGAAGACAAATTTCTTCTTTTTGAATATCCAAAATATCCTTTATGAAATTAAAAATCCTGCTTGTCATTAACTAAAGATGTTTTATTCGAACATTTTATTTCTTCACAAGATTTATGGACGTTTAATTAGAAATGATACTTCAGTTGATTTATTCTTAAGAATTTGGACATTTATTTTGGAAAGGATACCCCTAAATCAAGGAAAATTGAATAAATAAAGAAAAATGAACAATGTGAGTCTTCAAAGATAAGAAATTTGTTTTTTCATCAAATATAAGAAATTTGTTTTTTTAATTTCATAAAGGATATTTTGGATATTCAAAAAGAAGAAATTTGTCTTCAAAAATAAGAAAGTTTATCTTTTTATTATTTTATTTATGTAATAATGCTTCATGCATCATACGTCGGAGCATGTCACGTTTTGTTTTGTTTATATTGTTATTTTAGAATTTAAAATCTTGTTTGTTTAATATGGGAAAGAAGAAAGGAGTTTTCTTTTTCCCTCCGTAATACAAAAGCTTGAAAAAGAAATGACCGATAAGGTATTTCGAAATATTGCTGTACGAAGAAGAGTAAGATGTAATAAAAAGAAATTTTGTAAGGAATTGCACTTTATTTATTTATGTATTTATTTATTTATTTATTTATTTATTTGTGTAATGTGCTATTGTTAGTAAGATTTGTGTGTTATGGTCTCATATATTACAGTCTACACACGATGTATTACTGTAATTATATATATATTGTTGGTTCTGCTTTTTCTGGAGTTCTTAAAAAGAAAATCTACTGAAAATTCAGTGAAAGTTAAGTTTCTTTGTTTAAAAAGCATCGTAGACGTCGTTTTAATATTTCTTATTTAAAATAAATGACAATTCCATTTCAAAATAATAAAGTGCAAAGCTTTGTTAGTTCCCACTTGAGAAAGCAAGCCAAAATATTACGATCATAGCATTGGCAATCATTATTTTGGATATTAATTTATTAATTTATTAATTTATCATCCAGAATAAATAAAAACAATTGAATCATATTCCCCTTATAAAGATTCAGAACTGAAATAATAAAATGAATCACTTTCGAAATTACGTTGTCTTCCCCAATATCTCCGATTAATGAAAATAACAAATTCACATGGAAACTTTTTAAAATTACTTTTAAATTTCTAAGAAATAAAAACTATTTTTTTAAACACATTTTACTATTAAAATAATTATTATACACTGCATTGTGTGCATGTGTATATGTGTGTGTGTGGGCTTTTTTTTATTTTGGGGGGGGGGGGGAATTAATATCCATGATTAATATAGGCAATCTTTAAAAAAATAAGAAAATTAAACCATGAAAATTATTTTAATATTAAATTTTCTTAAGAAAGTCTTTAAATAAATCAACCTAATGTAAATCGAAGAATAATGTCGTTTTTCTAGATATTTGGCATTATTTTCTTTGTATTTTTGTTAACAGCTTAAATGTAAGAAATAAACAATCTTTATGAAAAATACTGATAACTAATGTATTTAGGAATAAAGAAAATAAATCCAGTCACAGTAATTTAATAAAAGATTGACTTTTTTTTTTTTAAAGTAAATATCAGTCAAATATTGATTGGTCTAATCTTTGATTATAAAAATCGGATTACAAAAGATTGAACTAAAGAATAATTTTATGAGAATAAATAATAGGCTACAATAAGAAATAAACATAGAATCTGTAACTATTAAATCACTTAATTTAGAATTTTACTGTTTACGTTATCTTCAGCTTAGATGTAACAATCTTCAGTGACAAAATTATTTGATTGATATGATGATAGTAATAATTATAAAATAAAGATAGTCCAGAAATATGAATGCCAGTTTACAAGAATGTCGCCACTCGTTCAAAAGTTATTTGGGGATCATACATATAAACAGACAAGGCTTTTTATAAGTCTTATTATCTTTTGAAAAGGCTAAAATTTAAGAATCATTTGTAATTAGAATCCTAATATTTACTGTTGAAATTTCTTCTGAGTTTTTTGTTCTTTTGGAAAAAGATTTCGTTCACAATCCTCCGAATACTTGAATGCTTTTCTTTTTATTCTTTTAGACTAACAAGGAGACGACACACCTGTACATTACGGATTTTAATGTCCTTTTGTGAGATAAAATGCACCTGAAATACTTCAAAATATTTGTGTTTAAAGGTCAATATTCTACGATATTTGGCATTATTTTCATTGTATTTTCGCTCATAGCTTAAATGTTAGAAATGTGACTAGGCCCTATAGCATTATTGTTGTACAGTGATAATGTTATGGGTTCACTATGCTGCGATCAAATCGACTTTGAGTGGTCGTGTTCTTTCTTTTTTTTTTTTAACTTTGCTTTTGTTCCTCTTTGTTTTTTTTTTTCCTTACTATAATGCTCTTTCTTTTATTATGCTTATTTTCATTTCTGGCTTAATTAGTAATACGATTAGACATTGTAAATAACATCCCCTTTAATTATAAAGTAATGTAAAATATTACTTTATTATTTATATAAATGATCAAATCTCATTTATTTTCTTCTTTTTCTTTCTTTATCCTTTGTTTTCTTTTTTCGCTATGTTAATGCACTTTCTATTATTTACATTATTAATATTGTAATGATTTTTATATATTCATGTTTATCTTTGTATTGTTCTATTTATTCTATTTATTTTTTAGTGTTTTATATTAATCAGCATTTATTCCTTTGTACATTCTAAATTTTGCTATTAACCGTTTAATTCTATTTATTTAATCAAATTTTCCGTTGGCATGCTTCCCCCCATCTGATTCGTTATTCAGTTAAAGACCACGTGTGATTTAATTTCCCCAATCAATTGTAATAGCACGCCCACCAAACACAGCCCCTGTAAATAACTTTATAAAAACCCCTGATACTATGAATAAATAAGTTCAGTTAAAGTTCTCACTAGCTCCCAGTCTGATCCCTAATTCCACGAACCATCACAAGTGGCCGAAAACACCATCACAATATAAGTCAGGAAAAAAAAAAGATTAGAAATCTGTTATTAAGAATCCCTTTAATTTTTTTTAATTAAAAACTAATTGAGAAACCTGGTACACTTGCTAAAAAACGGTCATGAGTTTACATACGAAGCTAGGAAAGGCTTTTTATATAAATGCATTTGCGTTAGTGTATATGAAATGCGTCATCTACAGATTTCTTATTCATTTTTTTCCTTATAGGTCCAAATACAATACAAACATAAACCCCAATTAAATACATTAATGTAAGAATTTGATTAATATAATACATTTCATTATTTACACAAATATTTTATTTTTAATATTTTATTAAATTTTTACTTTATTTTCTAATTAAAGAGGATGTTATAATTTCTAATCTTATTACTAACGTAAGCCAGAAAAGAAAAGAAAAATAATAAAGTGCATTAAAGTAAAGAAAAACAAAACAAAGTTAGAAAAAGGAGAGGAAAAAAAAGAAAGAAGAAAGGGAAAACGTATAGCAGATTCGATCCCAGCATCTTGAGCAAACGAACTCCTGACCTTATCACTGTAACTATTGCCGATAACCGTAATGTTTTATCCGCATTTCTAACATTTAAGCTATTTACGAAATCCATTGAAAACATTGTTAAATATCTTGAAAACCGTGGAGTATTGGCCCCAAAACCAATATATATATATATATATATATATATATATATATATATATATATTATTTTTTTTTGAAGTGCTTCATCTGTACTTTCATCTCATTAAAATCCGTAATGTACAGGGTATGTATTTCATATTGGTAATACACATTGAAAACTATTGATATAAGAGATATTAACCGATGGAAGAACCATTCCACCAATCGTTCATTATTCGATACTGGATTAAATTAAATCGCAGTCGTTCATTAATTCCGAATTAGCGGATTTTGTGTCCATTTCTGTAGGGTCAGAGGTATTTTAATTTCTTTTTCATTAGATCACAGATAGCTAAAGTGCTTTGTGGTTGGGCATTGGGCCAGAATTACCAAGCAGTTGACAGATATAAATCAAGCATTGCCAAATCACGGAGGATCGATAGTTCCATTGTCATTTTATTGCTTTCTGTTCCCCCTCAAAAAATTGACAGTCGACGGTCAGTGGGAATAGGTTTAGAACTAAGCACGTTCAGAGATCGATGGAGTTATCTTTCATGAAAGGTGAAGTGCGTGCAGCAGGAAAGCCCTTAAGAATGAGACAGGCTGCAAGAAAATGTCTTTTTCTTTTTTGAGACTATGATGCTTAGATAATAGCAAAGAATGGTGAAGTTATTTGTCGTGCTGCCATACAATGCAAAAGCAAAACTGACAGAAATAAATAATAAAAGACCAACCAAGATAATAAACAATGTTATATTTAGATTGAGACCAAACTTGTAGTTGTGACGGAAGACAGCATTAATCACAGGACTTGTACAATTGTTAAAGTAAGACCAAACGACAATAGTCACAAAGTAATCGTACCAATTTTTAATTTAAACAGTATATTGTAACTGATTAACCATTAAAGAAAAAAGAATATTTTTCAATTTATTTTATTTTTATACTATCTAATGGATTGAAGAAATTGATGATTCTAGATCTCCGATAATAAGCAAACTTCATAATTAAATTACTAATTTAAAAGTAAGTGGTTTTATTCTGGTCCAACTTACTTGCTTCGGACTCAGATTAGCTTGAGGGACTATTTCCTTCATCATTTCTGAGTTGATCTTTTGGATGCTTATACTGTATTTTCAGTTTATGCTTTATCTCTATAATTTCAACATTAATACAGCTCATGAGTTCTTTTTTTCTTTTTCCACTTAATTCTATATTCTGTGAGATTGTGCAAAACACTTTCTTGCGGTAATTGTACTAATAATATTTAATAATTAAAATAGTTCGCGTCTATTTATCATTATAATTTTGGAGGAATTGCGTTGACGAGCGTCGGTTTGCTTAAGCGCGTCAGAAAATAATTGCTAACTAAACACTTTTTAATTAAGTACATTGTTTTTATTTTAATTCAATGACTGTACATATTGTGTATTTGACAATTTCTAAACCGCGTTATTTCATTTAATTCAAATATAAAATCATGTAACCAAATATTACTTTACAATTTTTATTCCCATACTAAGGGGAATAAAATAAGTTAAGGTTTTATTACTATGGTAACATTTATTTAAAATAAGTATTAATAGAATTGTTGTTTTGCTTTACGAGAATTTCAAAACAAAAGTTCTCTTCAGAAGCATGCAAAGCGAGAAACATGTTTTAATTTCAGTATTAGTTGATGGCGCATAAAATCTTTTTTTATCCCTTTTACTGTGGTGTAATTGACAAACTGAAACGCCCATACCTTCGTGTGTGGGGTGGAGGTTCATTTGCATTTCACTTTCTGGCCCTGTGCCCCGGAAGTTTGGGTGGGTCTCATCTCAGAATTAATTTGCTTAAACCTTTCTCTGAGCTCGGCAAGTCTTCTCCTGGATTCAGTCACATAAGCAGTATCCTTGTAAAATAATCTTTTAAACATATATATTTATCTTATTTATTTTCTTTTGCTTCTTTATTTTTCTCGTAGTAATAATGCTGTAAATAAGTTTATTAATCTATTTGTGCTTTTGTAGGGTAAGAAATCTGTTATCTAAATAGATGTTTTCCTTGCTGTATTCAGGTTTAAATTAAGCTTTAATACGTAATTGTTAGTGTTGCCAATTTCGTAATTATTCTGGTTTTTATTGGCGAATGTTGGATGAAGCAACAATGTCGATTACAAATTCATGAAATTGCTGCTCTCTTTTTTTTGTAATCAATGACGCAGTTTATTTCGCAACTTATATAACTTACTTAACCAAGGATTACAGAGATTGAAAACTTTGTGACACGGAAACTAAAGTCAAATAGCCAAAAAAATATTTCAGGTGATTGTTGGTACAAATTCGGATACATTGATAACGGAATTTGGCGTCAATTGATAATGCACCATCAACGGAACTGGAGTGACGATGCCCTAAGGAATTCCAGCCTCCATTCGGTTAGATCGGACTCATGTCCGTGAAATGAGGAATAGTGAAGAAAATTTAAGTCACATTTTCTGCTTTGAATCGGAACTTGTGCCGATTTTTTTTTTATATAAATGTATTAACAAAATACTAATAAAAACGATGAAACATGAATTTTCATTGGTCAAATTAAAATGTTTCTACTTTATATAAATGGACGTTACTTTCTATAAAACGCACTTTCACCAAACTAGTTTAAAATTAACGATCAATTCTGAGTGGCTTTTTTTAACTTCTACGAAAGAATTACTGTTTATTAGTTTCAATTAATGCAGTCTTTTTGTGTACTGGACTGTGAAGACAGGCACTCTCTTTCTGGGAGTAAGAATAATGCTCTTAATTTAGAATATAAAGCATCAATAATATAAAAAAAAAATACAAAAAAATAGCAGGATTAAACGTAAAGTTCATATGGAATACATTTAAGAAAATTTCATTTTTAATGAATTCATATACCGTGTTTGTATCTAAGAAACTAAAATCATAATTTAAGGAATTATGTAAACATTCGTCGGCATCTTCTGTACTTGGATCTTAGGTTTAAAGAACTGATGCATTTCAGTAATTTGAGTTGCAGGGTGTGAGAATATATTTGGAGAATCAAACGGGTGTACATGTAGAAATCAACGTTAAGAGCTAGTGATCTAACGGTGGTTTACTTTCTAGTGAATTTTTCTCGTTATTTCCTACTGAAAATTAATCTATTAGGTTTAATAGATGCCTAAATAACTTCCCTTAATTTAAATACTCTGTGGTACTGTGCGTTATTCTGCTTTATTCAAAATTATCTGAAACGAAAAAATTTCTTATTGTCCATTACTGTATTATTCATTGATGGAAATTTTTGTTATTTTATGGGATGTTTCGATAGCTAAAACCCTGATCTCTGTCCGTGCGTAATATGGCAGGAGATTATGTAATATCGCTACCGAATTTCCAACGGAATATTTTGAAATTTTATATAAATTAGAAGGGATAAAGAAACGTTCATATTTAATCAGGGATTCGAATCCTTTGTGATTCGAAATTCAATCTTTCATATGTTTACAAAGAAAGCATTCTGTGTCTATTTGAGGCGTACATAAAATTGAAAACGAATATGTTCATCCAAGAAAAGCAGACGAAACAAAAAAAAAAAAAAAACGCACAACAAATAGCAATTACTGAACTGCTTTTGGAATATGTGTTTTGATTGTTATTTGTTGTACGTTTTTATCCCTTTTTATTCCTTTGAAAAATTCTTGTCCGCATCTAAAAATTTCCATTAAATAAAGAAGAAAAAAAAAATAGATTTCTCTATTACACTTAAATGTAAGATTATTCAAAGATTGCTCAGTTTAAGATGCATTTCTTCCAGTAGATAAAAATAATGATTTAATTGATGGCTTTAATTTAAGTAGCTTATTTTTATCTTAGTATTTGAAATGCATTTCTTAATAATATATCTCTAAAATGTAATATTTTACATATTTGACTGAATAGTAAGAATCCGACTAAAAGAATTATATATATAAGGCCCAAATAAGGCCCGGTTCCCAATAAGGCCCATCCTTCGTTTTATTAATAGAACGTTGACAATTTACCAAGATTAGTTATGTTTCAGACAGGTCCTGGCTTCTAGCGGCTACACCAAAAATTAGGTCCGTTGAAGTGGACTATTTCGCCATGTTTGTTTCAGTTGAACAGTAAAAGTCGCCCGAAGCTTTTCTCGTTACTATTTCAACTTAATTTGAAAAATCGTTCCCATTTTTTGGCAACATAACATACATGGACATGTTTTATGTCATTTTAATGAGTAGAATAATGTACTATATTTGATATTTGAACAGGGACTCCAAATAAGGCCCTTCAGTTATATTTTCAGAACTGTTATTAAAGAAAGAATTTCAAATGCAACTAATTCTAAATTCACTTTTTCATAACAGCACACCTTAAACTACCTTTATAAGACAGTTTTCAGAATTTTCACTCTTGCAGTAGAAGTATAAAAAATCTTTAAACGTTTTTCTTTCTTCCATTTTTTTTTCCACATCTTATGTCAGTTCATCCCGCTTTTTTACAGATGTCAGCCAAATTTTGAGGTCTCTTCTAAAACCGATATTCATGAATAGGGCTCGGATTATATGCAAAATGCACATTTGTTATTAAGAGGTATATCAACAAAATTGTAAGCTTTCTATGCATATCTAATGTTTTTTGATAGAATGGCCTATTTTAATCAAAAAACATTAGATATGCATAGAAAACTTACAATTTTGTTGATATACCTCTTAATAACAAATGTGCATTTTGCTTAATCCGAGCCTTAAAATCATGAATATTTCTTAAACATGATCTTTAACTTACTACAAATATTCCATTCATTTTACGACTTAAAGATCTTAGCAAAACTGTTACAATAGAAATTGATGTAATCTTGGTATTTGAAGTGAAATATCGTAGACATTGAAAAGTACCACGGGTGAACTGAAGCAGTAACAGGTAACTTATCATTGTTGAGTTTTGCAAATCGTTATGTATTTATTATTGTGATGTTTGTTGGATTGTCAGCTTTCCTTTGTATAGAGTCCGATGGCTGTCAGTGAACCTAGTAGTCCAGCCCTTCATTTGCGGTTGGATGGAGGCAATCAATGGAGACACAATCGTGATCGAGTTTATCTCACCATTGCATCCTGGGCATCAGGTAAACAGTTTCACAAAAGAAAAGTCATATTTGCACTTTGCATGCCGCTCTACCTCAAACAAAGATTACGCATTTCTTTAATTAAAGTGAAGAATTTGGGCCGTTGATGTTAACTAATTTAATGGCTAAAATTATAATTTTCAATTTTATTTATAAAGTTTTCTCATTCAGTTTAGCAGAAATTTGAAATTTCCAGGTTTTTTTCCTCTCTCTTTTTTTACTTAAAAAAAATATTATAAAAAATAAGTAAAGAAATTAAGAAACAGAGTTTACTTTTCTCCATTTGATTGATTCTTACATTTGGTTTTAGAATTTTATTTTCTGCCTTTTTTATATCATGAAATTCCTACTGTGTAATTAAGTTTGAATGCTTTCCTTTTAATAATTCTAGAAATTTAATTTGAATTCCTGGAATGTTCTGTTGTCATTCAAAACAAAAATAATAAAATAATCCTTTTTTTGTTTTGCTAATTTGATTTTTTTCTTCTTGATCAATTTCTTTAATGAAATAATAGGCTGCTCTCCCATATAAAAAAAGATCTTTATATCTTTATTTGTATGGTGACATCTTATTATTTAAATCCGTGAGCTTTCTTGAGGGTCCCAGTTGTTTTCCAAAATTAGTGACATCGAACAAAAGTCATCTATGCTAATAAAAATACTAGTGATAATATTTTGCAGTGCAATTCTGCAGTTTATCAATCAACAAATGTTTTTCGGTGTTAGATCCTATTTTTTCTTTTTGATATAACTTCAACTTAGTTCTATTGTAGGTTTGGTATTATTTGTAATATTCATCGGAGATACAAAAGGATTTAGAATGAGACAAAGTTTTAGAATGTAATGTCCATCGGTGAACAAGATAATTCAAAATTTTTATTTGCAGGCTTAAACTTAATGTTAGGTCATTGAAAGTAAGATTCTTATTGAAATACAGAGAAGAGGGCTGTGGTAAGGTACAAAGGTAGGAAATACAAGGGGTGGACACAATAATATGAATACCCATATGAAAATGAGCCGTACTTCATTTACGTAGCAGAATCACAAGCCATCTAGAATAGCCGTACGTCATCTAGTGGCCGTGAAGGCGGAGATATATATGTACAGGTTGCATGAGAAACTTGTGCTAGCAGTGAAACGCCGTTATGTCCGAAAGAAAGAGGCATGATCATTGGACTGCGCCTCGCTGGAGTTTCAGTGACGAAAACAGCCAATCTTGTGGGTGTTCAAGAAGCATTATGTTATGACAGCTACACAAAACATGGTAAGACGTCATCTGCGAAACAGAACAGTGGGCGAAAGTTAAAGCTCACCTACAGGGATAGATGGGTGTTGACGGGTGCCCCAGATAACCTCCGAGATGAACACCCATCTCCTGGATCCCGTATCAACCAAAGCTATCCAACTGGAACTGCATGCTCAAACATTCGTGGCAGAGCAGCTATTCCAAAACCATTGGTGACACCGCATAATGCGTTGAAGCAACGGCAATGGTGCCGCGAGCACAGACACTAGACACAACAGCAGTGGGGACACATCATTTGGTCTGACGAATCTGCATTTTCATTATTTCAGATCACTGGACGAGTTTATTTGTGGAGAACGCCCGCAGAAGCCTTTCATGCTGACTGCCTCCTTCCTACTGTTAAGCATGGAGGGGGCGCTGTGATGGTGTGGGATGCGATATCTTGGCATGGTCTGAGACCACTTTTGAATACAAGTGGGAAGGTCACAGCACATCATTATCTCAGTATCGTATGCTGCAGACTGTGTTCCCTGGCGAACGACCTCTCTTCCAAGACGAGAACGTCCCCATTCACACTGCTCGGTGTGTCCAAGCAAGGTTTGGAGCGGAACATCTCAACTGGCCTCCTCAGTCTCCTAATCTTAACATTTGTGGGGTATTTTGAAAGCCAAAGTGCGTTCTGACCGATGAATGGCTGCGTATTCCCTTGGGCATTGTGCTTGGCCTGTATTTGTCCATCCCACGTAGGATACAAGCTGTAATTCAGGTGAAGAGTCGGCCAGCACCTTACTAATAAAGATTTTGTATCAGTTCATAGGTGTTCATATCATTTTGTCCACTCCCTATGTCTGTATGAAGTACTAGGAACGCTACGTCATTTCGTATTAATAGAATAGCAGGACTCAAACAAGTAAAATTGAAGTGGTTTACATCATTCGTATTATGTTGTGGTGTTTCTTCTCAAATGAATAACTTTGAAATTTTTCACATAACTTATATTTTTATACTTTTAATTAGCAGTAGGTTACGAAACGTTGTCCAGGACCCAAAAAATAATAAACTTGATTGCTTTTTATTCAGAACTATTGAAATCCTGAGATAACTGAAAAGTAAAGAACTAACCAGATAATCTCTTCTTCTTCTAGCATTCTTTTAAACAATTTTAATTATTTTATACATCACTTTTATTAAACTTGTTTTCGTTGTCTGAATTATTCTACTACTTTATTGTCATTTAGAATTTTAAATATGCTACGGACAATCATGCTTTTCCCAAGAACCGTTATTACATGTGTTCTGATCAGAACAAACTTTTACAGTGATGCTGTGGTGTAGGAGTTGCCATATAGACCAAAATTTTTATTTTCATAAAAAGCCTTATAAAAGCTTAGAAAGTGTTGTAAATCTTTTCGCTTTGCTTAACGTACAAAAAAAAAAATAAAAAAATCTGTTGTTTTGCATAGTAAATTTTGATCACTCCGTTACATCAATAAAACTTAAATAATATTTATTTTATAGTTAATTAACTAAAAAATGGTCTCGTATCCAAAAAAAAGGAAAACCGAGATAAGGACTTTCGTCTTTTTTTTTTTTTTTAGATAAACAGCGAATTCCTTTCTTAAAAGTAGACTAGTATTTTTTATGATATAAGGATAAGTGTTGTATTTTCGTATTCTTAGACGCAAACAACTGCGAATTATAACGGAGGAAGAGGTACGCTCTTTAATTTAAAGAGCGATTTGAACTTCTACGAGATCTTTATCCAAAACAAAAGTGCGGATCAAACTTTGACAACCTTTTAAGAACAGAAAAATATAGAAGAAAGAAACCTCCAAGATCTTCTGTGTAATCTAAGTCCTACTTAAGCATGACACTGCGCTTCTAAGGCCATGTGTCAGATTTTTCAATACTCTCTAAGCGAAAACATCTAAACATTTAAGGAGTAATACGATCTATAAATTAAAACAAAACATTCTCTAAGGTAAATTCTCTAATTAAAAAGTTAATCTGCACGCTTAAAAGACACATAATTAAATAAATATTGTTATAAAATAGTGTAAATTTATGTAAAAAAAGATTTTGCGATTAACATGACATTATTAATATTTGTAGTTTATGTAAAAGACTTTCTATGAAGTAATTGAAAAAATAGTTACGATGCTTTGATTTTGCACCCATAACTTCTTATTTGCAGGTCTAATTTTTACAAAGTAACATTGATCTTGCATTTTTAGCCTAAATTTCAGTTTCCTGTGATGTAAGTAAGAAAGGGCCATAACAAAAAAAGCCATTAATTCTGAAACCGAAACAGAAATTTCTAATAATCCTACAGCGGCATAGCGTTACTCACTTTAAAATGCCTCGTCATACACTCACTGGACGAACTGAGCTGTTTGCATACCCCCATAGAAATTCATGTAAAAAATGCACAATTATATTTTCAACACTTAAAACTATAAATTTTAAAAGAATTATTTGTTTTTAAAAACTTGGAAGAAGCCATAAGAACAGCGCCATTAGTTCTTAAACCGAAATAAAAATTTGCAAGATTCTAATAATCTTACACCTTCGTAATCTACAAATATATCATTTTTTGAATAAAAATTCACTTTAAATTGGTGTTTCATCATTTCTGTAATAAGGACAGAGCCAAATAAAACAAAGATTTATCTTTTAAAATTAAACGATTTATTATAAAAAAACAAACATAAAAAAAAATTATCAACTTCTGACTAACTGAAAATCGAAACTGTCTTTAGAAACATATTACAAAAAAGAGTTTTTAAAAAATTTGTTTTTAAAACTTATTACTGCAAACTAGACGTATTAAAGCTTAAAAAAATATATAGTTTTTTATCTAAAACAAACACAAAATAATGTAAATAAGCAAGAAACTTTAGGTGTTAGCAACAAAAACGAAAATCTTACTTTTTTTCGCTACATCCAGAACCATGTGGCTCACGCTATGACGTCGAATGCGTACTGGTTTGCTATCGCGACACGAAGAGGCAATGACTGAACTTCAGCTGCTCGAACAAAACAGAGCACTTGCGTATATATTTTTTAAAAAACTACAGCCGTTTTAAAACCGCTGGGGTTAATTTAACCCCACATAGTTCGCGGAAGATTAAAATGTCTGGTCATACACTCACTGGACAAACGGGCCACAGCCGTCTCAATAATCCTTATAGAGACGCTGTGAACTGGCCGAAACAGACATAGAAATGCCATGAGAGAAATTCGCAACACCAAGATTTTATAGGAATCATTTGTTTTTAAAAACTTGGAAAAAGCATCAGAAAGACCAAAAATACACCAATGAAAAAGAAAAAAAAATGAAAAAACTCACCAATGAAACTCATTGGTGAGTTTTTCATTGTGTATTTTTTTCTTTGAGATACCACTGCGCTTCCGATGTATAATAATAATGAATTTGTTTAATTCTTCGGGATTATGCATTTACAAGTTAGATTATGGATTCCAAAGCTTATGAATTCATCAGATATTTAAATAATTTAAATTAATTACATCACAACTTAAGTTTAAATTATTTTTTTTTTTTACATCAATCCTCACTGTCTTAATAACTAATTGATAACAATAATAAAGACAGGGGAAAATATATATAATTTGATTAATTATACAAAGCAGAGTAATAATAAATAATATTATATCATCCATTATTCATTTATACATTTCCTAAGTTAAAAAAATTAAAGAACGTTAATAATACTCTTACAAATTAATTCTATATTAATTCTATTTTTAGCCTTTTTATAATAAATCCTATTGTAATGTTATTTCTTCGATTTTATTTCTAACTTTTTCTTTATTGGCTGCCTAGTAATCGGCCTCTAAAGCCGTCTAATATCATACTGTTTCATTAAATATTTCATTTATCTTTTGCGTCCAATTACAGTATTTAATTTTTGCTTTCTGAACCATGCCATTCCAACATATCCTGGGTAGTCTTTTTACGTTTAAATTTACAATGCTCTTTTCATCATTTCTACAAGAAGAGGAACCAAACCCAATTCCACATTAATTGATTAACTTTTGTACTTTAGTCCCCAATTCCTTACTGTAAGTGATGTTAGTACCAATATAAATTGTGTAATCATCACTAAGGTTTTAGTTCCCTTGATAACTATTTTTGAGGTTTCTTGATAGCAGACTGACGGATTGACCGACATGGGTAACTTCGACTTAAAATTACATTAAAAGTTGTTGGTTTTTTTTTATCTAATCCTTTTTTTTTTTTCCCTCAATCGGAAGTTATAATGTTGAGGACATCTGCAATATTCGTAACTATGACAACCAAGCGAATATAAAAGTTGTTGTTTAAATGAAATTACCATCTGAATTCTTCGTTTCCTCATTATTATTATTATTATTATTATTATTATTATTATTATTATTATTAT
>JAFIDM010009631.1:113515478-113549802 GCA_023159025.1 Thereuonema tuberculata
TATTATTATTATTATTATTATTATTATTATTATTATTATTATTATTACGAGAAATAATTTGCCATAAAAAAGTTTCATTTAAAAACATTAAAATGAATAGATGTATTTGTTTAGGTGTCTCGAAGTTCTATTGACATCAATCGATTTCTCATTCAAAGCTTTTTTCCTTCTTTTCATATCGTCAAAAGCGGATGGAAATTGAAAGCTATTGCGATTCATAAAAAAAAAAAAAAAAAAAAAAAAAAAAACATCCCTTTAATTATCAGGCATTGAAAAGTTTTATTTAATCAGGTTTTTTTTTTGTTCTCTGCAGGTTTCTAAAATTCTTATAAAATATCAAAAGATTATTTCAACGTCCATTTTAATAAAAGATTTTTTTAAAAAATAATTGAAAAAATTTGTTTTTATTTTGTTTATTTAAAGCTTTTAAACATTTAATATTTAAACATTTAATACTAAACATTTAATATTTAAACATTTAATCTAAACATTTAATACTTTTACGAAGGCCTTCGTTTTAATGGGAAAAGAGTTTTCAGTTGGAATCTGTTGTAGTTTTTAGGTGATTTACATTTTTATATTTATACTTTCATTGAAAAATAAAACAAATGCCAAGAAATTCAAAGTGACATTTATTTGCAATAATTGGAAATATGTAAAACAAGAATTTAGTAAGAGATAAATTGTTCTTTGAAGTGTATATTTACAACTTAGTTTAACTAATAAGAGAACTGAGATAAATATACTTTAATTTAATTTATTATTTAATAATATTCAAATGGAAAATTTTAATGCGGCCATTGTACAACTCTGATAAATATAATTCGACTAAAAGAATGAGAACACCTACTGTTTCCATTTAATCATCGTCTCTGCTCTTTTTGTCACAAAATAAACTTTAAATATCTTAAATTCGACGTCTATAAGTGAGAAAAGTTAATATTTGAATTATTTTACTGTTAAACAGCGCCATTATCGTACAATCTGAATCTATTTACTTAGTTATAAAGAAGGGAATTCGTGGAGTCACTATTTGAGAACAGTTTATTGTGTCATTTAGATTCGTTTTCTGATGAGAGGACGATTCATTCTTCAGAAACCTTTACATTTTTTAGTGTTTTTTTACAAAATGTCATTAGAAATTATAATCTGTTGACCTAATTCAGCATTTCTGTTAATGGAGCTCAAAGGATTAATCATAATATATAAATTGTTAACAAAGTATTTTATTTACATGTTGTTTGTGAATCACAACCCTGAAATTAATCTCATCTTTTTATAGTTCTTTCTTCAATTTCTTTGCTGACTTTCTTCTATAATTCTTCTGCATTGAAGTTTATCTAATTTTCTTTGGTAAAAAGGTTTCTCGATGCTCGGGTAAACAATAGATCTCGTTCTTTTTCCTAAACTTTGACTCCTATTTTATGAATCAATAATTTGAAGTAAAGACAACACACTGTGACTCCCAGAAAAAGATTCCCAGAAAAGTGTCCTGCTAGTGATTAAGACAGATGTTCATTAAGACAGATATTAAACAAGAAAAAAAAATCTTCCTTCCGTATAGGTAGGTATCAAAGTTCCTTCCAATGAATTTAATCGTTCTATCAATCCAATCACTTGCAGGTTTCCAAGTACACAAGCCTATGCATTCTCTGTTCAAATTCATGTTGGTTTTTTTTTTTGTGTAAGATTTTCCATATTATAGATTTTTTTTATTATCTTTAGTTACGACAGAATAAGTAGTTTTCTTGTTTTCTAAATATATAGGCCTAATGTTAGATAATAAGGTCACTTAACTTAATAATATGGAAGAATCAGAAACTTTTCCCTGCCTTTTTGAAACATTTGAAGTCTCCTAATTCTTGCCTAAACAAAGAGCATTAAACATTTCTTTCCCTTTTTTTATACTTATTTTATACTTTTACTAGCTGAAATACTCGTTCTTGTACGCGTTACAAAAAACAGATCTCCTGATGTGAATGAGAAAGAAATTGAAATTGAGATCACTTCGAAACTCTCCCAGTTGGTACAAAAATCACGTGATAGGTACAAACTAATATTATATTCTTATTTTGTAACTGAAGATCCCTAGATATGAAATTAATATAGAGATTGGAGAATTAGACTTTCCATCTTTCTGCATTTCTCCACACCCCTATTACTTCAAACCTTCCCCAGTTGGTAAAAATCATGTGATCATTACAAATTAATGTTAGAGGTAAAGGTGGTATTATGAGCCCCCATTTTGTTTTTGTATAATAAATCTATAATAATTATACATTTACCCATTCTTTTTAAGGACTAATGTAGTCAAATAATTTACTTACTTGGTTTAATTGTATTTTGTACAGTTATATTAGGTGTTGTCCATTTAAAAATAAAATTGTAGGACATTACACTTTTTATAAAATTTGATGTATTTTGGTAATATGAGCCCCATAGTAATAATATAAAAAAATACTTGTAAATAATTTCAAACTGTATTGCAAATGACAAAATAAGTTTTATTTGAATACAAAAAATTTCATAGTTAATTTGAATTACAGCTATTTACAAAAGTCACAGGCATACTGGTCTTTTTCACATCCTGTGGACTCACTATGGGCCCACATTTCACAGACAAGGCATTGCACCGACAGCTCTCCTAATTTGTCTTCAGAGAACAGCGATTCGCAGAACAGACATACAGCGTCATTTTCTCCAGGGTTTTCCACGCCAATTTCCATTTCCATGACTGATTCCCCTGAATCAATGGACTTAATATCGCCTGGATCTGAGTTAGTTAGTTCTAATTAATCTAGTTTAAGTTTCTTTTTGCGTGATCGTTTTCTAGGACTATTCGATTGTTTTTAATCCCTTTTCTGCTTCATTTGTTCATCTTTCTGCTTCTTTAAGTCTTCCTTTTCTTTCTTTTTGATTTCTTTTCGTTTTTGTTCTTCTTGTTATGAGCACACAAGGGGCTCATATTACAACCCTCGCCATATTTGGAAACAAAACCTAAAATCATACTATTCGCTAAAATAAAATAAAACAAAAATTACGGTTTTGTAATCCTTATCCTTGTAGATAGACACTCGCTAATTTTAAAACAACTCTGTGAATGAGAAATCAGTTAAATATGAAAGGAAATATATATCTTACAAACTTTTCTTCACTACGAAAAACGAAACCAACCTGTTACACTCGACAGCCACATTGGAATTGAGTCAGACCAACCTAGCGGCGAATCCACGAACTATGATTATTGGTTTCGGCTGCTACCGCTTGAATGGGTGCCATACTTTAAATGATACGTAGGGGGCTCATATTATATACAGTGGCCATATATTTCCCTCTATATTCTTATTTTGCAACCCAAAAACCACGTAGAAGTATCCTTCAACAAATTTTGCCTCCCCCCAACACACACACACACACACACTCCATTTACACCCCTTAGTGCTCGATATCGAAAATTCGATCAAATAGCAAAATAGCATGTTTTCGATTTTGACAAAGGACACTCATGTCATATTTCGTATTTCCCCCTCAAGCATTTTCAGAGATATGCGTACGAAAGGTTGTGCGCCCCCCTCCCACCGTTTACATCCCTTAGAACCCGAATATCGGAAATGCGTCGAATGTGTATCTTTTCAATTTTAACAAAGAACACTCATATCAAATTTCGTATTTCCAACTAAAGCTCTTTCAGAGATACGCGTCCGAATAAAAAAACAAAGAAGTCGGCAACCTTTGAAGAAGTTTACCCTCCCGTTTACACCCCTTAGGATCCGAATATCGGAAATTCGTCGAATACGTATATTATAGATTTTTGACAAAGAACACTCAATGTGAAATTTCATGTTTGCAACTCAAGCGATTTCAGAAATATGCATACTTTTAAGATAAGTTTCCCCAACTCCCGTTTAAGATATGTCCCTTAGGATCCATATATCGAAAATTCGTCTAATACGTATCGTTTTGATTTTGACATACAGCCATGTCAAATTTCGTGTTCAGTAAGGAGAGGATGCGGAAGAGATTTTTGCACAAAAATATTTTAGTTCCAATTAGGCGCATATGTGGCGTTAATTTAGGGATTTCACCCTTTTTCAACCCCATAGGGGTGGTTAATCAAAATCCCAATAGCTTACTTTTTCCAAGTACAATCTAAGGAAGAATTCTTAAGGAATGAATTTCAGTTTCCTGGCTATTTGGGAAATAAGAGAATTAGATATGAGTCACTGAGGGCTTTCGCATTTATATACACGTATATAGAGATTACGATCGTTATCATTTCAATTGTTGTAGTACCCTTTCCGATAAATAATAACCATTCTTTTTTTGTAATTTTTAACTCTTATTAAGGACACTCAAAGCATCCTGAGCTTTCTCTTCCTTTATACCATTTCCATTTGACTTTGTTTGATTTTTTTTTCCGAAATTTAATCTTTTTTATCTTGTCGCTGTATCCAAATATTATGAATCGGGGATAAGCGTGACAGACGATCATTGCGAATAACAAGGGACATTACCTTGATTGATACAAAATGTTTATTTTTTTACTTATTGACTTCACTTAGTGTATCGTCCTTCTGAAAAAGTACATTAGCATTTGCACGAAAGGTAATATTATCTCAAGTATTCTGGTGAACTGTCTTAATCAGTCCAAAGGTTATTAACAGATGAAAGACAGTGTGAATTTATGATTTTTTTTTAAAAATAAATCATCTTATCAAAAGGAAACATTTTTCTATTTTCTTTATTTTTATCTTTTTACAGTATTTTTTTATTACAATAAAATTACTATTTTTTTTAAAAAAAAAAAAGATAACTTGAAGCTTTTTCCGAACAAAGTAATTATGTTTGATTATATCTAATGTCCAGGAAGAATAAATGAGATTATTCTGAAGTACACAGAGATCAGATAAATTAAAACTATTTTATTATCATAAAATCATCAATGCATCGGCGATTGAATTTCATATTCCAAAAGAAATGTGGATAGTTGCGCATATTTTGTGCAGATTCCTGGAACTGCCTAATTCCGAAATGCTCGTATTTGTTTTTAAAGTGTATTTTAGGATAAATGTTCTATGTAGTTTTATATTAAGCGATAAAATACATAAATGATTTCGTGGATGTTTCATTCAGGATGGACTGAGGTAATGAGTCTTTAGAATTCGTGTGTTGTGTTTTTAAAAGTTTGAATACAATTCAAAGATTTTCTTTGGAATCCAGCCTCAGTAATGGCAGCAGTTCTCATCAAAACATAATCTTATGTTGGTACAAAGTCGATGGGTAAATAATAATGCCGAGGGGGCGTAACAAAGGAAACAAATTAGTTCATTATATACTAAAAATGCGGTTACGAAAGAGAGTTCTAAATCGCCAGTGGTAAACAATTGCTGAGATGTGAGCTCAAATGATTTAATTTGCTATTTCCTCCCACCATTGCCTCTGTAGCGAAACACTTCGACGCATCAACACATACTGTACTTCATTGTCCAGGATCTCTCATTCTATTTACTTCTTTATTCTTCATATGAGGATAGGAAAGAGTGATCCTTATAAAAAGAGAAATTTCGTATCAGTGTCGTCAAGATCCACTGCAATTAAAACATCAAAATATTAGTGTTTCCCGGTTTTTACTTCGATTGCATCTGTAAAGCAACTCCAATTCCAGTTAGTTATTTAGGACTTACCGGTACCTATGGTTAAAAAAAAAAAAAAAGAAAAAAACATGAATAATACAAATCAGTATTCAATTCAGTCTCGAAATGAAGCTAATTTATTTGGTCTCATTCCGTTTGTAGAGGACAATTAGTATTATTAAAATTAACACTGATTATAATTAGCGAATTTTATATGACCCACAGGGTCGCAGGATGTAAGGCTTCGGGCGTTCCAAGAACAACTAAGTTGAGGATGGGTGGTCAGCCTCACCCCTCCCCCACATGTTTTTTTTTTTTCACCCCCGGGAAAGAAATCCGAAACTCATTTTACAGAAGGCTGGATAAACCCTAAGATCCGTCTGAAGGAGAAAGAACTAAGGAGAAATACCGGACCCTTTAGTACTCTTTAGGTTTAGCCACAATCAAATGTATTACCACTAGAGTTCACGAACCCAATGCTACACTATTATTAAATTTTGATTTGCTTCTGTTAACTCGTAAGGATAATATACACCAATCTTGACAAATTAAGTCGCTGCTCGTTGTTTCGCAGAATGTAAAGAAATTCCTAGCACCTGTTGATGGGATTTTATTTTGTAATCCTAACAGGACTATATTTTGTAAAATAAAACTGATAACAAAAAAAAATTAAAAAAATATTATTATTATGTAAAAGTTTCAAACCTTGGGTTTCCCCAGAAAAGACAAACATGGCGGGTCAAGGACCAAAGCACACATTGCCAAGTTTAAAGAAGAGTGGAAGGATGGTTAAGGATATGTGGTTGTTATTAATCAATATTTTGACTGCATTTTTGAAAATGGCAGTTATATAGAAATCAATGAAAATGTTTATCTTAACGTATCCTTAACAGATTTTGTTGAAAACATTATATTTTGGTAAATCGGTTCTAATTTACAAATAATAAAACAGGAATTACATTTTTTTACTTTGTAAATTCCGAATATTTTTTTTTAAATACAAAAATAATAAGCATATTTCAAGGAAAGTTATTTGCTAAGACTGAACAAATTCGATGATTCAGTTTTTTTTTTTTTTTTTAAAGGGTTTATTTGTGTTACTACTTATGCATCAATTGCCAGATCTTCATGATTTACTTTGACTGAAGGCTATGGTTATTTGTTCTCAAACGCCATCTCTTTCAACAGAAAAAGCAGCTTCAGATGATTAAGGTTTTGTCATTATTACATTGTTATCTATTATTTCTATAATTAAATTGGAAATGCTTCAGTAATTTCAGAATCCTTAACTTCAGATGATGAATCTAATTTAATATTATTAATTTAACATATCCGGTGTATTCTATTAGCAAGAAAAATTATCAGGCAACAAAAGAGTTGGGAAAGAATAAATGTTAATGTGAGTTTGAAAAAATTAGTAATGAAATGTGAAACGGAAGGAAATGACAAAATATAAAAAGATTCCTTTTCTAGATAACTCAGTTGTAAGTGAAGAAATGTAAGAGCCCTCACGAAATCTCATTCAAAAAAGAATAGGACGGATAGTTTGTTATTGGTAGGAAGTCTTTAATTCTAACTAGAAAACAATTGTAAAGTCTGATTTACCATTTTGAGTCTTGTTGAAACAAAAAGCGTATCGTATTACACAAGAACCATCAGATGCGATAGTTAAAGATAAGACGTGGCGACCAGTGCGCCAGTACCTGGGTTCAAATCCCGGTCGTGGCATGGTTGTTTCTTTCGTCTTCTTCTGTGTGTTGTGTCCGCTGGGGACCCAAAATCTGCTCTGTAGATAGTGGTCCCCATTTGTCTTCTATATGTTACAGGCTATAGTTAAAGATAAGAGAAGTTTTAAGTATGTGGTGTTTTAAATATTTCCATTTAATATATTACATTTAAGATATTTAGAATTGAAAATAATCACGAACAAGCAACAGAAAATATCTTCAATAAAATTTCCTTCTCATCGAAATCGAGTACTTATTTCTATTCTTTTCCATTCATGATCTACAAGGAAAGGGTCGTTTCAAGACAAAGAATTAAATCTTGATAACAATTCAATAAAGGAATCTTTTAAGTACATTTATATTAAGGATAATTAATTGTTATTTTTTTTATAATGTCTTAAAATCTGCTTGAAATGGTCTGAATATAGAACAAAGAACGTATATATTTACTTTCTTTGTATAGAAGGTGATTAGCATTAGTTAATTGTATTGATTTTAATTTATGCAATGTGTAAATTTTGATGTAATTTTTGAACTTAAAAGTTTAGAAAGTAGAGAGGATTTACTTAGTTTGGAACCATAGAAATGATTAAAACTTCCATATGATCCTGATTAGTCACTGAAAGGGTCGAACTTATAAAATAACGTGACAAAGCAGAGAAAGTGTTAGAATAACTTAACATATTCGAATAAATAGGAATATGTTTGTTGAAAAGGTTTTCGTTCATTTAGAGCTTTTTCTGTTATGACAAATATTTTTCCTACGAATACAAGTTTTCTTCATTTTCATGCTATACTTCTTTTAGGTGCATTCATATAATTATACGACGGTTGACAAAAACTGAAAATCGTGGGTTATGGATTACTACTTCAATGTATTCTCAGTGACATCTATCGCAAAGCATCATAACTAAGTCCTATATTTCTGCAAATCAAAATAGAAGAGAACAAGATTTTCGATTTTTTTTTTTATTATTCTTTGCATCTTTAACACATTCCTATGTATCTTAAGTGTTTCCACCAGCAGATGAGACTCGGCCACGCCTACGTCACGTGGTACGGGACGGTTCTATAAATCCATTTGAGGGGTAGATGTTTTTTTCTATTTTCAGTGCAAATTGTTTCTTGTTTATAACAGAGGAATTGATGATATGAAATAGGACTTATATATTTACTTTTCTTATATATAATAATAACTATGTTAAATTTTAACCGTAACGATATAGAAAACTGATTTGTTGTTTAAGAACTGTTATATTTATATTGTTTCTTATTTATTTAAATTATGAAAAATCATAATTGTTTAAAATTATATTAATTAATGTAAGTAACAAATATATACACTTCATGATAATAATGTTTTATTTAATAATTAATTGTTGACAGTTAAAAAAAAAAAGTTTAAAAACAATCCCGTAAAGTTCCTTAGAACATTTACAAATACACAAATTAAGACCATTGGCATTCGCACTAGTACTAAAAAAATAAAAATAGAATTAGATTGACAATAATAATAATAATAATAATAATAGTCAGCCAACCTCATGTCGACATGGAAGCGTCGAACAGATGGCTGATGAGTGGTGAGCTGTTTGGGGAGACCGAAGGGTTCATGATCGCGATACAGGACCAAGTCATTCCCACACTCAACTACAAGAAACACATTCTACATGACGCAAACACACTCGACGACAGATGCAGGAAATGCCACACTACACATGAGACGATCGACCACATAATATCTGGCTGTTCCCTTCTGTCCCAAACAGACTACCTCCACCGACACAATCAGGTAGCATCGATCGTTCATCAACAGCTAGCACACAAACACTCACTTATTAAGAACACGGTCCCATACTACAAGTACACACCACAAAGCGTACTAGAGTCACCCTCACATAAGCTGTACTGGGACCGTCCCATTCACACAGACAAAACTATACATCACAACAGACCTGACATTACACTTGTTGATAAGGTCAATAAACAGACCTATCTCATTGATATTGCAGTTCCCATCAGCAAGAACATGCAGAAAACTCACGCTGACAAGATAAGTAAATACACAGACCTAGCACACGAGCTCCAGAAGCAGTGGAGACAGGACCGAGTACGTGTTGTACCCATCATCCTGTCCGGTACTGGTCTGGTGCCTCACACATTGCATCACAGCCTCAGCACACTAGGACTTCATAAAAACACTTATGCACAACTCCAGAAGGCTGTGGTACTCAACACAACACGCATAGTTCGGAAATTTATGGACACAAGCACACATCCCTAACTATTCTTCCAATTTTTTTTTTTTTTTTTAATACACTTGGCAATATGTGCTTTGGTCCTTGACCCACCATATTGTCTTAGCTGGGGAATCCCATGGTTTGAAACTTTTTCGATATAATAATAATAGTAATAACTGCATGAATTACAACTGCAAGCTTTGATATAATGGAAAGAAAATAAAACTAAAATAATATAATATTGTTTGTAATAATAATAGTCAATCAAAACACCAAAATAAAATTGTTAGAATAATCAAAAATAATCAACAATATTGCAGGTGATTATTTAAATTTTTAATAATGAAAGATCGTAACTGTTTTTAACGAAATTACAAACACTAATTCTTGACCTTTTTTTTACTATTTTACTGTTCACCAGTCCTATTAGGTATTCAAAAATAAAGCATACCTGTAATATAGGTGCTAATAATAATTTATAATTATTAACTGTAGATTAATTAACTTTGTTAATTATCTAATACAAAGGAAAAGAAATGTAACAAAAGTTAAAAGTTAAAAATTCATAGTAATATTCTCATCAATTACTTCAGCGATTAATGAAATTTTAACCTTTTTAATGCTTTTTAGTGTTTTAAAATTATATTTTTCCCAATTAATTTGACTGAATAATTTATATTTTATATAGTTTTCTAATCTTAGACCAAAATTATTATTCGTTTTATTGATTTGAAAGATTTTTAACCAATTGTATCTAGTTATTTTTTTCATTATTTTGATTATTTTTTTCCCCTATTGACATGATAAATGTTATTCATAATTATTTTATAAATATTTTCTTCTTTAATAGTAAGTATTTTTAAAATTTTTCCTAATTTTTTTTTCCCAAAATTTTTCTTTTCCAACCCTCATCCCTATTGTGAAATGGATTCTCCGTTTGAAGAGGCGTGGCTAAGTCTCATCTTGTGGTGGACATACTTTACTGTTATTGTTTTTATATTATTCACATTTTTTATATACATCATCCGTATTCAAAAGGCTTCGGACGTGGAAAATGAAATGCGCGGGCGAGGAAAAAATGACCAGATCTCGTCGATTGCGGCTCCCGTCGATTTTCGCTCGTTGACAATTCTCTTCATCGTCAAATGGGACAAAACTTTAGCAATAACCGATCTTCCTAGTAATTCAGAAATACATATTCCATCACCCTGACTCTTAAACTAGTGGAAAATGTTCCAAATTATATCTCTATCTTGGCTGTTCTTATTTGTTCTATCTAACCTGTTCTTATTTGCATCGCCATATTGCTTTCTGCAGTAGTGAGTTCCAGGATCAACTAAGTGATCCGTTTATTTCCTTGTAAGGTAAATCTTTTTTTGAGCGTACTATAATGATAATTAATTGTTATTTAATAATATAGATAAAAATGAAGGGTTCAGGTGTAAAACATGATATTTGGCTCGAATATGTTATTCTTCAATGTAAAAAGTAATTTAGCAGATTTTAGAATTGGTTTCCTGAGAGCCTAAATGATAAATCAGCAATCTGTTGGATTATCATGAAATCTCTTGTTGTCAAATTGGAAATACTGTATATATTATATTACATTTTCAAGAAAATAAGTTCGATTCAAATGCAAATTACCACTCTTTACTCCTGGGACCCTCTAGTATGTTAGTGCTTCGTAATTAAAGTTTTATTTTAGTACGTTTACTGCTTTGAATTTTTGATAAACTTTTTTTAAAATCAATGTATTTGGAGAAAACTAGAATTAAAATAAATTTTAGTGTCTTGATCAATAGCTTTAAACACACAAATAAAATCATTACGTTTTAGAATATTCTTAAGGAAGGTAAAGTAAATAATTAATTATTAATTTTTCGTCGTTTATTATTGAGTTTTCTGCTTATAGGGTGGGAATTTTGACATTAAGAAAATTTCGACTTTAGGCTAAAAGAAACATTGCAGTTAATATCTGACGATATGCCAGATTACATTTTGTGTCTAGATTATTACTTTATCGATCGTTGCTGAGTGCAAAGAAAATAGATTTGGTTCCCAATGTTGATATACGGTATATTCTTCGGAGGATGCCTGTATCTTTCTCTTAGATTCGACTAAACTTGATAACAGAAACAGATTGGTGTTTTGATATTATTTTGTTCGAAGAATTTCTTGGATTGTAATAGTTAAAAACAAAACCTCAGTAATTAACGCTAAAATAAAGTATAATAGAAAATGGAAAAGACACGTACTAGGATAAAAATATTCCTTCACCACTTTGACTTAAAGGTCAAGCAAAGTGTTCTCTCTCCTTCGATTTTTCGTCGTTTGCAGTTTATTCTGTAGATAACAACGACCTGTTCTTTTGATATTGTACTGCTATTGATCAAATTCTTAACGTCCTTGAATAGTTCAAACGAATCGATTCTGAGACGATACTTGTTGACTTCTCATATTTAGTTGAAACTATTGTTACAACACAAACAGTGTTACAGTTGTTTATATATAAAGAACGAAAGTGACGAAACTGAAAGATATAGCCCATTTCCTGGAGATTTAAAATAAATTCATTCCTATTTCATCAATATTCTGAGGTTCATATTGCATAAATTGAGTTGTAAAAAGAAGAATTAATAATATCTTCTACAGATACCAAACCTAAAACATCGTGTAACTTATTAGAAAAATACTCCAAAACACCTTTGGTGATATTTCGACTTATATTTCAAAGTCTTAATCATACTTTATAGGAAGTGAGAACATCTCTCACTTTCCCAAAAACGATAAATAATACAAAACAAGAATTAATTTTTCTCAATCTAACAACAAAGAACGTGACATCAGCCACATTCATACTACCAATTTTCGTATATAACTCAAATATATCAATATGAATGTACTCAACGGTAGCACCTGTTGATAGGAAGCTCTACAATGCTTCCTAACAGGACTATGATAAAATGTAACGGAAATAAAATGAATGAATGAATTATTTTTCTTTTGAGTCTTAGAATTTGTCGTAACTCACAATAGCTAACATGAAATGTTTCACATTTTTGCATGTATCTTGCAAACGCAGAAATGTTTGTGAATGACTGATATATAAAGTCTTATTACAGAATGACAGACAGAATAACGTTTTTATAATA
Source organism: Thereuonema tuberculata (assembly GCA_023159025.1). Taxonomy (NCBI): domain Eukaryota; kingdom Metazoa; phylum Arthropoda; class Chilopoda; order Scutigeromorpha; family Scutigeridae; genus Thereuonema; species Thereuonema tuberculata. Next base: position 113,528,231 of record JAFIDM010009631.1, read on the forward strand.
TACAAAATAATAATAATAATAATTATAATAGATAATAGCCGGGTACCGTCGCTTTACTTCGGAACTCTTACAGATAGAGCATTAAAAAAAAAACTATTTGTTTCGCAAATTAATATCGAGATCGGAGAATATACGATTTCCCAGCCCTTCTGCGCTCAGGTGTATTGCGGGTTGGAGCTCACACGGGGGGTTACCTCCAAACACTTCATTTTTGCATGTATCTTGCAAACGCATAAACGTTTGTGAATGACTGATTTATCGTTCGATAGAACTTTGAAATACCAACATTTTCTCAATATAATGTTCTCTTCCAACTTTTATACTTTTCGTTTAAATTGAGAAAAAGTCAAAATTTGCCCCTTTAAAAGGTGTCATCTTGGAAACCAAAAACTTTTTTAGAAAGATTTTTGTAGCATTTTGTTTGTCTTAAAAAGATCTACATTTTATCCATTTGCATGACCAATCTATCTCTTATAGTTTGGTCAAAAAAGTGGAAAAACGTAAAGTCTTACGACATGATGACATACAGAATAACGCTTTTATTATATAAGATTGTTCAGTTAAAAGTGATGATTTTTGACTCTGGTCAAGGTATTAATAACAGCATTGAAATAGATATCGCATTTTTTAACAACAACTAATTGAGAAGAAATATCTTTACTAAAATTGTATAAATACATTATAAATTGTAAAAATCATCATTTGGTGAATAATGTTGATGGCATTTCAGCAATCAACATTCACCAAAAGATGATTTAAACAATTTTATACAATTTATAAAATAGGAAAGAAAAGTGTTAAAAGAAAAAGAAAAAAAATTATGGACTTTACGTAGTCGATCCAAACAAACTTAACATTAAAGTTCTAACATTTTCCAGACAATTTAGTTGTTGTTATGTTACATTAATGGTGCTGTAACGTGTTTTATCCGAAAGCTTGTCACCCTTAGGTCTACTTTAGAAATTTCCAGAGGCCTTCTGATTCGCAGGTTTTGTTCAGACCAGACTCGAGTAGGCCAAGTATTTTATAGATGATGTTTACGTCTAATCTGATCTAGTTCGTATAGAAAGTAGCTGGAAGCTGACATTAAAAAACATCTATAGATATCTAGATAGCTTTCTAAGATCATCTGAATCATCATGAATATAGTTCTGTGATTGATGGTGATCCAGTATTTTACCGATAGTTCGGACATGTACCAAACCCAGTCAAATAGGAGTCTTGCATTAGAAAGTTGAAACCTACACTAAAGTTTGAACTTGGAGTTGTTGTAATAAAGGCTTTTTTTTTTGAGGACTTCGATCCATAGCCTTATCAATAGGATTTTACTGTTAATAATTCAACTATTACTCTATCTTTCTAGAAAAAAATTATATTTGCATTTTTTTATATGTTGCTTTGTCTGCCAAATAAAAGATTTTATCAATATATTTGTTAATTTTGTATTCATTTGCGATGGTTATTTTGAATCATTTAAATTTGAAGGGTAATAAGTTTTTGTGTATCTGCATTTCTTAACTAGCAGTGAAAATCTTGAATTTAAGAAATTTGCATTAAAAAAAAACAAAAACAAAACAAAACATTTTCTAGAGGCATTTCAGTCATCAAAACAACATTACTCAAAAGCGAAGAAAAATAATTAAAAGAACCGTTTGTTAGGCAGTACTTGAAATTGCTCAGTTTTCCCTTGTGAATCGGTCTTTGTTTTCGAAAATTTGAATAACATGTTAAAATTCATGAGATCAGGTGGTCATTGTTTTTTTTTTTTACAATAAAGCACCACTGCCGTTCTTGAGTATTTCCAAGCCTGAAGGAAATCCTCCTCTCCTTTCTCTTGTCTCACACTGACAGGAGAAAAGATAGAAAAGACCTAGCGGGAAATTGCTCGAAATTCAATAATTCTTGAGAAGGCTGGTCTGACAGTTTGCGCAGAGATTTCAAGATCTTTGCTGAGACAGTAGCGAGATACTTGCAACGAGTGACAGCCTCTATCCTCGGCAAAGGCTACGACTCTTCTTTTATTTATTTTCACGTTTTCCCTCCCTCTCATAAGTATTTTCTTTCTGGAAACGAACCTTTTTTCGTAAATTGAAATTTGGTTGTTAAATCTGAAAAATGGTTGATACTGCTTTTCACGATTAGTTATAATGCAAGTAATTAACTGAGGAAATAATTATTAAATTTCTTACAGAGTTCAGGAAAAGCTTATTATGAATATACTTTGTAAATCAAGTAAACTATCATTTTATTTCCTTCTTTCCCATAAGTTTGGCAAATGATGCAACGTCGATTAAAATTGAATTGACCTCGATTAAGGAGGAATTTAACGACATAAACTTTTTATTTTATCTTTGAGTGATTCGCCAAAATTATTTGATACAAACGAAAGGCAATTGAAATCCGTTTAGAAACTTCACTTGCTCCAATATTATATTGAAAATTTTAGATTAAAAAGGAAATCAATAAATTTTTCCGTATTATTGTTTGTTTATCCGAAGATACTGGAGAGAGAAGCGGAAAAAGATATTGAAAAAAAAAATCCTTTAAATAGAGTATTTCTAATAATAATCGAATAATAATAAAAAAAAGAAGTCCGAAAGAACTTAAAACTTTCTTTAAAATGTTATTTCTTAATTATTTCTTTTTTTATATAAGTTAGTTTCGAAGATGATTAAAAAGACAAGCTTACATTTACATTCCAATTGTAATGTCTGCCAAATTCAAACAGTACAAAGTTTACCTTTTCTGAATTCAACATATTTACATAAGTTGTGAAAATCAGATAATCTTAATCAAAGCAATCTTGGGTTAACTAAAAGAATTTTTTAAGACAATGAAATATTAATAGAACTAGCCGGATATCGTCGCTTCGCTCCGGAACCCTTGCATATATAGCATTAAAAAAAAAAAAAAAAAAAACTTTATTTATTTAGCAAATTAATATTGAGATCGGAGAATATACGACTTCCCAGCCCGTTGTGGCCTTCTCCGCATGTTTCGATATCATGCTTATTTATGAAAATATGATCTATATTTGTTTTCGTATTTCCATGACTTGTACAGTTGTTTCATTTTTACGTGCCTTCACAAACTTCTCACAATAGCCAACATAAAATTCTTCACATTTTTGCATGTATCTTGCAAACGCAGAAACGTTTGTGAATGACTGATATATCGTTCGATAGAACTTTCAAATACCAACATTTTCTCAATATAATGTTCTCTTCCAACTTTTAAACTTTTCGTTTAAATTGAGAAAAGTCAAAATTTGACCCTTTAAAAAGATCTGCATTTTATCCATTTGCATGACCAATCTATCTCTTATAGTTTGGCCACAAAATTGAAAAACTTAAAGTCTTTTGACAGACAGAATAACATTTTATTTATATAAATTAAGTTGTATTGTTTTTACAGTGGGCCCGTTAGCCGAGTGGGTAAGGGCACTTGGCTGCGGGTTGTTGGTAGCGGGTTCGATTCCCGGCCTCGGCGGAGGACGGGAATTTTTCCACGCTTCTTTCTCCTCCAAACGGGCTCTAGGGTCTACCCAGCCCTCTATAGAATGGGTTTCTTTCCCGGGAGTTAAAGGTGGGCGAGCGACGGGCCGACCCCCCCGTCCTCAACTTTGTCCCGTAGGTTCTGAACACTGGAGCCTACCCTCCAGCTGCATTGCGCGGTCCTCTGGGCCTGATCGCACCTTTAACTTATTGTTTTTACAATCCATTATTCAGAGTTCAGTTCTGAGGAATTCTCGCGCTACTTCTCTACAAAGACCCTGCTATTGGAAAATATTTAAAGTTAGATTGTCCCTAGTAATCAAAAATACCTACCAATTTTCAGCGGTTCAGAAGTCATTGGGGTTAGGACTTACTCACAGACTGACTGATTTCATGGGCCTCACTGTACTAATGGAAAATAAGCTAAAAATAACACAATGGCAATGCAGGGTAGTTGTCAGTAGTGAAACTCTCTAAGCAAATGACTATTTTTTTTCCGACTATTGTGTTATTGATTTTGTTTTAACATTTTGTGTGGAACCTTTTACTTTTCGTAACCTTGTTTAAAAAAAAATACAAAAATAGTAGTCTGTCCTTCAAAGTCGTTTGCTGCCATTATATGGTAATTACCATATAATGCAATTACCACATAAAATAAAGGAGACATTTGATCCTTCATTTATTATCGTATTGTTTCAAAATCGTCGTGTGATTCATATTGAGTTTCAGTTATGAATGGATCTGTAAACAAAGCTTGACTACATTGAATGGAGGATACATGTTTACAGAAGAAAGGTTTACAAGTTATTGTTTAGAGAGAAACCTAAGACTTTACTAGTGACATTGAAATCTATTTGATACGAAACAATTTAATTTTTGTAATATTATCTTAAAAAAGTCATCATTGAAATAAAACCATCAAGACGTAATTTAACAATAGATGGTTGTATCTGGGGGCACGGCAGTGCCCCCGCCAAGACGAGCCGAAGGCAGAAAGGGCACTACGTACCTTTTCTGGAAGTGTTTCGTCGTATTTTTGAACCCTCATAGCTTCGGCCTAGATAATACTAGAGAGCTCAAATTTTCAGGATATGATGCAGTTACCAGACTAATGAAATACGCTAAGTTTCATTTATTTAGCTTTTATACTTTAGATTTTATTAATACCTAAAATACGTCGATTCCGTCACTCACTGACTGACTGACTGACTGACTGACTCATGATCATCAAAACCTCTAGGGTACTTCCTGAAGTCCTAGAAAGCTGAAATTTGGTATGCAGGTTAGGATTAGCACACAAACAACAAAAGAATTAAGAAATCCGTAACTTTCACATTCCAACCCCTCATAAAGGGGGGGGGGTCTGGTTATGTATTATCGAACCCTCATAGCTTCGGCCTGGATAATACTAGAGAGCTCAAATTTTCAGGATAAGATGCAGTTACCATACTAATGAAATACGCTAAGTTTCATTTATCTAGCTTTTATACTTTGGATTTTATTAAGATCTGAAATACGTCGTACCCTCAATGCTTCGGCCTAAATAATACTGTGTAATAATGTGATTTCTTATAAAAGTGCAAACAGCTTGTATATACAAGTTGACCAATAGAAAAACAGAAAAGTAGGGTATTGAAAAAAAATCCATTTTCTAAATAATCTTAAAACGAAATTTAGTTGTAATAGATAATCCCACCCAAAACATTTCATGTAAAATAAGTTGTCAAGACTCACCTACTCATAACGCTTTCACTGTTAAAAAGTTATCAGATCTCATCCTACAAAAAGAAATGAAATCCCACCCAAAACACTTCGTGTAAAATAAGTTGCCAAGACTCACATGCACATAATGCTTTCACTGTTAAAAAGATATGAGATCTCATGTAGAGTCAAGCCCCTAACTCTACGAGGCCTAGCTCTACAAGCCCTAACTCTAAAAACCCTATATCTTGGTCAAAAAGTATGGCTTGGCCGTTTCATGGAACTATTTCATCTCACCCAAAACATTTCATGTAAAATACGTTTCCAAGATGCTCATAACGCTTTCACTGTTAAAAAGTTATCAGATCTCATGTAGAGCCAAGCCCCTCACTATACATGCCTAACTCTAAAAACCCTACTATCTTGGTCAAAAAGTGTGCCTTGGTATACTCCATATCCTTTACATAACTCCATGGGATTGTCTGTGTGACAGCCACGAAACGGCCAAGGCATACTTTTTGACCAAGATATAGGGGTTTTAGAGTTAGGGCTTGTAGAGTTAGGCCTCGTAGAGTTAGGGGCTTGGCTCTACATGAGATCTCATATCTTTTTAACAGTGAAAGCATTATGAGCATGTGAGTCTTGGCAACTTATTTTACACGAAGTGTTTTGGGTGGGATCATATTTTTATCATTAATTTTAAAGAACAATTTCGTTTTAATTGAAATATTAAGTTTACTTTCAAATTTCACTTAAAATGAATTAATAACGATAATAATATTTGTCATAATAAAGTATTGTTTCTTGTTCTTATCGATAGTAACAGTTGGTGTGCTAATCTTGGCGGATAAAACGTTGTTTTAAAAAAAAAGCTGTTTATTCAAAAACAGTTTTTCATTGACTTATGTTGATTGTGTTTGAAACGTATAAGTATAGGTTGACCATCACTAATCCACAATGGGAGCAGTAGGGTGCCGGATTAGGGATTTTACCGGATCACAGGTTAGAATACACCTTTAACCCAACAGTTAACCACCTCATCCTACCTTTAAAATATCCCGTAAATCGTACTGAAATTAGTTTATAAAGAAAAAAAAAGAAAAATTAAATGAAAATCAAGTGAAATTTTAATGAAGCAAGGATGAAATAAATGGTGCAGGTAATTCTCATGACGTGCACAAGAAAGTTCATCACTGCTGCTTTCAAAGTGAAGAAGCATTTCCTTTATTCATTGGAACCATGGCTGGGTTTAAAGAGAGCAGGTTATAACAACAAATGGAGAAAAATAAATTGGAATGGCTTGTCTGTGTTTGCAAGTGATACCAACAGTGTTTATGCAGCAAGTAGCGCCACCAAACAGTAGCGGCAGATTGGTGCGGCGACCCGGGAAATTTGAAATTTGAAACTACGTAGTATAACGAAGGCCTCGATGTATCTTACTGCTTACAAGCAGCTTTCTAAGATGTATAAGATGTATACAGTTTTATCACAATCAAAGACATGCTTATTGCATTTTAAAACTTGTTTGTTCTAACACTTTTATCTCTCCTATACCTATTAAAGGATGATACAAACGTTACAACAAATCTGTAATATCCAGCGGGAATTACGTAATTCCCGCCATTCGGGTTTAAAAAACCTGTTTTAAAAAATAAATAACTTTTCATAACAATAAATTTTCCAATATTACAATATTAAAAGTAAAATTTTCTCTTCAAAAGTAAGACGAATGGAAAAAGATTTTTTTAAATTTTTGTTAGTTCCAAAAATTAATTTTTAAGCCTTCTGGTTTATTATTATTTTTGGCAATACTCATTTCCAGATTTGAGGCTTAATTCAACAGCTATTTTCTAATGCGCAGGTTATGATAAAATTTCTGGTCTTTATAAAAGATGACGCCACATAACGCTCCACGAAATTATGTTATTTGAGGTTTTGATATTGATTGTCTTATAAATAATAACTTGTTTAATAATAATAACAATATCACGAATTGAAGCATCACTAATTTACAAAAGAAAATGTATGATATTTCAGTCTTCTGCTGCTGCTCTGAAGTTAATTTCAGGATCTAATATCCAGAACGAAATACGAGGTACTGTAAATATCGAGTACTCACAAACGGACAAACTTAATGTTGATTTTTTTTTTTTTTTTTTTTCACCAAATGAATTTACATTTAGTAAAATATTTCAGACGTATTCGTAATAATGTTTACATTTCGTAGGGAAATTGAAATTATGGAGATTTTCATTTTATTAAATGTTTCAAGGGCTCATGACTTAGTTTTGCTGTAATTGCCCAATCAATCAGGGTAATGTAAAATAATACAAATAAAATAGTGATTTCAACAGAAAATATCATTAACTCTTTACAATTATACATTAAAGCGAGTTCTGATCCCCTATGAGAACTTATTCTTGTAATGAATTAGTGAATTAGTGACTGTCATTTAGCATTTTTGTGTTACTAAATAGTGACAGATTATGATGTATGTAGATATTTGTAAGAAGTTAGTCTGATCGCTTAGAAGATAAATTGGTTTAGAAACAGAGTGAACCCTTTATGGTAAAAATGGAAAATATATGTAGAACTGTCCGGGGTTTGGATATTTATGTTGCAGTTAATTACTTTGTCTATACATTTTATATTATACGAGAAAAAAAAACCTAAAGATGTCATTTTCTATATTTTTTATTGTTGATAAAAAAAAAATTAAATCTAGTCACTAATTTATAATTTATAAAGTTCTTTGAACTAAAAATCAGTCTCCGATCACGATGTGATCACTGGCAAAATAATTATCATTCCTCCATTTAAGTTAGGATAAAATACTGATCAATCAATAATGGTAATTGTTGTAATTAATTAGTTTTACATTGTTTTCACAGTATAAAAGTCCTTTAAAAATCTTTTAAAATAAAAAAAAAAATTATAAAAACCTACCTGTCTTTTCCCCAAATTTATTTATTTCTTTAATTGCTGATAATGTTCTAATCATTCAGAACGAGTCAATAAATGTATTTCTGCAAATGTAATCATCATATAATTTTAATTCATGATAACTAAAAATAAAAACTCTTTACAGGTTTTAGAAAAATATTTGAATGGATCTTGTTTTCTTTTAAGTAAGTAATCAATCGAAGGGCGGTTGTGGTATTCTTGCGGTTGTAAGTGAAGGTCACTTATTTTTCCAACCCATCTGCACTGCCTTGAAATTAAAGGGAAACTGCGAATAAATTCCAGAAGTATAATCGATTTAATAACAGCATTGACACAGACTCTAGGGCAGTAAAAATATTTAATAATTACATTTATTAAATTACATTTAACTCAACTTATTATTTTTGTTGTAGAAGTAATTACCAACTTTACAAACAAATGATTTTGCCAAAAGTTTTCGTTTTTAAATGAAGTGACAAAAAAAAAAAAAGTAAGCAAACATAGCTTATACTCGATAGAGTTTTTATCCTCTTTCGTAACATTTTGTAAATAAAAAAATTAGAATAAAATACAATTATTATTTATATTATAGATGTTTTTCTGCCTATAGGTTTATTCCAAGAATTGTCACGTATAAAATTAGAATGCATTTAAGAGCTGCATTGTTGTATTTAGACTTACATGTAATAGGCTTAAAACGGAAACTGATTTAAACGAAATTTCACTCTTAAACTTATTTGGATTAGGAAAGAGAACTTATTAAATCCGTTGAAACTCTTTGACTATAGGAAACGCATTTTGAAGCAAATCTCTCGCAAATCCTCGCTGCACCTAGTCGATATTTGGCTTTCGCTGAAAGATCAGTTTTTATTAAATAGAAAATGTATGTTTACCAAAAAGTTTGAGACGGAAGACAAATTGATTGGATGAATTGAAGAGGATAGTTATAGATTTAGGCCGAGAAATGGCTAATATTGTGATGTATTTTACAGTTATATTTGTATTTATTCTATTTATTATTAGTATTCTATCAATCAACATTCATTTCTATTGTACTTTCAAATTTAACCGTTAATTCTGTTTTTTTTCAAATTCTATCCGTTGGCATGCTTCCCATGCTCCTCTATAATTTAAAGCTACAGTTAAATTCAGTTGATAATCACGTATTATTTAAATCTCCCCAATCAATTGTAAAGCACACCAACCAATAGTAACCACTGTACATAAGGGTATTTAAATTCATGCTGTCCCAAAATAAAGAGATTCCAGTTCAGATCCAGCTAGAACTCAGTCTACCTTCGTTTCACGAACCAGGAGACCAAAAACATCACACCACAATATGTTTTTCTTACTGCACTGGTTTCGACGAATATATAACAATTTCAAAGACAATTATGGTAACGAAATAGAGATGTTTTGACTTAAACCACAGTCAGTAGCCATAGTTGAACATATAGCATTTACTACGTTCTATTTTCCTGGTATTCTAGTTCTTTTGATGAGTCCTTATGAATGTCAGGAGACTTCACAGAGATGGCCTTTACACTGGGCTCATTACATTCCTCACCGGACCACATGAAGCCACTGAATGAATGACGATGATAATTACAGCCTAATCATTTTCTTCAAATAGTCGAGATATAATGTTCAATAAAAAAAATAAAAGATTTTTTTTAAACATTATGAAACAGCGTAAAGATTGTCCAACTTCTGTATCAGTTATATGTATTTTTTTCTATGATTTTTTTTCTACGATCATTATTTAAACACAAAACAAAAAAACTTCCATTAAATTCGGAATTTTTATTTTATTACGCTATTTTTTTAAGCTTCAAGAAAAACGAAATGCAGATTCCTAATTTGATAAATAACAGAATTTGAAAAGAGACGTTTACGGAATAAAAAACTCTAGATGTTATTTTTCATAACCGAGAAATAAGAATTATATACTTAGATTTATGAATAGCATTAGATGTAACATTAAATATCCAATAGTGTTATAAATGAAATTGTATTAATATAATTTAGCATGAATATCTGCAAATTGGCTTTCCCTATAGTGTTCTCTGAATTACATAATTTTTAATCATACTTTTTCTTATTTTATTGTCTTTCTTTTTTTTTAATGTTACTGAAGATTTAACCGCCTTTGTTGAAAGGGATTCCTTTTTCAAGCCGATACTATCTATTTAAACGATGGAAATGAATCACCAGTGTTTCGTTGCTAACAGGAAAGGAGTAGATCGAAAGACCAATTTAACGCTTGCCTGCTTTTAACCGTGGAAATAAATAAAAAGATAATAGAAAGAATTCATGTAGAGTAAACATGAATGTCTTAACTTTTATCAATATTGTCTTTCAACTTATTAAAACAGCTGCAGTAGAATCAACTTGTAAATTGTTCATAAAATTCTTAAATTAAAATGAATTGCTTTTCCTAAAATCGTTGTTGAGAACACATTGGAATGCACATTGTTAAATTAAAAGAAGTACATCGCTAATTTAATTAATTTTAGTTAACTATACTTTATTGCTGTTCGTTAATTCACTGAAGTGATTGTCAATCCTCTCATTTTAAATTTTGAAGAAATTGTTCTCTTCAGACGCTCTAGTTTATTGAAGTTTCAAGAAAATCTATTCGAATAAGAGAAAAATATATTGCTGTTACTTTAACAACAGATCTCGCCTCTATTATTTTATTTTTTGAAGAAAACGTTTGGAATTTTAACTGGTCTTAAAATTGGCTTAAAAGACACTCACAGACGATAATTTTATGAGCTTATCTTTTTTTCTGATATTAGTTTAATATAGACTATGCTGTCAGATCGAATTATCATCGTGCAAATGTAACCATTTTTTTTTGCCGTTTTCAAACCGCAATATGTACTATACTCCAGATACTTGTAATTGCTAGCAAAATACAGGATGATTTAAAATTTCATACACAAACTTTAAAGTTACGTCAGGAATTCAAAAACAAACTGTATTCATAGAGGAACGTAAGTCCGCAAACGCCACCCGAATGTGCTAGAAGGTATACACTAAGGTTCAGAAACCAAAGACCACAAGTAAGGTAGACAACGGTTTAGTAGTCTTATGCTTACAATATGACAGTAAGGTGTACACTTACAGGTTCACAGTAGGTGTTCAAAGTTCCTTCCCACCAACAGTAATACACACCTTACAATGTTGATGCAGGAATTGCCGAACATGTGCAAAAAATGCAAGACCTTTCGCAGACACATCCAGCTGCCACAGCGACTCTTGCTACGAGGTCATCGTCAGACAATGGGATCTCGTAGACGATCCAGTTTCACACAATTTCTGGTGCAAAAGTGCAAACGTTTGATGATTGGGCACACGTTTATGATACAATCATACAGCAGCTGGCCCGTTTCCGTTCACTGCCCCGATGGCTAGATGCATTTCTGCCCTCTCAGCATTAGTGAAGCGATACATCGTACTCGTACAAAGTCAACGTCTCAAATGACGATGGCTCACACTACCCAATTAATGTGCTACCAAACAGCGCCCTCTAGGACATTCGGGTGGCGTTTGCGGACATACGTTCCACTATGAATACGGTTTGTTTTTGTGTTCCTGACCTACCTTTAAAGTTTGTACAGTAAATTTTTAACCACCCTTTATACGAAGTTCTTGAACGAACTTAAAATCTGTTAAAGTATCCCACTATAGGTCTATGCAGGCTCTTGGAGTCTCCAAGGGCCTGCATTATTACATTACCGAAATCCGATTAATTTTATCACGCGCACATTTAGCTAAAACATTTAATAACCATTGTTTCATACATCGTGATTAGTTTCTAATGCTTTTAATTCTCGTTCTAATTTCTTGACAAGGACCAGTTAGCAAAGATTTAAAATCTAACTTTTATATCATCTGTAATCGTTACTATGCAACTTTCACGAACATTAATCCAGGACTTGGAAAGTTATTAGGGTGGAAGGGGCACACACTGACTGATTTGAAGAACTTCATTTTTCAAAGAAATTAGGCTAAAAATCGAAATTTTTACCTAAAACAATCTTACATTAACATTGGTCAATAGAAATATTGATGCTTGCAGAGAAATATAATAATCATCAGAATTGACTTATTTTGCAGAAATGTAGCATTAACATATGAGGAGAAAGTTCGCGAAAGATATTTATTGACAATTATCAGTACTCATTTTGTTTTTGTTAAATTTCGAAACTGTGTCCAAAAAAACAAGCAAACAAACAAATTGTGAAACTTAGCTTTTAAGTAACTACTGTCATTCCAAATTTTTTTTTTTTTTTTAGATTTCCGTATGTTGAAATATTACGATTAGAAATAGTGGTTTGGTTTTATTTCCATCATCTGTTCATTGCTTAGCATCTTAGTTCTGTAGTGGCATTGTTGTTGTTTCTTATCCGTTCTATTTTTTTTTATCCAACATACAATTAGGCCTATTGTTACTTCGATTTATTTAATGCAAATGAATTAATAAAATGTTTCATCTTCTATCATTGATTTTTTTCCCCTATCATTGTAATTATTGTGTCTCAAATGTTCGTTGAATTTATTGATCTGAAAATGCGGTAACGTCAAACTTAATTAAACTTTGCAACCACTCAAAAAAAAAAGGGAGGGGGGCATTATTCAAGATTTTTTTTCTGAAATCCCCGAAGCTATTTATTTTAATTTTAATTTAATTTTGCAGTTCAGAGGGGAGTTGATATTTTGCGAAGAAGTAAAGTAGATTTTTGATGTTTTTTTTTTTTTTTTTCCCGAAACCCTCAACGGAAATCTGTGCTCAAGCTCAAATAAATTATAAATTAATCAATAAGTAAACTGAATTATTTTGATAAGTTTCATTTCCTAGCTTATTCACTTCCAAAACTAGAAGCTATTGATGTTAATACCAATTTTGAAAAATACGAAATTACGTTAAGTATATCGTTTAGTATAACGTTTTTTTGGTTTACTTTATTTCCGATGAATAAGAATGAAGCATGTGAGGACAAACTGTTAAAATTAAATGTCAGCTGAAACAGAACCACAGATTACAGACTCTAAGACCAACAATACAATCTCTTATACAGTTTCCCAGGTCTGTCTGTGCTCAACGCACTTACTTAACCCACTTATTCTGTGTTTGAAAAATAATTTAAATTTCCTGTGAAAATAGAAATAATTTCTACAATCAATCGTCTGCGACAGGAATCGAACCTGCAACCTTCTGATCCGAAATCAGACATCTTATCCATTAAGCCACGGGTACTACATTCAAATTGTTGTTAAATATCTCTTATCACTCCCCCTGCGTGTGTGACGCAATGAGAGAAGAGCCAGAGACAAAAAAAAAAGCCCATTATTTTTAGCCTACTATATTGAAATTTAAATTTCAGTGTTCATTTTTTAGCCTACGACAAGCCCAGGCCGGACGAGCATTAGATGCAGAAGCTCGCCCTAGCGACGAGACGTTTCTCAACATGAATGAAGAAATTACAAATGACGTGCAAATACTCTTTATCACTCACCTGCGTGTGTGACGCAATGATAGAAGAGCCAGTGAAAAAAAAAAAAAGTATATATATATATATATGGACGATATTTGCAGAAGTTGATTCTCATTTATTTTATTGTAATTGAATTATAATAAAAAAAATTTATGAAAAGTTTAATAATTGAAGGGCAACAACATCGAACCTCAAAGCAGCTTACGTTTCGTGGAAAGTTAGTGTCAACTTGTAATTATTTAAACTCGTAGTAAGAGAAGATGGTACAGTTGTGCTCTTATCAAATCTTGGCGGAAGAAATCCTGTTCTTAGGTATTTTTAAGTAAATCTTAAATTGATTAAGTCATAAACGATTCATTGGCTGCGTTTTGTTGTGACTTTTCTGCTGGGTTGATAGCGTACGGTAATAAGTTTCATGTTTGTGAAGGAGTACGGTACATGTAATAGTTCTAGTTATATCCCAGCACGGGGATCCCTGGGGAGATAAGATTTCATTGAACCAGGACTGAGATGACGTCAAGTGGTCAGCTCGGGTAATAACACACAACATAGATACACAAATCCAATGGAAAATTATTAAATCATACTTTTATCATGATTTTTATTTCGATATACAGTAGAGCCTCGATTATCCGTGGAATTGGGTGGCAAGGGCTTCGCGGATAACGAAAATCGCGGATAACCCGAAAAAAGACTAAAAATGAGGTGTAAACACGAAAAAAAATATTTCACCATTAAAAACTACGTTTTATTGTACAAAAAACTTAATATGTAAAACTTTTAAAATATGTACAGTAAAGCAGAAACCTTTGCTCTACGTTTGCATCCACAAATTCCGAGAAGGCCTATAGGATCACGATGCACAATAAACCTGTCAGTAATTTTCGACCTTCTCACTGTAGGGTCTATTGTACTTTCCCTGTTGTTGGCTTGGATTAAAAATTGGTTTTTTTTTGAGGTTCGTAATTAAAAAAAATTTTCGCAGCACTCGCGGATAATCGGGCTCTACTGTACATATTTTTTCCAATTGTTTCGCATTCTTTCATTCTTCTTCAATTTATTACAAAAGCGGTTTTTATCTTTTAATATTGCATTTTCTTCTTACTTCTGATTAACCCACTACACGTTGCCTTCAACTTGAAAACAATGCAAATACGAAACAGTCTGTATATAAACCAATCTAACCATTAGCATTGGCCTCTTTTCCAGTAGGCATTGGATCGCATTAAGTTTTGGAGATTTTTTAATTACTTAGATTGAGAAATAGACATTAGTGGAACAGAAACTGTTGACAGCCTCTACTTGGATATAGCAAAACAATCAAAATCCATATAGATACGGCATCTGCCCCTTTTCCACTCAGCCTCTCAGTTAAATGCTGATAAAAATTGTTTTTAGTAGCCGACTACAGTAAGCATAAATTTTCTGCTAACTGTTGAGCAGTTTATATAATTACATATTCACTAGCCGGGTACCGTCGCTTCGCTCCGGAACCCTTGCATATATAGCATTCAAAAATACAAACTTTATTTATCTAGCAAATTTATATTGAGATCGTCGGAGAATATATAACTTCCCAGCCCGTTGTGGCTTCTCCAGATAACTCAGATGTATTGCAGGTTGGCGCCACACATCAGAAATTTAAAGCGAAAAATCACATTTTTGCATGTATCTTGCAAACGCTGAAGCGTTTGTGAATAAGTGATATATCGTTCGATAAAACTTTCAAATACCAACATTTCCTCAATATAATGTTCTCTTCCAACTTTTATATGTTTCGTTTAAACTGAGAAAAAGTCAAAATTTGATCCTTTAAAAGGCGACATCTTGGAAACCAAAAACCTTTTTTGAAAGATTTTTGTAGCATTTTGTTTGTCTTAAAAAGATCTACATTTTATCCATTTGCATGACCAATCTATCTCTTATAGTTTGGCCACAAAATTGGAAAAACGTAAAGTCTTATGACAATGACAGACAGAATAACGCTTTTATAATATAAGATTTTGACATAACTTTCTAAATTCAGTAGAGATTTAAACAGTGTAAATAATTTTAGACATGAATGAGAAGTAGCATTGCTTTTAGTTTTATTAATAGAAATACTAATATATAAAAAAAAGCTTTCGATCAAATATAGAGGAAAGGTGCCTAATATGAGACACACTTTTTGAAATGCGTTTTTGAAAAGCTAAAAATAAAAATTATTTTATTTTTATAATTCAATAAGAACCTTACATCATTATAGTTTACAACACATTTACCAAATGGGAATAATAAACAAACTTTTCATGTAGTTATGAAAAGTTTACAAATACGTCGGATATCAGGAATTAAGTTAAAGTTTCCTAATATGGGATAGTAAACAAAAGTTGTTATCTGAATAATATGAGACGTTAACATTATTTCTCTGAACAACTAACCATATCTTACTAGGCCATATCTCGTAGGCCTAATTATATTTGATTTTCCTACATTGAGGACACACAAAATTGTCTTCTTCAACACCTCAATCTTCATGAGCCCAGCGATAACATATAGTGCACTGTGCCCATATTTCTCCATATTTGTCGTCAGAGAAACGACCAGTGCAGAAGAGGCATTCTGTGTCATCATCAGCGTCCATATCGAAATTACCACCCTCATCAAGATGAACATCGGAATCAGAGTCACTCGATGATTCTTCTATTTTTCTATCGCATATTTGAACCCCCATGATATCGCATATTAGGAGCTCGCCATCTTGCACAAGTAATCATACCTCATGGACACTATATTCGTTTGAAAATTAAACCAATTATCAATAATTGTAGGTAATTTTATAACAAATGACAACAATGAAATAGAACTGCAATATCCCCTCACCTTTAAGCACAAATATTTATTTAGCACCAACACCACAAAAACTTGAAAAAGAATTATTTTAACAACAACTTCTCTGCACTCTAACTCGGTACTGGCGTCGTTATCGTTGATGTAGTCCTTGAACCCACTGGAAAACTGTTTAAGAAACTTTCCAGCGGAGTTCACCATCTACAACGGCCGTAGATACAACGCGATATCTTGTTTTAGGGAACCATCGCATATTAGGCACCTTCCCTCTACATTGTCTAGCCACTTTATTAGGTACTCCCCTGTTGTGCGCATGAATGTCTGGACCCGTCGTGTCTCACAACAACTCTTGAAGCCGGTGGGGGCAGTGTCATAGTTGTGGGGGATATTTTCCTGGCACTCGTTGGGTCTATTGATACCTCTGGAGGCACGTCAGGATGCTAGAGCGTAGCTAAACTTCGTAGCTGACCAAGTGCAACCGTACATGTTAACAGTTTATCCTCATGCAGATGGCTACCTCAAGCAGGATAATGCGCCGGTGCACAAAGCCCGCATCACTATGGGATGGTTTGAGGACTTTGTCTTGCTGCAGTGGCCCGCTCAGTCCCCAGATCTTAGCCCGATTAAAATTTGTGGGATGAACTGGAACGGGCTGTTCGCTTCAGGCCTACATCTCCATCAAATCTTCAGGAACTGCTTTACACACTCATGTCTGCATAGTACACAATACCTCAACAACGTTTTCAGCATCTTGTGGAATCCAAGCCTCGACGAATTCAGGCTGTTTTGAGGGGTAAAGGAGGCCCAACACACTTCTAGGTAGGTGTACCTAATGAAGTGGCAGGACAATGTATATAAAAAGCAGAGATAGCACGAAACATTTTTAAGTTCAACACAACATACCATATATAATATCAACAGTCTTTTAGGCAAATTTTTTAACGAAACGCCATTATAATACTGACGCTGATATTAACTATCACTATACGCTCCTGTAACTGATATTTGTAGCCTCCAAGATTTATTGACTAGGTCACTTTTCTAGAAGAGGAGAGAACAGATAACAATTCTGTTTAACAAGCCTTTTTCTGTCTTTCTTTTTTTTTTCTCCAATAGTGTTAACGGTCTTTCGAGATGTAGACGTTAGTGGTTTCAGTATTCTCGTTTAGTTTTATCATCGTAAAATGTTTATTATTTTTCCCAACACTCTGAAAACAAGGAAGAAATCCTATTATCGGATGCGCTAAATTCATGGTTGCGCAATGATCTTATGATTTTTTTTCAATGAAACTTGTTTGCTTGAGGTCTTAAAAGATATTTAGAATAAACAGGCAGTCAAACAACATTCCAAAATATATATTGAATGAAGGGTTTATTGAGCTCCATACGAGAAGACTTCCTCGTGTAAGTTAAAAGATCGGAAAGAACTGAAATTTTGCTTATTTTTTTTTTTAAATTTATCTTTGCATTTTGCTTAGAATTTTATTGTTTTACATCGTAAATAAAAACAAAACGACTTTATTAAACTTGACGGATGTAGTTAACGAATTAATATACATTGTAAGACATCACAGAAATTCATTGTATTGCTTATAATGTTTTTCTATGGAAATTTTGTCATCTTCCTGCGCAAATTTCTTAATAGCGGAATCCACACGAAACGTTTTCAGATGCAAAAGTTACATTTTGTATTATCTGTAAATAAGTGCCTGCCAAGTTTGGGGCCGTCCATTAATTACCTGAGGTGTTTTTTAAAAAATTTGGACCCCACCCCTCCCCCTTGGTCAGATTTAGTGAGATGTGGTGGGACCCCCCCCCTCCCTCACGTGAGAGTTCAAAAAGTAAAAAAATAAAAAAAGTTCAAAAAATCAATATTACAAAATGTTGTAATCTATTATAATATGTATATTCTCTGAATGAAAAAGTTGACGTGAGATTTTCGTTGACCCCCCCCCCCTTTGGTGAGATTTGGGGAAATTTTGCCGGACCCCCCCTCCCCCTTTTGACCTCACGTAATTAATGGACGATCCCTTTTAAGAACAGCCATTCACCTGATCACAAGTTATTGAAGGAGACACGCATATTTTTCTTTTTTTCATTAATTTTATAAGTCTCGTTTTCCTTAAGAAAGTAGGCTAACAATTATGTCGAATTTACTTCGTCAGATCTGGGCTATTTAGTTTCTAAAACTTCTTTAGTAACTCGCTATTTGATTTTTTTCCTTTTCTTTTTTTTTTTTTCTCATATAACATTATAAAAAAGAAAATGACTGAAAATTGGAGTTCTAAGTACAATTGATTTCGAAGCATTGGTTCATTCGATGTTAGGATCATAAAATGATGGTTTAACAGCTTAGATTATTTAATTTATTCTAATAATTTCTAATTTTTAAACGAAAAGAAAAAATTAAGTCATTTTATAATATATAAAATTGAATGAATTGTGGGGTTTTCTGTATTGGGGAAAGTAAATGAACAATTATATTAGGGAACGGATATTGGAACATGGCAATAATATGACAATTAAATAGGCTGATAAATCATTGATAGCTGAACACTGCATAAAGGGCATTATATGAATAATGAGGTCAAAATACTGTGGATTGAAAAGGATTCCAAAACTAGAAAAATAGTAGAAAATATATTTATAAGGAATACCAAAGGACATAATTTGAATAGAAACGAAGGAATAGAAATTGATAGTAATTTTGTAAAATTAGCAGGTGATTTAATAAATAATATGTATTTTGTTTGCCAAAATAATGTAAAATTTGAAGAATTGGACCATTTAGTTTAAGTTTTTATTGGGTTGTTAATATCGATAATTTTATTGAATCTGAGGTTTGTTGAAATTTTAACAATATCGTAAATGTTATTTCATGCTCATGTCAATGAATTGTTGTTATCGGAATTACTGAAATAAGCTCTATAAAAGGAAGATGTTATCTTTCCGAAAATTTGCTGTTTATAAATATATTTAGTAAATGAATTTTATTTTAATATATTTATTGGTGGTCGTTGTGGTGTTTTGTAATCATATTAACCTTTTACTGCGAATTATTTCTTGTGAGTAGGAATTACGCAGTATTTTTTTTTATTTTTTTTTTTTCTGTTTTTGTAATGAGATGGTTTAGTTGATTTAATGTAAAGTCTCTTAACTTGTTTATTTAACCTTTACAGGTTTCCATCCAATTAGCGTAAAAGCTTTCATTAATATGATTTTAGATAATGGCTGAAGGATTTAACCCTAGTTAAATTCTAACGGCATGGTAAAAATATTTAATTAATTTTCAATATCTATATCTTTTCAGTATTTAATAAAATATTAACTATTTGCTTTTGTTTATTGTGGTTGATATTGGTTAATAATGATTAATGATTTTGGTTTGGCTAATGCTCTGACTCACTGAATATATTATGAATCCATTGGTGTTGGTCGATCGCTTCGTTGTCTAGCCACTGAAATGAAGTCATCACTGACGTTGTATTTTTCTTTTTCAGCCATTAACTTAGACAGTGGAGGTCAGTCTCCCACTGACAGAGGGATGACCAAAAATAACTCGGAAGTCACATCGCTAACTTCTTCAGCCCAACTGAAACCAGGTAAAAATTTACGGTTTTGATTAGTATTAATTGTTTTGTGTTGGAAGAGCAACATTGATTTACTTCCTAATAAGCAGCGAATAATTATTAGTTTAGGCAAATTATTAGCTTAGAAAAGTAAATCACGCTGCTATTGTTAAATTAATTAATATCATGTACTTTATTTTTATTTCACTTTCATCCATTTATCTGTAAATATTATAAATAACTGTTTAATTTATTATTTTTTTATATTATTCTAACTGTACAGACGTTTTTCAACTAATGGATTTGAACAACATTATATTTCACGAAATTTAAATGTTATTAATTTATAAATTACTTTATAAATAATAGCGTGATTAAACTTTACACTATTTAGCGAATCTGACATCTTTCAAATTGTATCTTGTTTTGAATTGATGCCAGGTTTTTTTTTCTTTTTTTTCTTTTTCCGTCCTCCTTTTTATTAGTTTTTGCTTACCTTGTTTAAAGTTTTAAAATGGCTAAGAATCTTGGCTAAGAATTTCCAAGAAGTAAAAGAATTTTTATTAACCTTAGTTTTTAATGATTGAATATGGAGATTTATATTGGCTGAGACAGTAAAAATTTTATCAAAGTTTAAACAGTTACTCATCGTTACGCTTACCTGGTGTTCTAATAAATTAAAGATTGGATGAAACCTCTTGTCGTATTCTTATTATTATTTTGTATTGGAATACATAATTTTAAAGTTCAGGATGTCTGCAATTAAAGTTCACCAATTTCACGCACTTTACAGCAAAAACCACTTATCGGAATGGCACCAAATTTGGAGTACATCGTAATGACACCATGGGATGGACATTCATTAAAAAAAAAAAAGTTCCAAAAATCACCACCATGGGGCATTTGTAAGTGTGTATGCTTACAGTGGCTTGAAGAGACAGTGTGGCCAATGGAGGTCTTCTTTTGTATTGGCTAACGCTTCCACCGCCATGTTTTTCCCAACTGAACACAAGTTTGTAGAAGGAATTTTCATATTTTAACTAAACTTTTTTGACTCACAATTGTTCTACTGCCTGTGATTGTATTTAATGTGAATTGCAGAAACACAACAACATTTTTCTTTCCATTTTGCACCCTAAAAAAAAATCAATAAAATATACATATATTCTTTCATAAAACAAGAATTTAAGTTGTTACCAATCAAACAAAGACATATCTTTTAATCTTTTTTTTTTTTTGCAAAAATTAAATAAAAAATATGAAACTTAAAATAAAAACCAATTTAAGAAAAAATAAAACAAGCCTTATATTCTGTGAGCAAAACCTCTTATTTTTTTTTTTGCAAAAATTAAATAAAAAATATGAGGCATAAAATATACACTTTTTGAAAAAATAAAACAAGCCTTATATTTTGTGAGCAAAGCCTCTTATTTTTTTTTATTTTTTTTGCAAAAATTAAATAAAAAATATGAGACATAAAATAAAAACCAATTTAAGAAAAAATAAAACAAGCCTTATATTTTGTGAGCAAA
>JAFIDM010009631.1:113550202-113586927 GCA_023159025.1 Thereuonema tuberculata
ATTGGTTTGATTGAAAATGAGAAAGGGGATGTAAAACAGTTTCTTTTTAATAAAATGAAACATAGAATCAGAGCAAGTTGAAACCTGCCACAATTTGAAGGAGGTTAATACTTCATAGATATGTAATATTTAGACTAAAAAGTCATTCGGCAAAAAAAAAAGGGGAAAGTTTTTGGCAGTAAGTCTATGCATTTATACTTGAAGTATTTGTAATCTAAGTGGTTTGCTGTATTGTTTGTTTATTGTCGTTGTATATAAATCTATTGTTTATTATTGCATATATAGATGTATATAAATCTATTGTTTGTTCATTGT
The DNA here is from genome assembly GCA_023159025.1 of Thereuonema tuberculata. Taxonomy (NCBI): domain Eukaryota; kingdom Metazoa; phylum Arthropoda; class Chilopoda; order Scutigeromorpha; family Scutigeridae; genus Thereuonema; species Thereuonema tuberculata. The sequence continues at coordinate 113,550,518 of JAFIDM010009631.1, forward strand.
TGTATATATATTGTTAGATATTCTACTTTTATGTTAACTTATTTTATAAGGTATGTAATTAGGTTATTTTGTAGTAAATGATTACATTTTTTTCTGAAATCCTTTTTTTTAGTTCTTAATATCCCTTTATTTATTCCCACCATTCCCTCTATTAAAATTCAACAATATCAAAGAGATATTTACTTATTTACTGTCTTTATCTAACAAATAACTGATAACTGATAGTATTTTGTACTGGTATCAATAAAAGAAATATGAATGACACAAACACACACAAAAAAAAATAAGAGGCTTTGCTCACAAAATATAAGGCTTGTTTTATTTTTTTCTTAAATTGGCTTTTATTTTGCCGCATATTTTTTATTTAATTTTTGAAAAGAAAAAAAAAAAAAAAGGATTTAAAAATCTTTTTTGGATTGGTAGCAACTTAAATTCTTGTTTTTATAAAAAAAAAAAATGTATATTTTAATGATTTTTTAGGGTGAAAAATAGAAAGAAAAATGTTTTTGTGTTTCTGTAATTTACATTAAATACAATCAAAGGCAGTAGAACAATTGTGAGTCTCAAAAGTTCTGTTAAAATGTGAAAATTCCTTCTGGGGCTGCTACAAACTTGTGTTCAGTTGGGAAATACATGGCGGACGCTGATGGTTGGCCACACTGTCTCTCAAGCCACTACATGTATGCTGAACATGACAGTTCAGTACAGAGCTGATATGGGTACAGTCACATCACAACATGTTCAATATGTTGACCACTATTATCTCCTATCATATGAAATCGCAGAATCGCAGGTTCAACTGTTGAACGCAAGGTGTCCCTAGAAATGTTGAGCACGTGACGTGATATGCTTGCTTTAAGATCTGCCAAGGTTGCTGTTATTGTCACGATAAACCAGATCTTTAAGATACCCCCACAGCCAAAAATCGTATATGGGTGAGATCCGGTGAGCGTGTGGGCCACGCAATACTGCCGGCTGATGATGCGGTCATCAGTGAAATGATTGTGGTGCACCTGTTTAACACAATTGGCGATGTGTGGAGGGGCACCTTCTGCATGAACCCTGTTGAATCAAGACACAGACGTTGTTGGAATGCTGGAATCACTGAAGTTGTAACGGAAGATGGAGTAGGACCTGTGAGCCCACGCTCTTCAAAGAAAAACGGTCCAACAATGAAAGTTGACGTAAACCCACACGAAGCTGTCACTTTTGGGGAATGTAAAGGAATTTCCAGACATGCATTGAGATTTTCTCCCGCCCAAATGCGACAATTATGCGTTTTAACTGCACTATGCCGATGGAAATGTGCCTCGTCCATCCAGAGAATCAGGAAGATCAGCAGGCAGCAATTTGTTGAACGTGGGAAATTTTGTAAGGATAGTCGCATATTTTGTTCTAAAGAATTTTGTCAACAGGCTGGCCCAACGAATGTACAACGCGCCGAACACTGACGCTGGCCCTGACATTTGACATCCTGTCCTCTTCACCTTTGTCGCCACATAGTCAATCACCTGCGGAGCAACAGGCTTTCGTCCTTTACTGGCTTTTACATTCAACCACCTTCTTTCTTAAAATTTGAGGGTCATTTTTTGTAACCCATTCGCAGTCATTGGACCTCGTCGAAGACCTTTTAAAGACCTAAACCTCCGCAAAGTTTCTGGTGCAGAATTCCCGTTTTGGTAAAACAATTTCACAAGTAACGCACATTCTCGTAAACTTAACGTCATTTTGAGTTGAACACAAAATGCGAATGAACAAGCTTGTGAGACTGTTGCTTAAAAAGTGATACGAGGGATGACGTGCTAACGGAAATTTGCATTTGATACCATACTCGCCTAGAAATCAGAAAAGAAAAAAAAAAAAAACAAATCACAAAAATCTTCCTATCTTGATAAGGCAAAATAAGCTAGAAATGAAACCTGTAAAACCTGTCACTTACAGATGCTATCACTATATAAGAATATCCAATAAGCTGTGCTGGTAATCTTGAGATTTTTTTATTTTAGTTTTCAATCGTTGATTTGATTAGAATAGTCATGTGACGTTTAATAGAATTAATGTGACTTTTAATTAATGGAATTATTTGAAAAAGATAGAATTCAACAATTCAAATTATTAGTAGTTTCTTTTTGAACAAGAAAATAAAATATAGACGATAATTATTCGGTTGCATTAATATTTTATTTCGTTTTCTGTTGCCATTAAAGGGGATGAATAGAAAAAGAACAATTGCATAAAAAAAAAAATGATGTCAATACGAATTTCCTAGTTTGTCATTCAAATGTTTTTCATTCCATCCTCAGAATGTTCTTTTCCATGTCCATACAACCAGTCGATTTATTTTTCTCACACGCCAGCGCTAGAATCATGAAGGACCAAATTCTGGAGCTTTTAATTCTTTGTATTTTTGGAGTAAAGAAAATTTTCTGTATAAGCATAAGCTACTTTGTAATATTATTACAAATTATTACATATTATGCTTTGTCCGAGCAATGTAATTATTGTTATTATGATTTACACAATTAAATTTTAACGTATGTAAAAATTGTGACAAAAAGAATTAGAGAACCGAAACAAATAAAAATTTCCGGTTACAGGTTCCTGCTTTTGAATTCGTCTGCTTTTGAATCCATTTGGCCTTCGCTATCTTCAGATAATTCCATTTGCTGAAGCGCCTTACATAAACTTGTCTGATTTAATTACAACAATCGCCAAGGCAACGATTATTCATGTTTACATCTGTTGCTCAACGCCTTAATTCTAGTTCAGATGATCACCACCAGACTGACATGAGATAGTGTTCTCGATACATTCAGGTTACTTCATTTACATAACTAATAAAATTCTGTATATTAATTTCTTTCTTTATATAAGAGCTTTTTTTTATATAGAATGCTATCTTGTCGCCGATGATGACCAACGTTAAGTTGGTCGAAACTGTCCTATAACTGTAAATATGTGTTTTTAATATATTTTACGTTTTTTTCTAAAAAAAAAAAAAAATTGTATATGTCATTTCTCTTATTCTTTTAATACGATTTACAGAAAAATTCGATTTCTTAAATTCGGTCAAAAATTGTAAATAAAGGGACAGTTATGAGAATAAATTCGGAAATTAAGTCAAAAAGTTTTTAGTAGCAGTCTGATTATTTACCTTGTTTATACTCATATTTGTAATCAGTAACTCTAATTCCGTTGGCCTTTAAAATGTTTCGATTTTCCTTGGAAGTAAGTTTTGAATTTTTTATGTCCATTGCTGTCTTTGCTTAACAGCAACAGAACAGGTATTTTATAGGATTTCACGATGAGCCAATGTTCGATTTCTTTATGCACGGTCGCCTGCTCTATTTTCGATGTCATGAAGTTTTTTCTTTTGTATTCTGAGGTATTTTTGATATTGCATGCCCAATACTCATTTAAAATTCCTAGAAATATAAAAAGAGAGAAAGAACAGAAAGCGAGAGAATTCGAAATGACTTGATGCCGACTTTCGGAATACAGATCGTAAATAACTTAAATTGCCCATAATTAAGTGTAGAAAATAGCTGTATTGGAAAGTCCATAAACCACATTATTTTTTTATCCCTAAAAATTTCTTTCAAGTTCTGATGCAGCTTTAATGTTAATATCATTTTTTATAGCTTATATAAGTATATGTAAATTATTTTGATGCCGTAACCTCAACCGTTTTGCAATTAAATTAATTAGAGGGAAGGGGAAATTCACGTTAATATGATTCTTTGTAAAAAAGTCACGTTACACATTCTTTGGAAATGCCGTAGTTGTAGAACTCTCCCTTTTCAACACTGCTAATATTATCTTGTATAATCAGATTACAGTAAATGCATTTAATGTATAAAAATAAGATAGAATACAGTGATCTCTTACTAGTACTTACTAGTTAACTATAAGCAAAATAACCAAAATTTTGTTACTAATTAAAGAAACAGGAACGACATCAGTTCAAGTTATTACAGGGAAAATTCCTTCAAGAATCTTTTAATTATGAAGTTGTGGATGGAGAAAGACCACCGGTGACCCATGCGTTGTTGTTGGATTATTTGTTTAATTGAAAGTTCGAGCGTGAGTAAGAGTAATATAAATTTTTGGTAAGATATATTTTATCTTAAAAAGTATTCGGACATACGCAGCTTCATATCACTTCTGTGTAATTTAGTCTATATAGTTCAAATATAAGGGTCTTTCAACCTGTTATTGCAGCTTTTGTACGTCCCTGAGACATTCACATCAGGGCGTATGGTAAAGACTTGTCATATCTTTAGGATCTGTTCAGAATTGAAAGGTACCTACCTTGGCGTTCAAATCACCCAGTCTAAACATCCAGAAAATATCTGGCGAATAGTGAATGATTCGTGGCATTCAAGCTTTAAACATTAAATCTTAAACCTCATATTTTACAATGAATATATCGAAGATATCAAACTTTGGACGAAATTCAAGACTTTTTACGGTCATAACACGTTTTAAGTGATTGCACCGAATGCACCGAAATTTATGGCGCATGCGCATATAACATTTCAATTTTAATTGAATATAGTTTTACTGAATTTTAATATTAGCGGCATGAAATAGTATGTGTGCCCAAAAAAAGCCCCAATTATTATGGTTGAAAGCCTGCGGCGATAACATAAGTAATTAGCTCTGTTCCGCTGCATAGGCTAAGCTCGCCATCTTTACAAAATTCTCTTAATGAAAAAAAAAAATCAATTCCCTGGAAGACACCAAAGGCACCTGGAACATTTTTTTGCTCAAAAAGCTAAAAAGTTGTGGGAAGATGGCATTATGAAGATATATATATATAGTTACTATTTTTATTTTTTTCCTATTGAAAGTCAAGTTTCAGTTTGAAATTGACTTTGTCGCTGACCCTGAAAATAGTATCTTCGTAACAGACAGTTTTTTGTTAGTATCGATTTCGGTAACCTTCTTGAACAGAAGGACACTAAACGGTATTTCGATTAGACCGAGACCAGACGACGCTCACTACACAGGGCAGCCAAACAATCATTCAGTTGACGTCAATAGATAAAAAGATGTGTTTATCTGCATATTAGATTTTTTTTTTTTTTTTTTTTATTGTCAGCCATGTTTCGTTTGCAAATTGCTAATATTATCATCTAGAATTTCAGTTTTACCGAATCTTCTTATTACGAAATTGTTGTAAGTGGTATAGTTCTTGTAAATTTAAGAAAAAAAAAAAATATCTGTTATACCTAAAATATTTCAAAAACAACTTAATGTAAAGCTTTTAGATGCTTTATTGTTGTCCCAGATGTTCAGCATTTGGCAAAAATTTACGTTTTGTAATTTCTGTATTATTGTGTCCATCAAGTTGAAGTTTCGTGCCAGTTATTCCATTATTTTCAAATTAACGTGGAGAGAGTTGAAAACAAATTGGAAATATTCTTTCAATTTTCTTTTATTATTTTATTATTTTTGAACCATGTTTTTTAGTTGAAGTATTAAACTAATTTGACTCTTTGATTTATTAATTACTTTTTCCTTGTCATTTTTTCTTTTCTTTTGAACAGTTTAGGAAACAATCAAGAATTGGGATTTCTACCAATTTGAGGAGGAAACAATGAATCAAATTTTATTTTCATTATCTAAAGTTTTTTTCTTCTTTGAATATTATAAATATAAAATATGTAAAATAAAATTTTTATGTGCTTTATATATTTGCCACAATGATTGCGATTAAATAAAAGTAATGAATTTTCTAAGAGTTATTTGAGAGAACAGCTGATTTTTTTCTTTTTTTGTTTTTCATTATATAAAGTATGACTGGGAAATCTAATAAATGAAGTTGAAAAGTTAATAATAAAGACTTTGAAAGTTAATAAAAGTTTAACAATTTATGACAAATTTAAAAACTGAAAGGGAATGAGAAAACAGGAACATAAAATAGAAATTCATCGTAGTTAGTATGGATGAAGGATACTTTTACAAAGTAAAATATATTTTAGAGCTAATTCAGTATTCATTTTAAAGATATAATTTCTTTCTTAAGATTGTTGATAATAATTAGAAAGAATTAAAGTAAAGAATACATTCTAAAATGCTCTCAATGAAGATAACGGTTATTACAAATAACTGCATAAAATTTTATTCAAAGCAAAAAACTAAATAAGTAAATACAAATTTGTTTGACAGAGAAAGGAAAAAAAAAAAAACTTCAATTCTTAAAATACAAGATAAGAAGAGATAAAAGTAATATTAACGAATTCCGAAAATGATTCAGATTTTTTTTTTTTAAATTACATAATGAAATTTAAGATGAGTTAAAAACGCTTCTGATGAAGGCTCAGAACTAAGTTTCTTCACTGTAGGATTTATAAAAATTTTGCCCAAATGTTTCATTGAAAAGTTTTATTTGGAATTCTTTCTTTTATCCATTCAAAAATTTATTTATTTTGCCATGAAAAAAAACCCACAATCTCTTGAGAATTTTCCTGTATTAAATCCTTGAATTTTTTTTCAGTTCTTTTCTTCACTGAAAAAGCCGAAGTAATGCAATCGACTTCAAATGTATCCAGTTTAGTGAAGATTAAAGTTCTGGATCTTTTTGTGGTTTTTTTTATTTGCGATTGACTAAAATTACTGCCCTGAAAAGTAGGATTTAATTTACAGAAATTTCTACTAATATCTTACCATCACTTTGTAGGTGTTTGATTTTCTCCTCTCTTTTAATATTTAAGTGAGAAGATGAAATGTAATGACTAATCGATCATTTATTTCCTCTGATTTATAATTTTTTCATCAAGAACAGGAATATAAGGGTTTTTTTTTTTTTAAGACACTTTTGATGTTAGTACGATACAATACAATTTTAGTTCCGTAAATTAAAGCACAACCATAGGGGATCATTCTGAAATAGTATAGTTTTTATTATTAAGCTCTTAAATCTTATTAATTCAAATCATAAAAATTTAACTTACAAGTTAGTAACAATATAATTATTAATAAAGAAACAAGTTTTATTGCAGCAATCTTCATTTAATATCCTTGCCATATTATTGAGATTGGGATACATTTTTCCCCCTGAGATTTTCCAATTTATTTTGCATTTATAAATGATGTATTTAAATGTTTCATAATCCTGATTACACAATTTGTACTTTTTGATATCCTCTTCTCTCCATTTATCAGGAAATATTCCCCATTCTTATTTACCATATAATTTTCATATGGACCCACTTATGCAATAACCATTCAACCCACAAGAGATAGTTTTGCAGAAAATAAATAAATTATAATCACACATAAATCATAAATTGAATCACATACAAAATTTAAAAATTACCCATTTTTTTTTAGTTAAAAAGAGAGGAATAAAATATTAAATCGTATATCTTACAATATTCGGGCCGGACAGGACAATTTCGATGTTCTGAATGCTACATCATCATCAGCTGGATCCTGTTTTTAATTAAAAAAAATTGCTCTTTTTCAAATTGTTAACAGCTAATTCTAAAATTACTATTTCCATTTTTATTATGTAATTTGGAGGATTTTCTGCTAATTTTAACATAACTATCATATATTTTCTTTGAATAACTCTGTCATCGATCCCCAAATTTCTGCACCAAAATTCATCATGGGCTTAAAAATTTTAATTAAAGATTCAAACTATTTTGTTAAAATCTCCTTTTAAATGATAAGCGGGTCTTATTGTTTCAAAAGAAGCCATACTCCCTTTTCTTTTCAAAGTTCTCCAATGTTCTAATTAATCCCCATTTGACTTAAACATACAGCCCAAACATTCGAATTTTTAACAATTTCTATTCTTTTCCTCAGTTCTATTCTTCACTTTTTGCTTTTCTTGCACCATTCTAAAATATCATTATTTTTCATTTCTATAAATTAACCTCTAGTTTGAGATTATTTACCGTATTTATCATATTTTGTATGTCCTCTCTAAGGGCTGCAATAATTGCAATATCACCAGCAGAATTTTAATTAATAATTTTTGTTTTACCAACTACCATTCCTCCATTATTTCGCTTAAAATATTGTAAACAATCCTAAACCAAGCGGGAATTTTTTTGTCTTACCGCTTTGTTTTTGTGATAAATGTTTTAGTGAATTTATGCTTGATTTTAATTTTGTTTAATGTAAGCTTGTACATTTTTCAATGTTATCAAACAGCTCTCCTTTTAAACCTTTCATTTTTAAAGTATTTATCAAATCAAAGTAATAAAAGTTTAACTTGTGCAACATAGTCACAAGATAAAAAATGGAAATACACAAATTTAAAAAAGACATTTATCAGATCCTTTCTGACTTGTGAGCACCTTCTCAAATGTTGCTGTGAAATCCAAGAATAATACGTTTCAATTTTTCCCTGTTTGACTCAACATCATATTAACTGTAGAATTTAAAACAAACATGTGAATAATTGTCGAATACCTTTTCTGAATCAGGCTGAGATTCATCAATAATCTTATTTTCAGTGATCCATTCCTGAAGTCTTTATTGTAGAATATTTTCAAAAATTTCATACCAAATTGAAAGTAGCGATATCCCCCTACGGTTTTAACTGTTTATTTTTCAAAATCAGGAGAATGGAACATCAACACTATTCCAAATCATATTCATTATTTCCAGAACAATTTTTAAAAATTCTTTTTCTTGGAATTTCAGCATTTCGCAGGAGATCCCATCAGGTCCTTTGGCTTTTCCCTTTAATTTCTTTATTGCTTTTTTAATATCATGAAAGTACTTCTATTCCGTGGTTCCTTCTCATTTTTTATTAGAATTTTTTTTGAGGTAATTGCTTTATTCATGTTTTCATTTTCTTTTACTTTCCTCCCAGACCTCTCCTCCTAAAAACGCCTTAAAATGATTAAACAATTCCTGTAATTTAATATATTCATTGATATTGCATTGCAACTTCTAAATTTCCTCAAATAATCCCAGATCTTTTCCTCTTTAACTAAATTCCTCATTATTTTGATGTTAGTAAATATTTTAAATAATGATATTTGTCCTGTAAACAAATATGAAATTTATAAAATTAGATCTGTTTATAAAAGTGTTTCAGAAACTAATGTTCCGAGTGCGTTTTTAATAAAGGAAAGTTTTGACTAGCGAACATCCCTCACGTAATTAACGTGTGTCTGTTTCTTCCATATTTTTCACAGTGCAAAGCTATTTTAAATATCTTTAGCTGATATTTGGAATCAGTTTAAATCCAGATCTTCTCAACTTGTTTACATAAAAAATATCAGTTTTATTTACGATTGTTTGTTTCAAATTTTGAATTTAAAAGCATTCATAAATGGTTTAACTGCTTTTTGAAACTTTTTTTTAAACACAAGAAATGCCTGAAAGCCTATTTTCCTTAAAATGTTATTTCTTAAAATTGCTGTAGATGTGGAAAAGTCTAAATAGTATTTCAATAGATTGGAGTTTAGTTGAGCAAAATTAATAATTTTGAGTGTTTTGTACTTACAACAAAAAAAGTGAATTAGGACTATTAAGAATAAAATACTAAAAGACAGTTAACGTTTAAAATAATAACATATATTCTAAGAACTTCTATATTTACATTCCTTAATCCTTGGTGGGATAAATTATCTTTTAAATAATTAATCTTCAAAATATCTAAAACTTATTATCTCCTTCTAATGGTCAATTCAGTTCATTGTAAGTGAGATAAGGTAGGTGACCCAAAGGTGGCCATAGTTAAGCTTTGCTGATTTTTTATAATTTAACGGTTGCGGGAATATAAAAAAAAATCTTTGGGGTCATCACCCTGAACCTTCTCTAAGCAAGACATATTGATATTGTTTTTCTTAAAACATATTTAGTTTGTTTTACAGTTATTTTATTAAAAAGTTACTTCCGGGCCACCTTCGGAGCAGGTGAACCTAAGGTGGCCCACATATTTATTTTGTTAAAAATTATATTTTCCAGGGGTTGAAAGGACACTTTAACACTTTATGATTATATTCCGTATTTTATAAGCTGCTAGTTTTACATGCCTAAAGTCCTAATACTAAATATGCGTACAAAATATAGAGGGAAAAAGTCTTTCATAAAGAACACTTGAAATTTTTGATTCTGTTGCCTTGTGTAAGTCTTTCAATCTGAGTCAATGCAAAAAGTACACTTGAAATCTTTGATTTTGTCACCTTTTGTAAGTCCTTCACACTCCTCGTGGACATATCTTAAACATTGGGTGCACAGTCTCATGTGAATTATTTTGTGGTCAGTTGTCAGGTTGGCGGGCCACCTTGTGTACACATCTTAGCACATTGTTTTCACAAATAAACAATGTCATTACCATGAAATTCTTAAACTGTGACAAAACGTCCTGAATGAGTAGTGACCGAACTTTAATAAAATATGCAACAAGTTGCATTTAACCAAACTTTACACGATTAAATTTAATTTATTACTTATCGGAAAGTAAGAACAACGATGCTCAAAAACAAAAGTCTTCTCAGTAATGGCCGACGTCTCGTCGAAATGGCTTAGTTTTCGGTAGCCAGAGCTAGAGTGCGACAGCTGTCAAGTAGCAGGTGCCATATACCAACAATTTTGTGTATTACAATTTTATATAAGCAGATGGCCACCTTTGGGTCACCTACCTTAGTTCATTTTGTAAACTTTTAGCCGATCTTCGAGTACAAATATTAACTATTTTGCACATTCCCTGGAGTAATTCTATGCGACGTAACTTGCAGAAATAATAACTTTTGACACTGAAAACTGAATTCAATTTGTACCAGGCCTAAAGACTTTCTACATCGATGAAAATACTTGTACGCTACTAGTAAGAAAAAATATCACTCTGCATAATTTTAAAAGCTATATTTCTTTCGATATTTCCTTAATTCATTTAATCACTAAATATGCATTGGGAATGAAATACGATGCAAACTCATATCATTCACTCGACTTAAACACACTTGATCATTGCAACAATTCCCATATAAGATCTCATGTGATCTTAATCCACGTTGCACTGCTTTTAATCACATTTCATTGTTGGCTTAAAACGCTTAAGGAAATACTTTTTTTGAACACTGATAATAATAATTAAAATATTTATTTGTATTTACATTAATATATTAATTAAATCAACACTCCTTATTATTCCTTTATTATTTTCCTTTTTTTTTTTTTTTAATGTGAAAACGACACAAATGAAATGCCTAAGCTTATTTTCAAATTATTATACCCAGTATTAAAAAACAATTTCCTGAAGAAAAAAAAAAATAAATAAAACCAACCCTATTCACTTAACTTGTTTAAAGTCGATCAATTTTAATCACATTAAGCATTGTTCAAATTAGTGGATTTAGTTAAAAGGATAGATAACTACTTTTAAGATATCCATAAATCCCTTGTTAACAATGCATTGCTTTTGTATGAGAATTCCTATCATCTTCTCTTGCTAATTCTTGCAGGGACCCAGTTGGAATAGATTTGAGATATAAAAAAGTTAATTGTCTGTTAATCTTAAATATGCACACCAAGTTTCAAGAAGATCTAGCCAGCCGTTCAAAGTTGTTAGGAGAGGACACAATCTGATTGATTTGATGAGCCTTATTTCCTAAGAAAATACAATCAATATCTACGAGTTATCATTCATTTCACACGTTTTTTTATAAATATCCTATTGCAACTTACTGTAAATTCTACTAGAGCGGTAATTGTAAACTTAAACTAGTAAAGCCCTGATGTTCCTATAAAAGATATTATATCTTTATTTAATATACTTAGAAGGCATAGTACGGTGTATGGTATATAAGCATTCCAAATGACGGACGGAGGATACTGTTCTATCCTATTCTACATTAAGAACCGTAAATACAACCCATTAGTAATGAGGTCACAAGGGCCTACTATACAAGCCCCAGACTTAACAAATGATCACAGACAGCAGGACTAACCAGTAGCTAACTATTGTTAAGTACAAAGCCTTGCCAAATAGTATTTCAAAGGAAACAAAAATGAAGTACCGTATATGCTCCAATAAACGCCGAGTCTCTTATTGTCACCGGTTTCTAATAAGCGCCGGGCTGCAGAGGGGACACGGCCAAATACTAGCCGGTCTCTAATAGTAGCCGGGTCTTTGATATTTGCCTACCGATACTAGTGTAAGTGTCCGTATCTTTATAGTCGTGCGTAATACCTTACGGTACATTGCCTTACAAAATACCGCCGAAACGGTCATTTGACCTTACATTTAAGATTCGCGCGGTGGGATACGCGAAAGAAACTTCCGGTGAGGCGGCCGCCCGTCATTAGCAGCGAAAGGTACAGAAAGACATTGCCATTTATCTTTAACAGTCTTATGTAGCATGTGAAATTCAAATAAAGTAGCTGTTTGTAATATTAGCCGGTATGTAAAAATTTGCGTTCTGAAGGTTTTTGTTAATAATGGACGGCCTCTAATAGCAGCCGGTCTCTATTAAGCGCCGGGAGCCGAGGCTAGTTTTGCAAATAAACGCCGGGGGCCTCTATTGGAGCATATACGGTAATTTTATATGAAAATAAGAAACATCACGGGATTCACTGAACCATTTTCAATTACGATGAAAACATTACCCGAAACCTTGATTGATTCATTGATTCCTTATTGCTACTATCTATTAAGTCATGGCTTTCTTTCTTCGAAAATAGAAATGTTGATAGTTTCAGGCGTTTACTCAATCCCTCACTACACGTTTTTTTTTAAAAAAAGATATTATTATATATAGCACAGTGCGATGGTATTGGTCTCATTGAGGGTTCTAGACGTATAGAGAGGATCGTTTGAGATTTAGATAAGCTTGAATGCACCAACGGCTTCTTTTAGTGAGATGCAGCGACCTTCATCGCTTATCATTGCTAGAAATTTGTTATCGTCACTTAAGACAGACGTCTGCTGTTAAACACTCTTCGGCGGAGATTCTGTACGGACTGATGTCTTGCCAAGATGTAAGGAAGGTCTCCAAATGGCGTTGCAGCATCTTCAGTGATGATTCAAGCCTTTGAGCGGATGGTTAGTGATTCGCATTTGGAAGATTTGGCAGTTGCGGAGCGGTATATCGCTAACTGTAGTGTTCTGTTATGGAAAGCCATCTCTTATCACATTCGGTTTAAATTAGTAGTGTAAAGGGATGTTAACAGCACAGTGATACATTCATGAAATCCTGGGGCCCGGTCGTGTTGCCGATCGTATTTACAAGAGCCATTTTCCAGCTTACCCACACACCTAAGACTTGCCTTTCCCAGTATTGCCTCCGTACTTTGAAACCGATTCTTGGCCAGCCAGATCTGCCAATGGGATTTCAGCTATAACCTTTACGAAATAGTTAGGATCTTGTGCATTAGTTACACGAAGCTTGATGAACTGTAATAGGGTAACTTAAGAATTTTGTTTGACTTCATTCCACGCGTATTTCAACATAGATTCTCAGCCAAAGGTGGTACTAATCTGTCGCCCTTGCTAAAATAAAGACTCCTTTGGCTTAGATACTGTCGTCACTTTTCTTATCTCTTATCAGCATTGCAGTTGCAAACGTTCAATAAAATAGGACTCTTGTTTTGAAATCCGTCGATTTTTTTTTTTGAAGACATATAGCGTCTAAATTCACATTTCAATTAACAAGTAACTTAGCTTTTTTAAAATGAATATTGATTTCTTTCATCATTTATATTATTGCATTTTTCTGCGCCGTATGATAGGTGTAGGTTAATGGGTTGAAAATTTCGCATTATATTCAAGAAAAAGAAGATTCTTACGAATAAATAAAATTGTATACAGAAGTTCTCAGCTTTTTTGCAAAAAAGATTTAATAGAAAATTACAAACGATTACTGACTTCATTTTATAATAAAATCAGTTTTTGTAAATGGTTTTTTTATGTTTTAATTTTAATGTCTTATCTGGGAGGTAAATTGGTTACAATTTCAATTACTTACTTTAAAATAGTTAAGAAACTTCTTTTTTTTTTATTAAAAAGGAACATTGATGCATATCTATAAAGCAACTTCCAAAAACCATAAATTCAAAACACACCGAAGCTGATTCCTAGTGATACTGTTTGAATACTGATTATCTGGATGATCGAATTGTACAGTTTTCAGAGCAATCTTTTTTTTTTTCTTTCTTAAACTAACTTTCGCAAAAGGACAGCCGAACGCTAAGGAAGAGCGAACCGAATTTGTCAAAAGTAATGCAAACTTTAATACCTGGAATACATACTTTATTTTCTGAATTTAATTGGAGATTATAATGAAGTTCCTGTAACATTAGAATACGGAGACATTTGAAAATTAGTATTATTTATGATTCCATGTGCTTCTGTATTAGCATTTAACCTTTGGACGTTCGGTAACGAGATATGCTGTTCACTGGACAGATGTTGGATGCTTATTTCATAAAGTTTCAGAAACGTTACAAAACAATATTTCGTATGTTCTCAGTCTATCGATACATGATCACGGCAGTACCGTCAGATGGGCATATGGAGTAGTTTCCTCAACATCACTTAAAGCCTGCTTTTCACTGGACAGACATTGCTGACCTTGTCAAAGGTCGAAAAAGTGTTCTTCTATATAACTAGTTTCTGTTTCGCTTAAGAGGATCGCGACTCGAACGTTTTTCTTTCTATCATTTCCAAAGTGATTTTTTTTTCCCGAGGCCGCGGTTTGCTGACCCTGCTGAGATCAATGTAAATTAGAAAAAAAAAAAAAAATGCTTCAGTTGTTGCTTTGGGATGCCCGTGCCTCTAAATTTTGTTTACGAATTCACCTCGTTATCTTTTCTGGAAGTTTCGTCGAAGCAAAAGTTCTTAGAAGAACTGTTCGAAACTATAACTATTGCTGTTATTAAGTGTTTAAATTTACTACAAATAAACAGCCTTAGCTTAAATGACTTTACCACTTGGTCGAAGCGCAAAGTCTGTAATAGGCTACATGTCATGATCAACATTTGGTCGAAGACTTAGTAAAATTCAAGCTTAGGGTCACATGAAAATTATGCTTTTTTGTTTGATGAAATGGTGAAGGAGATGAAGTAAAAATATAAAGTTGAAAGGTTATTATGAATTTTAAAAAATTGCACAATAAAGTAAATAATAAAACTATATAATTTTACATTTATTAAGGTGATTTTCTCCGCTTTCGATTTGGTTACAAATAACAGTTGAATTAAATCAATTCAACAGATATTCTTTGGCAAAAGAATTGATTACATTAGTGTTTTAAAAGCTTTATATTTATTTTCTTTTGATCCAGTCTTCTCATATAAACAATACATTCACCTAGAAAAACAATCAAGTAATAGATGCCTCGAACTCACAAAGCAGCCGGTAGACTACATGTAGCCAGTGTTAATGTAGACATGTATTTCTATTTTGAGAGTTACTGATTTATGACCAAATCATAGTTATCGGTTCTATTTGAAAATGTCTGTTTTATTTTTCAGTTTAGTGGCAAACAGAAAATGTAGAAAATAATAAATTAATAGCAAAATTACTGAAGAATATGATTACCTGTTGGAGAATGAATGGCCACTCAAAGTGTGGAATTTTGTCTGATTGCCTTTTAATTATTTATCATCGAATTAAATATTAATAATAGAGTGATGTCTTCCTTTTGTTTGTTAGTTGAAACTTAAAATAATTTGTTTGCTTCGAATAATAATTCATTAAATGAATAGCTAATAAAAAATATTATTTTAATATTTTATCATTCATTTTTATTTTCAATTTTTAAAATGATTAGTTAGTTGCTCATTTCTAATGAGCGGAATTAATTAAGAAATGTTAACTCGTCTATGATTTCAAAAGAAATTATTGCAAGAAGCTCTTAAAAAGTTAAATTTACGTAAAATGTTGCATTTCGTATTTTTATTGTTTTTAAAGTTGGAATATGATACATTGTAAATTATTTGATATTTGTAAATTATTTCAACCGACTTCGAAGTAGCTACCTTCAAATTTTCCATTAAGTTTTTTTATTAAATATATAAATATTTATATTTACTTTAATAAACATAATTAATTTTTAATCAGTAAATGTTCAAAGAGAATGAATTAGAAAATAGATTCTTACTGCTTTGTTATCAGTAAGAATCTAAATTATTTCTCTTCGAATGCATTTCTGTGAGAATTCACTTTACATGCAGCTTTCTCCATAGGAGTCCACGCTGAAAATCTTAGATACAAAAGATAGTCTGCTGATGAGAAGACTAATGAGAAAGTCCAGTTTAAAAAGTAAGATCACTAGTAGAATCACTTCCAGCGTCCAGACAAATATTTCTCCGTCGCTCCATTTTGATGAATGTCGATTGCAGCAATTTAACGACCGATGTTGTTTTTCAGTTCCTCAATCGACCTTGGCTTGTTGACATAAACCTTGCCTTTTAAAAGTTCCCCGAGAAAGAAATCTGGGGGTATTAGATCGGGAGACCTAGGCGGCCACAGTTCTTTGGAGATAATCATGTCCTGGAAAAAAACGCGCATTTCTACTAAAGAACATATAAGGAACGTATATTTTCAATTTTATTTGTTCAATACATACACACTATATAATAAGTTTATCTAAACATATATCTAAACCATATATATAATGCTCTGTGGACATTAATCTCCCACCTTGATGTCAAACAGACCTGAGTAGTTTTCTCGCAAATTCACTATTTTTGGCAACAATCTTCTCAACGCTATACCTCTTGACGTGTTCAATATAACTGTATATACAGGGTGTTTCAAAAATACACGGCATAATTTCAGGTATGTATTTCCCACATGTAGACAATCAAAATAGTTCATTACAACATATGTCCGGAAATGCTTCATTTCCGAGTTATGGCCTTCACAACATTGAAAATCACCGGAACGTTTTTCGTTCCGCCGGTCGTTGCCATTACAGAAGATGTTCAAAATGACCACCTCCTGCTTGAATACAGACCTCACATCGATGTCTCAATGACCTGCGAACACGATCCCACACTCCAGGAATGTTGCGTATGTCCTCAGAACGTGCCACAATTCGATTCCGAAGGGATTCCAAATCAGGCACCGGAGACGAATAAACCAATGATTTTAAATGGCCCCACAAGTAGAAATCGAGAGGGTTCAGATCAGGTGAGCGTGGAGGCCAAGCAATTGGGCCACCTCCACCTATCCATCGATCAGGAAACGTTCGATCCAAGTACCGGCGAGCCGTACGACTGAAGTGTGCAGGAGCGCCGTCATGCAAGAAGTGAGCGTGCTGACGATCGATCAGTGGAGTGTCGTCATAAACATGAGGTATGGTGTTTTCCAGGAAGTTTGTGTACGCCTGCCCCGTAAGTCTGTTTACAAGTACATGGGGTCCAACTAATCGATCACCAATGATACCGGCCCACATGTTGAGGGAGAACCGCACCTGGTGATGAGATACAACAGTTGCATTTGGGTTTTCATACGCCCATACATGCTGATTGTGGAAATTTGTTATGCCATCTCGTGTGAACTGTGCTTCATCTGTAAATAATACTAAGGCAGGAAAGTTCGGATTTGCAGCACACTGCTGCAAGAACCACTGACAGAACCTAACTCGTGCAGGGTAATCTGCTGGTGACAGCGCCTGTACACGTTGCAAATGATAAGGATACAATTGATGCTCTTTCAACAGTCTCCAGACAGTCGTATGGGGAACATTCACTTGCAACGCTAACCTTCGTGTGCTGACAGAAGGAGTTCTGTTCACAGTCTCCAGAATCTCCTCCTGTTCTTCTGGAGTTGTAGACCTTGGTCGTCCCCTTCCCAATCCAGGAGAGTGAAATTTTCCATACTCGCACAGACGGTGATGGAGACTTACAAATGTCTTCCGATCTGGACATTGTCGCTGTGGGTACCTCTCCTGGTACAAACGACGAGCCAGCGCAGCATTGCCGTCTGCCTTACCGTACATGAAGTGCATCTCTGCCAGTTCCTGATTTGTGTACATGACACACAGTCGAACGCCAAACACACCACTGAATTTAACCTTCGCCTCGGAATGATCTGTCAGAGTGCCCTCTTAATGTGTCCTTTGACGGCAACGACCTGCGGAAAGAAAAACGTTCAATGAGACATCGATGTGAGGTCTGTATTCAAGCAGGAGGTGGTCATTTTGAACATCTTCTGTAATGGCAACGACCGGCGGAACGAAAAACGTTCCGGTGATTTTCAATGTTGTGAAGGCCATAACTCGGAAATGAAGCATTTCCGGACATATGTTGTAATGAACTATTTTGATTGTCTACATGTGGGACATACATACCTGAAATTATGCCGTGTATTTTTGAAACACCCTGTATATACATATATTCTTTAAGGAAATTTCATGCTCTACAAGTTTCTTTCTAATGATGTTTCTGTGAAACGACCGAGTGATGACCTAGAAAGGTCAGTTTGATGCAACATGTTACGAAAATTTTATTTTTGTGAAAATTACGTACTTTGGATAGGGCATATCTTCCAAACCATGCGTTTTTCCGTAATTATGTATAGGAACAAAGTTGTGGGAAATTTACTAAGCTTTAATTTTTATTGCGTAGGTATTGTCGCTAAGGCGCACTGTTTTCGAGTTATGAGCGAAACAATGTAAAGCGCGACCTTTAACCCCCCTCCCACCCCCCGCGGTGCCTGTAATCGAGGGGACTTTATTGGACGTTGTTCAGGGGACCTACCCCTACACAATCCTGCAAGTTTTAGAACTACATAGGTTTATTCCGCGTTTTTTCCTATTCTGCCTGGGCTATTAGCAGCTTTTTCCAAGACAGGATTACCTCGAAAGACCTGTGGCCGCTCTAGGTCTTCCGACCTGATACCCCCGATTTCTTTCTCTGGGGACTTTTAAAAGGCAAGGTTTATACCAACAAGCCAAGGTAGATTGACGAACTGAAAGACAACATCCCATGTGAATCAACGTCGCTACGCAACATCGCACATTCATCAGTGTGGAGCGTCGGGTAAATATGTGTTTGGACACTGGCGCAGGACACTTCCAGCATTTTCTCTGAGACCAAGGTATGTTTTACATAAAAATGTTCTTCAAATGTGACTTTGCAATCACGAGTTAATTACAAAAATAAGTGTTCAGTCTCCAGTGAATCACCCAGTATTTATATTGAAAGCCTAGAAAAGGATATTTGTTGCATAGTAAAATTCTTTCCAGTTGTATTTAAGTATCTAAGAGATGAAGACGAAATAACAACATAAAAAAAGCACTCAACATTTTCACGAAGTTCATTATTCGTTAAAGGAAAGTTATCCGAAAAAATTAAATGAAAGGATAATGTTGTTTTATTTAAAATCTTAATCTCTTTTTTGCTTTGTTTTTATTTATTTTATTATATTATATGGCGGCATATAAGTCGATGTTTGAAGCTCAGTTTTTTTCCCTAAAATTAAAGTTTGGTTAAGATCGATTGCGGACCGCAACTAGACAAAGCAAATTAGTCAACCGTTTAATAGTTGAAATAATAATAATAATAATAACAACAACAACAATAATAATAATAATAATAATGATTAAACGTTATCAAGACTTTAAAATTTAATTTCAGCGACTGTTGGAGAAGAAAATCCAGTGCATCGAGAGTTACATCTTAATACAATCGATATTGACAAAATCAAAATTATTATTATTCAAAAGACAGCTCTACCACTTCGTAGATATCTCGTTGAATCTTAAATCGTTAGTTAGAATTCCAAATACGAAGATGGCTACAACAGGTCTCTGTTTCTGCTGGATTGTAAATAATAATAATTAAAGAAATCATTTCATTCATCAGGTTATTTTTTCAAAAATGTTAAGTTCAGAACAACTACTTCGAAAAGGATAAAAGCTCCTTCACTTTCTTCATCTCCATCGCTTTTTACTTTGTCATTCCTTTCCCTAAATTAGCAAATGAATGTAATAAGACATGAAGGAAAAAAATAAAACCATCCTATTGTGGAGCATCGGCACACGCCTATTTTAATTCTTTGTTGTTGAAAAACGCTTATCGCATTTCGGTAGGCGATAGGGGCAATGGAATTCTATAATTAAATTCTAGTATAGACAAACCATATTTGTTTCATTAGGACAATGTCCTTTGACGCATTATATCGTTTTTGACCATGTATTTTGAGCAGTTTGATGAGTCAATACAGAGTTAGTTTTAAAGCAATCGGATACTTTTGATATGAACTGTAGCTTCAGTTGAAGATCGAATAACTATGCGGAAGACTCGACTGGGTCATAGCAGCAAAAGGGACAGCTTAGACTTGCTATTGTGTGGACGTTAATTAACATCACTGGAATCTCTTCTGTGCCTAAATACCTATTAAAAAAAAAAGAAATGTATGTCTACCTTTTTAAAAAATGAAATAATAAAAAAAATGTTTTCAGTAGAGATTGTTCCCTATTTTCTCTTATGAAGAAACACTAAATTATTTTATTTATCTTGTAAATTTTATTGCACCATTTTTCTTGGTGTTGTGGCAAACATTATTCTGACATATTGTTTAATTAAATTTTCATATTATTGCTTCTGAGATTGAGTTTTAAAAATACAAAAATCGTTACTTACAATTTGGCCAGATATTTTTATCCTTGTTTGTAGTAACTCTTTTTTTTTTTTCTTTGATAATATTGTCTTCAGTAACTGTAGAATACTGAAAATGGTTCTTTCATTCGGCCAGAGAAAGATTTGAATGGTCGATGCATGGTCGATGACACTTCGACGTTGTTCTCGCAACAGCCATTACCCGTCGAGTTTTAACGTCGCCAGACGAAATATAAATCCACGTTTGCAGAAGTGGTGGAAAAGGTCTATTAATTTATTATTAGCTCTTTGTAACCAACAAATATTGATGTGGACTAATTTATGACATTCCAACTGATTAATAATATTAGTATTTCTCTATCAGTTTACGACTTTAATCCTTTCTAAGATTGTTTTCAGCAAAATGAAATAAATATAAATAATAATTACTTTGAGATTTATCTCTGTTGTCTGACATCTTCTATGTTGAAATGCTTTCTCGATGTAAAATTTTGATAGAACTCATGTGAAATATGATATTAAGTGTTTAGATTATACACTCATTGCCAAAAAAAAATAGCAAATCCAGAACGAATGCCACCAATTACGAATCACTGTGGTTATGGACCACAGGACTCTTTGAGTGATCAGCCTGTCTCGACCACGCATTCGACAAATTTTGAACAACTGACAGAGTTTGAGAGAGGTCGTATCGTTGGGCTGAGGAAGGCAGGGTGGTCATTCCGTCGAATTGCCCGCTACCTGGACCATTCCGACTGTACTGTGCGACGGTGTTGGGAGCAGTGGAGACGTAAGCCAATACATCTGCACGGAAAGGAAGACTACCAGAAGAGAGGATCGTTTCATCGTCTGACAGGCGCTAACTGATCCAAGAGTAGCCTGTTACCATCCAGAGACACGTAGCGGCATCGCTGAAAACCACTGTGTATCCACACCATTGCGAAACGACTTGCTGAACGAGATTTACATAATCGGCGTTCCTTACGCTGTCTGCCATTAACACCCCACCATCGGCGGCTTCGGTTGTAGTGTAGTCAGTGGCCTGTAGTGTAGTGAGGCTTCGTTTGTAGTGGGTGGCATGGACGGCTGTGGACTGGCAACGAATCGTGTTTAGTGATAAATCCAGATTTTGTCAGGACACGGTAAGCACCGTACTCGAGTGCGGAGAAGCACTTAGAGTAATGAAGCGCACAAATCCGGACTTCAGTTTTGAGCGAAACACGCCAGGATTGGTGCGTGATGGTGTAAGGAACCATATAAGGTTCAGGAGATTCTGCGGCCTCATTTGCGTCCCTTTATGAAGCGGCTACAGTGGTCTATTTTGCAAGATATAGCACGGGTTTCCCTGGACTGCCTCCGTGCTGTCGAAATCCTTCCTTGGCCCCAGATTTGTCGCCCATTGTACAAGCGCTGGGACGGCAGCTTCGACCATCAGCGGGTGTTAGCAATCTGGAGCTGCAGTTGCAACAGGATCTTCCTTATGATAGCATTGGACTTCTCTGTGAATCCATACCAAACCGTATCGCCGCATCTACGGGAGGTATAACTCAAGGGTTCTGTTAACCTGTAGTGTTTTGCCCGAATATAGGACCCATTTGCTTTGATATTATAATTTAATTATTTGCATCATCATTCTAATTGCCTATGCGAAGTGTCATTCCATTTCGACAGCTGCGCTAATTTTTTTGGCAATGAATGTATAAGTTCGAATGACGTTATACTTTCGAATGTATAATGTTCAGTAAAATTAAAATCAGGAAAATATTACATACAAGTAGATCAAATGTTACAGTTTAAAATTATAAATACAAGAAACGCTACTAGTTTCGTCTGCAGTTGCAGATATTTATTTTCACCTTATTATTTTTTCCTTTTCCTGTTTCTTCATATTTATTGTAATACTCTCTACATTGTTAATTTTTCCTTTTAATCTTATCCTTAATTCCATTCTTCCAGCATTTTGTCCATCCCCTCACACTATCCCATTCACCTCTATCGAATGGAAACTTCCCTCATTGTCGGCAGCACGTGACTGCACCCCTCCAATCATTTCAAATTGTTACTCTCCTCGCTTCCCATGTAAAAACCAGTGTTTTACTGCCTTAAGAGTCTGGTACACCTACACCTACTATAATACACCTACTGTCTGTGTAGGCTACAGTGTTTGCAAAGAGTAATTACATTCAGAACAATCAACATTTGAAATGCTTGTTTTTTTTTCCCCTAAATTTTTTCACAATAAACATTGACGAATTAAATAAAAATATTTTCACTAAAAATACGAATATGATTGTGCTGACGATTGATGTTACTTTATTCCTATTTCACGAAAGCCGTTTATTCTTCCTTATCTTAGAAATTATTGATTTTTTTTTTAACATATTAAATTAAAGCCTTGTGATTGTTTTTCATCTTGGCTGAAAGATTCTTGGAAATAACGTTTCTTCACTGCTTTTTAAAAATCGGTCTTCATAAAGCGCAATGTGAATTTGACTTTTCAGATAAATGGAAGTTGCTTTCCTAAAATATAATTTTTTTAATAGTGTGAAGATTATAAACAGAAAAAAAGAATTAAACGTTTTTCAAACGTTTTAATCATTTCTGTGTCCTTTTATTTTCAAGTAAGTGGGAATATAAGTTTCTTCTCACTCTCTTACCATTACATGCATTGATGTCTCTTTACTTCTATCATTGATGGTCTTTTTTGCTAATGGAAGGTTTATTTGTTTTTACTTCAGAAACTGTCTGTCTTACAAATTATAAGAAATTAGTTAGTAGAAAATTTTAAATTAAATTAAGTTGTTTCCGAAACGTCTTAACAAATATCCAATAAACAAAATTACTATTTTTCTTACTACGGAAATAATTGTACATAATGCAAATAATAATATATAATTATGAAAAATTAAAAACAACTCTCTATAGAATGTTGTTCCATAGCAACCTTAAGTAGTAAAATTAATTCCTGCTAAAAGTCTTGTTACTCTAGAGCAATAACTTAATTCCATCTGTATCATTCAACCAAAAAACTTATCGATCAAAAACAACTAAAAGAAGGATGAAGAATTTCAGGTTTTTTTTCCCCTCAAGGAATATAGAGGAAAATGTTTTTCCTTATTCAATTTTCTGTATTTTCTCTATTTCCAATTTTCCATCTATTGTTTCTCCTTCATTGGCATTATTTTTTTCTATGTCTGTCTTCTTCACTTTGTAATGGCCACTGATTCAGTGTTTGTTTTTCAATATCAAGTAACAGAAGTCAGTCCATTAGGCCGCTCATGGAACCACTTTAGTAATCTACTAAATTGGAAATTGAAGTAAAACCATTGTTTTTTATTTATTTTTTTTATTTTAGGATTACCAGGAAATACATAAGATATATTTGTGAGTTTTCAAAGCAAACACTAGTCGCATAGAAAGAAGTAATTATATTCTTCGCTAACCTTCATAAATTCAGATTTCACAGTTTGTATATATCATTATGACGCAAAATCCGCAAAGTGGTAATATGTTATTATATATTTATGTTATTACGTATGGTATAATATATTTAAGTTATTTTTATTTTGAAACATTAGCCATCTACGTTTTTTTTTAATTTATTAAAGACTATTTTATATGAACTCCTTCCTTGTTATTATGTCACATTGATAAACAAACGTAAATACTTTCATATATCTATTTTAACTTTACTTACTGTATTATAATTAAGTTTGAGGACATGTTTATGGTGGAAAATAAGGAGACC
Source organism: Thereuonema tuberculata (assembly GCA_023159025.1). Taxonomy (NCBI): domain Eukaryota; kingdom Metazoa; phylum Arthropoda; class Chilopoda; order Scutigeromorpha; family Scutigeridae; genus Thereuonema; species Thereuonema tuberculata. Next base: position 113,574,810 of record JAFIDM010009631.1, read on the forward strand.
GTGAAGAGTGATTGCCCTGTTTATGAAAGGAGATTAAATGGTAATCTTTCAGAGAACTCTCTTTACAAGTTTTCGAGAACTAAATCTCATTTGGAAGCCTTTTAAGTTGTTGCAGAAAATAAACCCACCCCTTAAATCCTGGTGATGAAATCAAGTATCAAAAGCTTTTTTATTGATTATTCTGCACTTACAGCCACTTCAAAACAGTATCTTTCAGTTTGCTTTGAATTAGGAAAATATTCTGCCAACAAAATGAGTAATAATAGTTGTTGTGAAAAACAAATAAAACTTACTACCTGAAGTTTGTTTATTGAAGAAATTCAAAGTCTACTAAAAGACTTCTGTGTTCTTAAATTGATAAATTCTCAGAGAAATTTTAATTTCTCGCAAGTGCAGTTTATTGATGCAGCTCAACACTGAAATAATTTACTAATTTTTGAGTTGGAAAAGATAAATATAATGTAATTATTTTATTTATTTATTTATTTACTAAGAAAAAGTTTTAAGAATATGGTGTTTACATTCTTTGATATAAAAAAAATAGCTGCACTACAGAATTAATTCAATCGACTGAGTTAGCGTAGTCCAGTACGAAAATGCTGAACACTGCTTGTTAGTCCGGCGACATCAAGACGTAAAGAAATGCAACGATCTATGGTGTATTCTCGGGAATTTTTCTCGAATATATTTAGCTCCTGCTATATGTGAATTGCCTTGATTACTCTTTATGGATATCGAGTGAATTTGGGAAGACATCGATGAATATTGGCTATAGAAGAATGGTTGTGCTGGCGCAAATGGTTACTTGAAAGCATTCAAATATATTGATAAGCATAAGGCAGACATAATCATTGATGATAGTTAGATGATTTGGAAAGTCCCGAGGTCACGAGCATCATCGCTGTTCATAGTCTTCATAGATGTGTAATCTGCAACTTCCCTGTTATTTTATTTTATTTATTTTTGAATTTATCTCTACTATTTACATGAAGTTGACTGATAAATTCAGGTTAAGGTAAACTTATCGATATTTATACTGCTTAAAATGATATAAACTTATATTTAGTACTTCGGTTTATTATTGCACCAGGATGATATCATTTACTTTACTTTATGTTATACATCGTCTACCTAATATTATGACCACCTACCTAATACGGCTACGCAGCCCCATACGCAGAAGAAGGGTTCGATTAATTGTGTGTTGTGTCAATTGGTTTGATGAATTGTAAAAAAATGTCCTGTTTACCCATGTTGTAGCTGTGGGTGATTTGTCGGACTGTGCCCTTGCGGTCGCTATGAACAATGCTCGACAGTCTCAGCCGCCCTCTGGCATCAATGAACTGCGGTCGACATACACAGCTAGATGATGGTTCATCGTTTGCCCATCCTCGCACTTCTTTGATACGTACTCATCACAGAGGCACATGAGCAGCCCACAAGCCGTGCCGTTTCAGAGATATTGGTTCCTAAGCGCCGTGCCATCACAATTTGTCCTTTATCAAACTCTGACAAATCGGCAGCTTTTCCCATTCTGACACCGAACACAGTACTAGCAGAACGCAGGTTCTGTATACTGCTCTATGACTATCAACACATTACTGTTCGTTCTGCAGGCGCGCTCATTTATCTAAGTCATAATGTAATGGTTCATCGGTATATATATTATATAAGTCTATAGTAATACTTGTTTTAAGTAAATCTTGGATTTACATGTATTTCTATTTGGAATTTAGTTAAAAAATATTTTTGTCTACATCAAAGAACGTCTCAGATTAGTGTCAAAATTCATTAGCAATCTTTCCGATCTTGGTTGGGATAAAGGAGCAGTAAATGGGGTCTTTTTTTTTCCTTGGTCTTCGGGTCTTGAAGCGACATTTTGATCTCTTACTCCAGACACTGTTACTTGTAAAAAGAAACTGTAAGAAAGACAGATTTTTTTTTTCTAACGGAATAGATTGTAAAAATTATTAGAACAGTCAAAAGTAATGATTCTTCACTACGACGCACCAATATTGAAATTTGTAATTTGTAAAAAGATTGGAAACTACTGTTTGCCAAGACATGGAAATGCCGAGATATAGGAGAAATTTTACATTGAATATTGTTATTGTAGAATTAAGCTATTTACAATAATTTTTACAATTTAAAACAGTGATGGAAAACTTTATGCATAACATAACGGAATAAATAAATAGCGGAATGATTTTTGATTAACATAACGAAAAATGTTATCGAAATTTGAAGAAAAAAGAAGAAAAATGGAGCATGTTTGCTTTCATTTTTAGCTGTCATTGACGGGAATCCATGTTAGGACTCATCAGCTAGAGATCACCCTCGATGATAACGAAATTTTTCAAGTGATAGTAACAGAAAACATAACGAAAACGAAAAACTAAATTTCGTTTTTCGTTAAAAAGATGATACATTGTTTCTATTTTAGTGGTATTTCAAAGAAAAGTACGTTGTTCGTTGTTCTCCTTATTTTTTCAAAATTGGTGGGGAAGCGATTCGATAGAAAAAGATGACAAATGACAATTTCAATCAACCAGTTATTCGTGGATCGGCAATATTAATTGAATTAAAGTAACATTATTACAGTAATTACATTAATAATAATTAGTTTTATTATTTATATAATGTTTTTATTTGTTTCCCCCCCCCCCCCAATCACAACAATTCTGACATATCAGTAAATAAGCGTATTTAAAGTAGATACATAATCTCTAATTAGGAATTAGGAGATTTACATACTTTTTTTAAAATAATAATAATAATAATAACAATAATAATAATAATGTTATTCTTAACTTACTATTATAATATAAATGTATAGTGTAACATATGTGCAGTTTAAGTAAATTATTTATAATAATTAAATAGATAACACCCTGTCTTATTTCATATATATCGTTATAACTTTAAATGTAATGGAAAACGAAGTTTAGATTTTTACCGTAACAAGAAATGTAACGAATCATTTTTTATTTCGTTTTCCAGCTCTGCTTTAAAATATATTAACAGTAATAATAATAATAATAATAGTAAATTATCAATGATTGTAAAATAGTTAGAGTAGATGCTTCAATAATTGTTTATTGTTTTTGACAAGGTAAAGTTCATTTATTAAGTGACTTAATTAAGTTCCCAAAATACATTCTTTCATGAAATGTTAAATATTTTAAAGGATTAAAAAGCAGTGAAATTTATTAGTTTGGGATTGATCTGTAAACAGAGATGGATTCAGTAAGTACAAAAAAAAAAATAATTCTCACCTTATTAATTTGAATTAAATGATTTTTTTTTTTGTTTTTTTTTTTTATTCCAGAAAAGTCGCGCAAATCTAGTCTGCAGGTTCTGTTGCCTAAATCCCTGCATGCCCTAAATGCTTCCCTGGAATCTCTACCCCTTCACAGCCCTCTATCGCCACTCTCGCCCTCAGGTAAGCCTTTACTAACTCAACTCCTCCTTCTGTAGCTTCTCACAATTCAAACAACAACGAAAATTAGTCTATTCGACAGTGGTCGCAGAAAGCATTTGCTACTGAAGGCTCTATAAAATTGTAGGGAATTCAAGTCAAAAGAAATGAACAGTTTTATCACCTAAACAAAAATTAGCTTGGCGCAGCTATTAAGCCACAACTGCTTTTGCGCCATTAAACCCCAACCAACAACAACAACAAACAAAAATTAGCATATCAGAAATATCGATATTGCTACGCTTCTAATAATTCATTTATTTCAGCTATATTTAAATTATCTAGAAGAGCAATTCGTAAGTGAGGATTTTCTCAAATCCTTTGACTTGTTCCAGTATTATTCAAGACAGATTGGTGCCTGCCGGGACAACTTTTCCATATAAATAAGTATCTGTAATCGCCTTTCACCTGGTAAATATAAGTATCATATATGCTGTATCATTATTGTACTGTACATAGGCCTACTATACACTTTATAACGCAAATGTATACGACAAGTAACTATTTCCTCAGTGTCAGTTCTTTGCTTTCAACTTTCTTTAGTCTATGCTGTTTAGCCGTTGGAGCTTTACGTTATTATGACACAAATCCATTTGCTCTTACGACTCCCTTAGAATGGAAGAAAATTCCTTGGAGCACTTCTCTTCCATTTATGAAATCACAATGTTTGTACAGAATGTGTTTTTGGCTGGAGATTTTTCACTCCGCCAAAACAAGAATCCGCTTAATTGGTCTCTCATACTGGAAACTTGAATTTCCGATTAAATTTGTCATTTCACCAATATTAATAATAAATTTCTCATTATTAAATTACATAATCTAGTTTTTTGCTATGTACAGTGGAGATCTTTGAATTTTGTTCTTTTTCTTTTATTGAACAGAATCCATCGTTTTTATATAAAGTATAGAATTTAGTAACTGGTAAAGTATATCGGCAAATTTTAAAATATCTTGGAAAGTTTCAAGTTATTTTCAAATTTAAATTTACGTTCTTTTATTGAGTAAAAATCAGAATTCTTACGTGCATTTTTTTTCTTCTTTTATCTTCAATTTTACCTGTACGGCATTTAAATAAAAATGGCATGTGATATTTTATAGTTCCCAATTTTGTAAAATTCGAAAAAGAAAATTTTCATTTTCCCTAGCTTCAAGCGTAAGAAATTTAACCTATTTGATATTATTTATAATAACAATAGGTGAGACCAAATTATTTACAAGTGACATCCTGTAACAGCTGTTTCACGCTCGTTGGCGATCATCAGCCAGGAGAAGTCACAGTAAATAACTAATGCGCAGTTTGAATTTTTATGCTTTAAAAAATTCATTGAGGCCTGCGCACTGCTGGCACATGAATTTTCTCACTAATTTTTCATTGGTGAGTTTTTCATTGTGTACTTTTTGTTTGAGGCACCACTGCGCTTCCTAAGTATTGATATTATTTAGCAAGAGTCAAATTATTCATAGAGGTCACAACTTCCATTGTAGAAAGAGCAACTTGATTGTTTTTACCACTGCTTTGTTATTTTAGTTCGAAGTTTCTGAAAATTTTGTTTTCTTTTGCATTTTCATTTACTTTAAATCTAATTTACATTTCGCAGGTTTTTTACTAGTAATAATTTGCCTTTGTCTTGATTCCACAGAGCAATCATATGATAGAAACAGATGAGCTATTTCGTCATGACATGAACTTCCCTTGGCGAAGTCCTCTCTCTTAATGCAAAATTAAGATTGTTTTAGCTAAAAAATTTAATAGAGAAAGAGGTTGTGATGACTGTTGATATTCGATTCAGTCAGATCTGATTTGCATTTTTGATGCGAGAAGAATAAATCTTAAAACAAGAATATCTTGCAAATACATTAAAGATCTTTCACAAAACTGTTGATGTCAAGTGGAGAGATGAAGTCCATTGCAAACGTTAGAGACTGTATTCAAGCGAAGACCTCTCAGCTTTTAGAGAAAGAAGTAAATGCGTTGTTTGACGATCGACTCGTGACTCTTTTAAGATTTCAGAGCTCCCTTAAAAAGAAAAAGGCATCCGCTTTTGATAAGTGGAAGGGATTTGTAACGTTTGATCGTCTGCGACAAAGGGAGAAGGTTTTGTTTTGTTATTTTTGCTTAGAGAAATTGTTATTATTTACGTTCAGATGTGTTCATTTTCGTAAAATCTATTCAATAGACCTGCTAGTAAATAATAATTACTATCAGGTCTGTTTAAATATATTTTATAAGTAATAATTATTACTTATTATAAACTAGATCATACGTAGCAGCAAAATATTATAGATGAAGAAATTGCCAATTATAATGAAGTTATTTATAAAAAGTATTTAATCAAGTATTTAACCTTCGTAGATTAGGATTTTAATCTAGTACTTAATAAATATTTTAGTCGATTCTAAGATTTTAGAAATGTTTGCCAGTGACTGTTTCTCTATTTGTGTTGCCCAAATGCAGATAAGATTGTATAAATGAATTTCGATACAATTAATTATTAAAATGGGAGATTGTTTTGTTTCAAAGGAATTTGTTTAGTCCAATGAACAAATGATACATTGGAGTTCCTCCTGAATCTTTTTTTTTTTTAACCCAGAATGTGTGTTTGGAGTAATTGAATTACAAGTGGAAGAGTGTGGACTGTGCTCTTTCGGTGGACAGTTAGTGCCCTTTTGGCGAATACAGGCTTTCAGTGTTCGTCACCATGGCAACGGCACAAGGTCTCAAGGAATGTCGCATCACTTTACCGATAGTTTGATTTTTGGGATTGTATAATAGAAAAGTAAATATGACCGAATTTTTTTGATTTTCTTTGCACTTTTGAAGATTGTAAATAAATAGAAAACCGTTTTGAGGTTTTAGTTTTTATAAGCTATAATTTTTCAAGGATTAAGTAATTATAATTTTGTTTTTATTTATTAATAGGAATAACAGTTTCTAATAGCTCAGGCTGCTAATGGCTGTCGTAAATAAATTATAAATATTTTTATTTTGTGGTTGATTGTTGTTCTACTGATTATTGCGGGCTTTAAAGAGAACGATTATTTCTGGAAAGCCAATGGTACAATCAAATTTCACAGAAAAAAAATGTACATGTTACAGTAATAGTCTTGTAGTTACAGTAATTCTTATAGTTAAATCTTAGAAACGATAAGAATGTTTTTCCTACATTCATCCATTTCAGATAGACTAACGTAAGTTGGTTGGGAAAGGTGAGTTGATTACGACTGGATTATTAATTTAAGAAAAATAATAATAATTAAAAATCGAATTGGAATCAAATAACAGCTCCTGTAAATAAATGATCTTCTTGTAGATGGTTTTCAGTTCACAAAACTCATTGGTTTTCTGGAGTAACTTCAGATATGTTAATATGATATATTAAAAATGAATTGTAAAAATAAAAATATGTTTCGATGTATTCGTTAAATATCATAAAATTTTACTTTTTTTGTGCACTTAATTTATTCGGTTACTACACATTAAGCATTGCCCTAACCTTTTTTTTATTTTTATTTTTTTAAATTGCATATTCTCTTTTTCATTTAATTCTAAAGAAATATTGTTTTTTTCTTGAATCTTTTCATCATCATCATCATGGTTTTTTTCTTCTTTTTTTTCCACATTGATTTCTTAATTTAGTTAATTCTCTAGATGCTGTAAATTTAAAATTGTGGCATTTAGGCGTTTATTTTGTTTTTTTAATATTAATATAATACTTTTTAGGCTTTTAGTTAGATTGTTTTTTATAAATATAATTGCTTTGCTCATTGTTGATGCTGCTGAATTGATTGAAAATGAAAGGAGCAAATTTAGACTGAAAAATAAAATCAATCCAATTGGTTCACGACATACAAGCCTATTTAAAGCTCACGAAGTAAACATTAAAATGAAACTTCATTTTGAAAAGAATTCGTTTTGTAATCTGTGGCTGCATAAAAGCAAATTCCTCAGCTATTTTGTTTGTATTTTTATACCGTTTATTTATAGCAGAAACATTCTGTTTTTCCCCCAAGACCTCTCATATTTGTCTATTCATTCGAAATGTTTAAAAGATGGCTGGAACTGTTGAAGGGAGATTTCCTGTTCTTTGTTGCCAGCGAATGCTTCTTGATGCAATTTCATTGAGGAATCTTTATAGCTTTATGTGGCTTTGAACTGCTTTGTTGAAAGAGAAATAATCCAAACAAAACATACCAAGTATTAGCTTCTTTACATCATCTGCTTTTAAAACGAAGAAACAGGAAGCAGAGAAATGTCTTTATTAGGAAAAGTTGTATTGATTCTCTATTTGATATTACTTTTTTTTTTTCCAAGCTTGTGAATGCGATTCTAAAGGAGAATTACAATCAACAGTTTTCCGCCAAATCCTAAATTTTGGAAATTTACAATAGATTAATAAAAATTCTAAATAAAGTTTTAGCTTTCTTCACAATTTGTCGGATTCCAAAGAGTCATCTTTAACAAAAATATTAGAAAGATTAAAATATTAATGTAGAGATGAGGACAAAGACATTAAATGTTAATTTTCCAGGCTTTTTAAGATTATTCTTTTAAGAACTATTTCTTGGTTTGGTTATACACTGTTGCAAAAACAAAACAAAAATACACAGCCTTATTTTTGTTATACACAGTCTTATTTTTTTAAAAAAATAAAAGCGAAAGTCGCGAAACTCGATATGCATTTCGACTAAATAAAATTTCATTGCCAATGAATGCACCAGGCGTTTCCAGAGCGCTTGAGAAGGCTGCATTCTAGGAGCAATGTAAGGAACAGTATTCGCTTCGACCGACAAATGTGACTGGTTTTCCTGCTACTGACACGTGTTGTCTCTTCCCCCAATTCTTCTTACCCCAATGAGTTTATTAATAAATGATTCCGATTATCATTTCATCGACTGTATAATAACTATATTAAAAATAGCATAAGAATAGTAAGATTTTTTAATATCTCATATCAACAAATTTCCAGGCTTTGGCTAACATTTTAAGACCATATAATTTTGTTACCATAGCGAGGTACACCAACACATTGCTTAAGAATCCTTATATATTATTTCTCAAAGGTGTTTTAGTGTCGATACTCCATAACTCCCTTAATACTTCATCAAAATCAATGATTGAGACATCATTTTGAAGATTATGTTCCCCGCTAATGACGAAAAATAAACAAATTGTTTAAAATTAATGTTTTGGTTAAAAAACTTTATTTTAAAAACCTTTTTATAAAAATATAGACACGCTTTAACAGAAGCGACTTATCTTTCGAAAGAGAAGCAACATTTCAAATAATGCTACAGCGTAAACTTCAAATATATCCTTTTTTGAATAAAAATGCACTTTAAAATGATATTTCACCGTTGATTTAATAAAAACAGATAAAAAAAAACAAAGATTTATATTTACATAAAAATAAACGATTTATTACAATAAAAAATATAAAAATTTGTCAATTTCTCTTATATTATTTCTCAAAGCTGTTTTTTTATTTTTTTTATTTCCCTTAATACTTCATCAAAATCAATGATTGAGATAACATTTTGAAGATTACGTTCACCGCTAATGACGAAAAATAAGCATATTGTTTAAAATTAATGTTTTCGTTAAAAAACTTTATTTTAAAAATCTTTTTATAAAAATATAGAAGGCGCCATCTATTGACAATCTGTTCATTTATTTATTTCCACATTACCATTCGGTGACTGATCAAGATACGATGCGAATTATTCGCACGGGTCAACCTTTTTATAAAAATGGAAAAGGCGCCATCTGTTGAAAATGTGTTTACCTAACATGCACGACAGCTATTGAATTTGTTTGTTATTTCTCAAAGGTGGTTTTTTTTGTTGCGAACACGGGTCAACTAGTTTAAATAAAAATAAAAGGGAAAGGGATGTGGAAATGGCCATGGATCAAAAAGGTGGGTTTAGCCTATTCTTTATGGGGGTAACGGCTGCCAATATTTGGGGGGAAACAAAAAGAACAGTGAAGGTCCGGGTATCCGAGCATGTTCCCGCTGATAAAAACAGCAAGTTGAGTCATCGTCATTGAGTTACGGCTAGTCATCGTCAAGCCACTGGGCATAGTTTAGATATTTTGAGAATGTTAAGATATTGCATGGGAAAAACTGAAAAAAAAATGTAATCATTGAACAGCCTCTGTTGTTTGTTTTTGTTTATTTCTTCTCCAATTCCCGGATGTTGTCATAAGGGAGTTTTTTTTTTCCCGTTGGATGGCGCTGATGCATAAGTGGCCTAATATGATTGGTTACGTGACTTTTTCAAATCTTCGGGTTCCTTTTTAGTCATTTTTTGTATGATTCTGTTTCTTGATAAAGATCCTTTCCTTTTATTTCATAATTCACTAAAGAGTTCTGTTAAATCATATTGTCAAAAATATATCTACATGATTTTCAAGATTCTATCCTATTTTAAAAGATAAAGGAGAAAATGTGAATTAAATTAACTGTGGTAGACGAATTACTTTCAAATTCGCATCATAATATATTAAAATAAGTAAAAGTAAAGCAAAAGCAAATCCATTGTAATATTGTATTTATTTATTTTTTTTAACTTCATTTTAGCTTCAGTATCGTGACAGGAAGCAGCTTTTTTTTTGGTTTATTTGAGATTGTACTTTTTGATTTAGAGGTTGCGACTACAGTTCTTGGAATTTTCGTTCGGCCACTAGAAATAAATTTAGGATTGTAATGATTTTGACAATGATTCTCGAGAAACACAATTAGCAAGATTGAATAGCGTCGAGTTCATTGCATGTCAACCCTACAATATGCTAGTCCTACACCTTTTTTTTTTTTTTTTCTATCTTTTAATTAATGGTTTTAATGTTTCCGCAGTGAATATGTTTTAATCGAGATTCCCAAATCTAATTTGTCTTCTCTTTCTAGGATAATAGTGACAAATCTGTGGGTTTGTTAACTGACGGGTTTTTATTTCTGTCGGAAGGAATAGCTTTGCAAGTGGCATTTCGCCAGGAAAGAGAGCAATTTCGTTTTGAAACACAGCCGCTAGGGTTCGTTTATTAGCTTCTCGGATCGATTTTGCCTGATAAACTGATCCAATAATGATCTCGTGGCATGTGGATGAAAAATTCTTTTGCATGGCCATTGAATATGTGTTTGTTTTGTTTTTTCTATAATGAGATATACGACAATTAATAAAAAAAAAAAAAAAGAAACTATAAAACCGAACAAACAAACAGTATTTTCGAAAAGTAATATGGCAAAAAATGAATTCGCTTCCAATTTTGATGATAAATTCTACCGATTCAATGCTTATAAGTAAGGACAACAAATTTAAATGATATTATAACTTAAATCTTAAACAGGAATTTTTAGTTAGACCTAAATTGCAACGTGACTCTTCCATTTATTTATTGTGTTCCCGAAACTTCAAGTAAAAGCAGAGAATTTAATTTCATTAATTTAAGTTATTTGTTTAATTTGGGTTTATTATAACATTGAAGGTAAAATATCAGTCTCTTCAATCCTTTAATAGAAATTAATTTTTTTATTTTTATTTTTAAAAGAAATTTAGACATTTCTGTTTTGGTACTTTTAGTGAAATGATAAAAATGGCTTATTTTTCATTCTCAGATTATACGCCTTACCAAATTTTATATTCTCGTTATTTTTTTTTGTTTATTGATATTCATATTTTTATTGTTCTTTAAAGAAATTTCAGATTGATTGGTTCTTAATATCTCTTCATTTTATAGTTGCAATTCGTTGTTAATATTTATTTTCGTTCAAAAAATTAAAACTTAATTAAGGTCCTAAACTAGTTAACAGACGGATGAAATGCTGATACATAAATCTAACATTTAGTCATTTTTACAGTTTTTTTTTTCTTTCTAGAAGGTTCCATTATTAATGATGTGATTGAATCTTCTACTCAATGTTAGACTTACGAACGCCAACTAATACGAAATAGTTCACATTCATTGACATGGACATTATAACAAAATTAAAGCTTTAATACTTGGTTTTAGGAATTTGCTGGCTTATAATTGTGTAATTAAAAACGAATCTATTTTTTTTTGTTTTCCATTATTTTCTTAGATATTAAAATGAACGAGACATTACGATAAAAACATTTGGATAAAATACTTAAAAGGAAACGATTTGCGACTGAGAAAATGAAGCATTAGGCTACTCCCCAGTCTAGCTTTCGATCTTTTAATTATAACGCTCAAAGCGTTCCAAAAACAAACAAATAAATACAATAAAAAAACAGACAAATAATAGTAGGTTATTTTGTATTAATGAATTGCAATATGGTTTTAAACTGTTTAGAATTTAAATTTCTACATGTTTTATTTGGCTAGATTAGAACTAAATTGATTTATTTTGATTATCATTAATATTACTCCTATTCAGTTATAAAATTCACGTTATAGTAAATAAAATTATTGTTTTACTAATATGTAGAGAGAGAGAAAAAAAAATAAACAAAAACAACAACAAAATGAAAACGAAAATCTGTATTGATGCTGCTGTCGGTGCAATTGGCAGTGTGCCATACAACAGCGATATACAGCAGCGCCATTGTTTCGATTGGCAGTAAACCAAACTCTTTGCAAAGACATATATATAAAGACGGCAAACTCCAACAGATTCAATGTAA
>JAFIDM010009631.1:113611328-113626964 GCA_023159025.1 Thereuonema tuberculata
AGAGTAGTTTTAAGTGAAACTACAGCTTAATTTATAGTAATACAGCATAGATTTGTCTTCACCTAGGTTGGGGCCATGTGCTTCATGTAAATATCTGTTAAAACAATGTAGTGTGTCTTTACCGGTAAAGACATTATGTCTTTACCGTAGCACCGACTTATATCGGTAAAGAGAAATTCGTATTAAGGTGATCGTACAACTTTAATATAATGTTACCTCAGTTTATATCAAAATTATAAACACAAACAGAAATAAAATTATGGTTTTCCATCAAGACAGAATATTTCGTTTTTTTGTGTTGTCCATTATTTGTACAGATCTTTTTACTTGAGTTGTGGACGCTGATACAAAAAATGAATACGCACTCTTTAACAATAACTCTTAGCAATATTTCTGATATTACGACTTAAGGTCTTCTTGTATGTTTCATTTTAATAAAATCGTGAAATAAACGTTGCTGCTATCTTTCCTGTTAATAAGGTAACGGCAAAGACAAGTCAGTTTAAATTCATTATTTTATTTGGTCTAAAATAATAAACATCCAGCATAGCCTTGTGCATGACGATACTTAGTCATATAAATCATGCTTTTTTGTGTTCTGAAACTGAAGATTACAACACATGTTTTTTCAAATTCTGTCTTTACCGTTATTTGACCCTTTTTGTGAAAATGACCCATAACTGAGCTGCATCTTTATATAAATTTCATAAAATAATAAGTCTTAAAAAAAAAAAAAAAAAAACCTTCTCCCTGAGAGAAGTTTTCGATTAGATTGGCTAAATAAGCTATTTGATATGGATTTGCAAAGCACATAAAAGTCAAACTCGATGAATTTTCCATGTTGAGACTCTCGTTATCCTGCAAATTGCCTATAAAATCTTGGCTATTAAATTGAGATACTCGGAAGATATTCATTTGCAAAACAGTCAAACAGGTTAAAGATGCAATCAGACATCGATTCCAATATTCATCAACATGAAGGATATTTAATATTTAAATGTATTTATTTCAAGTATACTATTTTTACACTTAATATCTAATTTAATGAATGGCAAAATACTTTATGATATGTTTAATATATTTATTTATTATCCCATTGATATGTAGTATATGGAGACTCTAAATTATAAGTTTGATTATGTTTGTATTTAAATTTAAACTTGTTAATTATTTGATATAGATCTTACAATAATGTGTTCACAATTGATTTTTTTTAAAAAAATGACCTCAATCTGTAGACTTAATTAATTTAAATTAATTAAATGGTTATTGTTAATTGAACGCTTTTTGATTCTTCCAATAGATTACAAATAAGTAAATACATAATAATAATAATAATCTCGGCATCAGTTCCGGACATCTTTTACAGTAGTTTTATCTTTCATATGAAATTTAATCCTTCCTGAATAAAGAATTCATTGATTACATTCCTTTGTAAATGCCTCAGTATTTGTTGAATTTAAAACTTCAGTCTTAATAACAACTTTAATTTATTAAAAAAAAATAACATTAAGTTTTAATATAAATTTTGATTATTATTTTAAACTAAAAAAAGCTTTCTAAGCTTTATATATTAAATAGAAATGAATATAAAAAGAAAGAAAGAAAACTGATAATGGATACCTTCTCAATAGCAGTGAAAGTACTATATTCTTAACACAATTATTATATTATACAGTAAAACCTCGTTAAGTCGTCACTCAAGGGACCGAACATTTTTGACGACTTAAGCGGAGTGGGCATTTTTGAAAAAAAAAAACCACAACACTGAAATACAATATTTTTATGAATTGCTGTAGGATTCGGTGAGAAAAAGCATTTTTTTATTCTTTCGTTTAAAGTCAAGAATTATCCCTTGATCTAAAGGCTGAAGAAGTGCAGTTACATTTGGAGGAAGAAAAACAATTTCGATCGCTTTTAAATTTTCGGGGCTTACTCGCTATGAAATAAAATCACACTCAGTAGCGGTCAAGATAAACGTCTACTCTTGACAAGAGTCGCAGCGAGAAGTGTGTAATTTCCAAAGTGAATTTCCCACGTGAAAATTCCCCGTAAAGGCTAGGCTTTCTTAGAGTGAAGGGGCGGGGCTGAAAAGATAGCAGGCAAAATTGAGAATAAAGATGCTTTTCGCCATTTTTGACGGTGACGAGTTATCCGCAGTAGAATGAAATTTGGTGACGAGTTATCCGCAGTAGAATGAAATTTGGTGACGAGTAAAAGAGGGTTATTTTACATTATTGTCTATGAGACCCTGTCGGGACCAAAGGAAAACGACGACTTAAGCGGAGTGACGACTTATCCGGGTGACGACTTAAACGAGGTTTTACTGTATAAAACGTTATTCTGTCTGTCATTCTGTCATAAGACTTTCAGTTTTTCCAATTTTGTGACCAAACTATAAGAGATAGATTGATCATACAATGTATAAAATGTCGATCTTTTTAAGACAAACAAAATGCTATAAAAATCTTTAGAAAAAAGTTTTTGGTTTCCAAAATGTCGCCTTTTAAACAGTCAAATGTTGGCTTTTTCTCAATTTAAACGAAAAGTATAAAAGTTGGAAGAGAACATTATATTGAGAAAATGTTGGTATTTGAAAGTTCTATTGAACGATATATCACTCATTCACAAACGTTTCTGCGTTTGCAAGGTACATGCAAAAATGTGATTTTTCGCTTTAAATTTTTGGTGTTTGGCGCCAACCTGCAAAACATCTGAGTTATCCGGAGAAGCCACAACGGGCTGGGAAGTCGTATATTCTCCGACGATCTCAACATTAATTTGCTTGATAAATAAAGTTTATTTTTTGAATGCTAAATATGCAAGGGTTCCGGAGCGCAGCGAGCGTCACCATCGTTCTTCTTATGGAACCACAATTGAACAATTGCATCGACAAAAAAAAAAAAAAAAAAAAAAAAAAACTTAAGGTCAGCAGGGGATGGAAAACCTAGTTAATAAATATTTTTATTTTTAATGTTAATGAACAAATTTTACTTTATTGGAACTATAGAATTTTTAAAAAGTACTTTCTTCATCAAAGAAGCAGGATTTATTTAGTAAAAATATAATAACTGTAATCAGTAAAATCGAGCAAAATTTAAAAAAAAAAGAAATATAAAGTGAAGCCTCTTAGAACTTCACTAAAACTAAATTGCTGCTTAGTAATTTTATTTTTTCTATTTTTAAAATAATCAAAAATTGCTTTTAAGATTGTTAGTATACAAATTTTATGTAATATGTAATATGTTGCATTACACAAATGAATAAACTAAAAATTAAAATAAAAAAAAAATGTCAAAATTGTAACGACGAAAACTTACATTCGACTTTTACATCAGAGATAGAATTTTCTTTTGTTCTTTTAATACATCTTGTAAAACGAAGGTTATCTTTGTGATCGTATTCCTAATAAGAAATACATCAGTGTGGTTTTGAGATGAAACGTGTTGCCAGTTTATTACGTTTTTTAGTAATACTGTAAATCTCCGTCACATATTTCTCTCCGATTGTTGTAAAGAACCATTGTTATTATAAACAATTTGTAGCGTTTAACACTATAAACATTTTTGAATATTAGTATTACTGGAAAATTGTATAAGCGCGAAGCTGCAATTTGAATAACATTATTATTTTTGCATGGATTGAACGAAATGACTGTTAATTGGCCTTTAATGAATGTTTACTTTTACTTTGTTTTGATTCTTTTACGATCTTTTTTTAATTTCTTGCTAGATTTTTGATTAACATTTTCAGCTTCACGAATTTTTATTCAAATTCCTGAAATTAATTTCTTTTTTTTTTTTGCTGCAAGCGTTTTATCTGTTGTTTAGATTTCATTTTATTTAAATAATAGATGTGTTTTCACTTGGAAGCAATAATTGCCTATTATAAATGGTCGCCAATATTAATGAGATTCGGAATCAGTTTATAAGTTTCATTAAGAAATGCTTGAACAAATTCACGTAGAGAGTTTCATAAGGATTTTCTTTCTTGAAAGATGAAATGAGAATGGAAATATTATTTCATTTTGGGCGTTGTCATATTTAGGAGTGTCCTTGAAAAGGTATTGTTTACTGTCGTGGATTTAGGCTTTGAAAAATATCCAGCAGCGTATTTTCCTGATGGTAACAGGCTCATTAGAATTTTTATTATCACTATCGTTTATATTAAAATTTATGCATACTTACTCAGCCTACTTATATTATCACAACATTTAATCAAAATAAGTTTTTAACATAATAGAATATTTATGTTAAATATTAATGGTAATGACAATTATTATGATAAAATATCTCTTTTATTAGAATGTATTAATTACAATTATAATTAACATCAGTGGCGTTGCACAATCTTTTTTGTTTGTTTTACAATTCGGAACGTCAGATAGTAGAATACAGTAATAACAATAATAATAATCAGGTAATATCATCCAAACAGGAACTATTTAAGGCCAATTTTTTTACTTAAAATATTCTTACTCTGTCGCCTAATTAGCAGTCCTTAGACAGTGCCCTCTTCGTAAGCTACTGAAGAGCACTACAATGTTAACGTTTACAACATGATTTTTCAAAAATATAATACAGTGCAACTTGGATAATTCGAAGCTGAAGGGACCACTACAAAACTTCGAATTATCCAAGACTTCGAATTAAACAAGTTACATCTTTTAACTTTAATTTCAGGTTCACTGAATGCTTGAAAAGATTATTCGGTCAATAAGTAAATATTTATTCAGAAAGATCATGGTATGAAAGACATAAACACTACATGTATGTAAACAAAATAAGATTTATATTATGTAAGCTACAGTACATATTACATTCAATACAGAAAATTATAGTTTTTCAAAAAATTGTGCAATGTCTGATTGTTTTGTAGAATTCAGTCGCTTAAGGTTAGCAAAATCATCAAGCATGTTTAGTGAACGGAAAACAGCTTCAGTTACGTCGGTTTGTCCTTCATTGTACCGACGAAATTCGGCGCTATCCCGTACTCGTTGGCGATTTCGCATTTCTTCTTCACACCCTTTTCCACCTCGCGAATGACGGCGACCTTTTCAGCGAATGTTAAATTCTTGTACACGCGTGGTTTACTGAAAGACATGGTGACACTGACAACAGGAAGCTCGAATGGCACTGAAGCGTCAAGTGTCGATGGCGTCACGTGTCGAACGGTGGCGGGAAGAGATTTCAGTTGTCACGTGTCGAATTACTTAACGATGAAACGCCGAAAAGTCGTTATGGTTCGAAATTGTTTATAAAAAACTTCGAATTAAGGAAGTTGAACTTCGAATTATCCACGATTTTTTAACATTGATTTAATAAGAAATTCAAGGGACCAAGAGAAATCTTCGAATTAACCACGATTTCGAATTAAAGACGTTCGAATTATCCAAGTTCCACTGTATAACTTTCTCTGCCTGAAGACTCTGTTTTCATTAAGTGATTTTGTTAAATGCATGTAGTTTTTATGTAGCCTATTAACAAACGGTGACTTGGGAACCATTTGATGTTATGACTACCATACAAACATCAACAAAGCTAACAGAAGTTCGGCAGGTGCTTAACTAGAGATATCGTCGCTTCCAACCATTCGAGGAATCACCTAGATTTCCAGGGTTTTTCTGAACAGGATAATACATATTTTTATAAAATGTTTGGAACCTGTTTCTTCATTGATTACTCTCATTCGTAATTCATTCATTATCTATACTATTTCAGAATTTTATCAGAAATTAATTTTTCGCAGAGATTATCCCATCTTCACTCGGGATGGAACCGTTACTTTACAGACACTAGGAATTGACATATATTAGTAATGGAACTGTGTTGCTTAGTATCTACAAAAGTGAATCAGACATTTTTCGGTTCGCTTCTCACTCCCCTCCCCCCGTAAATTAATAAAACAAACGAATAAATAAATAAATCTATAGACATATTGGCTTATTCCAACTTAAAATACAAATTTAATGGAATCTATTTTTATGACATCAACTTAATCGCAAAACACAAATTAAATATTGTAAGCAAATGAAGATTATTTTGAAATGATACATAAATAATAAAGTAATAATAATAATAATAATAATAATAATAATAATAATAATAATCACAATTAACTATTATACCAATTTAGCTTCTTACTGTTAATTATTCTTCTGCTACCAAAGAAAGATCTGAGGCTTACTTTTATATTCTCTTAGTCCCTACGTTTGGGAATCAGTTTTTTTATAGACTCAGTCAATATTAAAGATGTGTCCCATAAAGGTAAAGTCGCTCCAAGTTTTGTGTGTTTTGTGTAATGGATGTAGTAATATATATATATATATATATGTAGTATAGTAGTATAGTGTAGTATAGTAATATCTGTAACTCTCTGATACAGTAACACATTCTGCAGTTCAAAATAAAATTTCTTTTTCTTTAATGGCATTTACCAACTTTGTAGTAACTTTTAAGAAGAAAAAAAGTAAGAATGGTTTTACAGAACTCCCAAAAGAACAATATACTTGTAATTAGAAGTACAGTAGAACCTCATTATAACGGATCCTATTATAACGGATGTCGCTTATAACGGACAGTTTTAAAAAAAAATTATAGTAATAATAAAGGATGCTTATTTTTATGTGACGAGTTTTACATTTCCAAGCAAGCGATTAAACATCAATCGTTGTTTTGCGTAAACATGGATGCGCTGCTTGACTCCGAAGAAGCAGAATCTTCGAAGGACGAGGAAGAAGCAATAGGAGACACTACTCAGCCTACAATTAAGGTGAGCGAAGTGAAAGACCTTAAGACAAATTTTGTTATTCAATATGTTGAACAATCGGCAAATGAAAATGTGTTTGCATATTATGAACACTTACCTCCGTCAGTTATTAACTGAAGAAATAAGAAGCAAACAAACCCAGCAGAAAATAAATTATTTTTTCAAACCAATGAAGGTAAGCAATCAAACCAGGACCTTCTTGTTCTAAAGATTAATGCAGTATATATGTACACATCTTTTTCAATTCAATTTGTTGAAGGCTGTTTTTTATTTGATATGTAATAAACACTTTTTATAGCTAACTATTGTACTTTCATTGATGTACACCTGCTGCATTATACCCCTATAAGAATTATTTTTTATAAACCGGACTTTCATTAAAACGGACAACCTTCAGCCCCTATTAGTCCGTTATAATGAGGTTCTACTGTAGTTAGAGTGTGTCGAATATCTACATCTTCAACGTTTCTGCGACTAATCGTGATGAGCTGAGAGTGGGTGGTTGTCCAAACCTCGCACATTTTTAATACCCGTATCGTTTCACAGAGGTATTTCTCCTTATGGTCCGTCCGGAGGAGAAATAATCTGAAAAATTCCCGAATTCCACGGGATTGAATCTGACTCCTCCAGTCCGTAGTTCAGCACCACAATTGGGATTGGCTCCCAAAAAAATCAATTGGCTCCGCAAATATTAAAGTCAAAATTAATTGTTTGATCATTTCGTAAGAAAAATTGCTGAAGTTAAACTAAATGCATAATTAATTTAATTCTCTTTTAAGTGCAACTGAAGAAATTGTTGATGATTTTGATGATTAAAAAATTAGTTTTTTTAAAAAAAAAAATAATTTGTGTTTTCTGTCCCTTGTTGAAAATTAGGGAATCATCGATTAGTTGAGAACCCCTACTTTACATTGTTGCAATGCATGGATGAGTTTGTCCAATACCATGCCACTGATGATGTGTATTAGTTTGAGCAACAAACATTGAAGGAAAAGAGATCAACAAAATTAGTTTTCATTCAGTGAGAAGAAAAAAAGTTAAAACCTAGTGCAGAAATTAGTTGGAAATAAACTCGATTCACAACTTTCACTTCTCAAACATTGTCTGTCGTTATGTTTTAATATTAAACAAAATTAAGTAGATCTAATGGTGCTATTTTAATTTGCAACCCTGGCCTTCCACCCAATTAACAGTTGACTATCTGTGTCAGTTATCACTAAATTCTAGTATAATTGAAGCGTAACTCTGAATTCTTCGACTTTTAAATCCTCTTACCTCTTCTGTTTCCTTCAAAATAAAAAAAAAAGAAAACTAGTAATACTAACAACTAGGTTCAATTTCCAGCGCAGTCGAGGATTTTTCCCTGGACGTTTCACCTCCAGACGGTTCCTAGGATTCACTCAGTTCTTTGTAAAATGAGGACCAGGTTTCTTCCTGGGGTTAAAGACGAGAGGATGTCAGACTGATCCCAAATTCCTCCAATGGCTTTGAAGGGGCCTGTATGACCTTTAAAGTGGAATCATTTAACTAATAATAAATATCAGCATCCTCTTATATGGAAGATGGAAAGATTGTATGTACCATATTTTTTTTCTCCTGTTACTGTTTGCCAATCCCAATAATAGTAATAAATTACAAACAATGGTTGCATGCACAACTAACTTATGTTGCATATAAAAGAACTGAAAGAAACCATGCAAACATGTTTTATTTATTAGTGATCTCTTGCTGAATATTTTTAAGAGCTAAGACAACGGCAGTACTCTTGAGGTTAAGTGTCTCCTAATCAGATGACTCATTTTAATTAAAAATCCTCTATTGATTCGTGTCAAGCAGTGGCCGTCTTTTAACACATCTCAAAGTTTTCTTAATATTGAATTCACAAATTAGAAGATCAATAATTGAATTTCTTTAGTTGGGAACTTCTTTATAGTGATAAATAAAGAAAAAAATAAACTTCTATAAAGAAAAAAAATAGTTAATAAATAAATAAATTATAGTCAAGACGTAAAATTTAACATGTTCTAATTTTATATTTATAATTTTACTCTTAATAAATTATAAACAACAACAAAAATAACGTGTATTACGAGCACTAACATCAAAATATAAAACATATAAAGTCGCCAAATACCGCACCCCATTTTGTTTTTCATTGTAATTTCTCTAAATTTACGTATAAAACTTCAAAAACAACACCATTTTACTACTTATTTATTAGTGTATTAAAAAAAAGAAACAATATTGTGCTTTCTAAGCAAATAATTGTAATTTTGAGCTCGAAACGTAAACAATAGTTTTCTCAAATTTATAATTGTGTGTTCCTAATGTCGCCCCCGGATACGGTATTAGGGACACATAAGTAATGTACTAAGAACAAGTTGAAGTACTGCAAATGTTTTTAATTATTTTCTATATTAAAGTTACAAAATCATGTTTTAGTCTAACAAAGTAAAGTTTTAGTCTTCTATATTAATTCTCCAAGCATGTAGCACAAATGAACCTAGGATTGTCGCAGTCTTCTGCAGTCTTCATAGCACCAAGTAAAACATTTAGTGCATCTTATCCACTTTTCTCCACCTCGATCTTCCGAAAAGTTTTTCTCACAGAAAGGGCAAATAGCATCGTTGTCATCGTTGTCTTCGTCGTCTGTGGAAATCAATGGAGGTTCCTCAACTGTCTCGTCTTCCGACGAAGACTGTCTTTTCGAACATATCTTTTTTTTTTGGCAGGTGAGTTTTTATCTTTACTATCAGTTCGCCTCTTTCTTGTACGTTTTTGTTTTTGCGCTGTCCGTTATTTTCTCTTGCTTCTTCTTTTCTGATTCTTCTAATTGTTTTTTATGAGGTTTAAAACCCATCTCCTTCTTTCTCACTGCGTTCACTGCTTTAATCATAGCATCTACATCCCATGTCTTCTTTTTTGGCATCGAAAGTAGAAAAAATAACAAAAAATGAAACAAAAATGTGTCATTAACAACACATGAATCATTCCTAATGGTGTGCCTAATACCGCACCCGGAGCGATAGTAGGGACACCACTGGGTGCGATATTAGGCTGTTTGACATTTTTCCTTGACCAAACAAAAAAAAAAATTTACAAAATATAACCTAAAATTTGAATGAATCCGTTTAAATCTTTGATAATAACGGTCTAAAACTATAGGTAACTATATTGTATTACAGACAAACCCTTATGCTATATGTTACTGCAAAGATTTTGGAAAAAAACTTACATTTTCAATATAATGTTATTTTTCTTCTGCACGCGATAATTTCTGTAGCTCCTTCCTTCACAAGTCAAAATGTCCGAATCAGGTGACCTGTTATTTAGTTCCGCAACTGGATTACACATGGCACTGCCTGTTTTCAAGAAACCAAGGGGTACGGAAATAGGGCCGGGTGCGGTATTTGGCGACCTTACCTTATGCACAGAACTAAAGATTCACTGAGCTGTTTTTGGAAACTTCGAAAAACAGCCCTGTGAATCTTAGTTCTATGCGTTTTATGCTTTATATTTTAATTATAAGCATAAAGTAAAGTAAAGGAATTGAAATAAGAGTTCTTGGGCAATAAATTAATCAATTCTTCAACCTAAATGACAAAAGTATTAAACTTTCATAAAATTAAATTTAAACATTAAGACATTATTAAAACTCTTAAATTTTTTTTAACTTTTTTAAATTTTTTAAAATTATTTCTTTCGTCATTTGTTTTCAACATTTTCTATTGTGCTATTTATAAATTAAAGGAAACCTGCTTTATTTTTGAGAATAAGTTTAATTTAAATTCAGTAAACGTAATTTAAATTAGGAATTTAGTTTATCGAGTACTAAGTGTTTCGAGTTATTAGACAACTTTAATTCCTTTCTGATATTTTCGTATTAGAAATGAAAGGTTTGAAAAAGGTTGGTGCTCTTTTTTTGCAAAGGAAGACTATAAGAGAATTTGGTTGTACTTGTAAGTTTCTAACGTTGACTGTATAACTATGTCTATTGATTACCAATATATGGAAAAAATAAGCCTATAATGTACAGAACATTTTGGGAACTTGGATTTAAAATAAGTCTTTTCAAATTGTACAGAGTAAAAGATACAAATAACGTGTCACAATGGCTCAGATTGTTCTCTTTGTTCATGCAGGGAGCGTCTCTTTGCCCTTGTCATTTTCCCAGTTTCTAGTAGCTGGTGTTAAATATTGATTGTGATTCTTCGTTTTAGATGAGGATCACGTTAGTTTCGTTTTCGACCAAATCTTCAGTTCTTCTGTACTATTCTAGATACAGCAGTAAATGAGCAATTTTTAAATAAGATTAACTGCGGAGTTTATTAAAAATTAAATTCATTTAAGTTTATGAACGTCAAAAACTTCTATGAAAGTTTATAAGAATATGGAAAAAAAAAATTGGCTTAAACATGCTTGAGGTAACGATTCATTGTACTGCATTAATATAACATTAATTAATCAACTTATATAATTGGCTAAGTTCGTTGTCTGTCTGTCTGTAACTCGATATAATTAAGCTATTAAGATAGATCCAACGGTTCTCAATGGTACCATTGAATCAAGGGTACTCAAATTGGATGAAAAATATTAGTTCATTTTGTCATTCCATGTTGTTTCCATGAAATTTTATCCTTGGAAACTGACCTAGACAACTGAAATTCTAACAAAACATACGTTCAAAACCAAATAATTTTGTTACCACTGCATCCATTTTAATGAAATTTGGCATACTTAGTCAGTTGTTTACGATGATTTCGAAACTCAAAACCATTTTTGCCGTAGAAGCTTCGTTCACAAGTTAGCGCAGTATTTAGATTACAAAGGTGAGTTTTAAATTCCTTTTAAATTCCTTAAATTCCTTTTTGACCTTTTATGGGTCAAAAACAATAATTATTCCATTCTTACTTTTAGTAAAATTTATTTACAAGGACAAACTTTAGATATGGTTGGTATTTATTTACCAGAGCCTGTTTTTAGTCATGGACAGTTATATGTTGCTATTTCTCGAGCACGTCGTGCTTGCGACGTCAAAATCAAAATTCTTGACCGAATAGATCAAGGACATCTGATAGAAGGATCAGATGCTGTTTTTACAAAAAATGTAATTTATAAGGAGATATTTACTTTATAGTTGATAGTTGATAATAAAATGATTTATCAGATTTTTTTATGCCTGTCGTTCGACAGGCTTTGCTGCTAGTATATTATAAACATTTGGTAATTTGGGAAAATATTGAAGAAAATATTGAAGAAATAGAATAACAAAATCTCAATACAATAGTCTTGAAAAAATAATAAACAATAAAATACGAAATGTACTATCAACAGATTTTTTTTAATTACAGATTTTGTTATTCAAATTTGTTTCTCTGAAAACGAAACATTTATCCGAAACATGTTGAGAATAGTTTATTAAAAGTTGGTGATGATTGACCCAATTTGTCTATCCGTTATTACTTTGTAAACTTTTAGGCTGAGTAATTTTTTCTTAAACTTTTTTCTTATACGGAATCTTAATTCCATATTTCTTAATAACTTCTCATTGAATGTTTCTACACTCTTAATTTGCTATTCTCTTATCTTATATAGGTTAAAAGTATTTAGTAGAATTCGCTTGAATATCAAGAGAAGCTTCACAATATGTATTCAAATAAAGAAAAACACTTCTAATCTAATGGTAATTCGTACGGAAAAAGAAAAGTATATTCTATTACATCTATCATGGAATATTAAATTCTGATTTTGCTATTGAGATTGGGTTAATTACAGTATTTCTCGCCCAATCAAACAAAACCACACTACAGCCAGTTTCAGAAAAAGATCGGGAGTGACGTCAGGTGTAGGAATCTCGTGGCGAGATGGTGTAAGCATCCGTCTTTCATGCTAAGGTTCGCTGGATCGATTCTCCTACATTCCTTTTTTGTTTTTGTCTTTTTCTTTCTCTCTCTCCAGTTTTTTTTTTTTTTTAATTAATCCTGTTTAAATTGCACATATTTTACTATTATTTGACTCGCCAGTCAAATCGTAGGCCTACGCAAAGGCTGACCTTTTCGATTAACTTGAAAGCACATTTGAGGAGACACGTGCAAGCTAGTGGAGGCAGCCATGATGTCAAGTAGTTCAACAACTTAATAACCAATGGGATAATTGATTTTTACTAGTTTGAAAATTTCCACAAAAAATAATTTTAAACACTTTATTACATATCAGTACAAACTTAAAGTAATTTCACATCATACAAAACCTTTTGCTTGCACGATATTTACAGAAAGGTGGAACTATGTTTCGGATATTGTGTAACGTGGTTCAATGACGTCATCCTGATCTTTTTTTGAAACTGACTTTAGTTTGTGATGGAGAAAATCTGATATATTTAAACATTGATTCATTGTGTTCGTTTGTCTAAATATTCCTCATTATTTTATGTTTGCAGACCAATGTGTTAACATTATTCCGTAATTTCATTCACCGCTTTGACAACAAATAAAAACTTGTTTTTATTACGGTAAATATGAAATTTATTTTTTTAAAAAAAGCGTTCTATATCAAGATTAAATCCCCAGTTTGTTTCTCTGCTCATTTAATGTAATTGCAAAAAGAAACTTCAAATACATTTGAGGGGCCCAGTGGAAAAGGGGCACATGCCACCTCTATATGGATTTTGATTTTTTGCTATTGTTGAGTAGATCCTGCCGTCTAGTATCTATTCTATTAACCATCATCTTCAATCGCCATCTACTTTCACTGTAAGTTTAAATATTTACAAGGAGATACCAACTCTCCACAGGCAATTACTTTTTCTAAAACTTGCTTTCCTGCAAAATTTTCATTTGGTGGCATGTGCCTCTTTTCCACTGAGCCCCTCATTTTCAAATTTAATTTCCCTCTACGTGTAAATATCCACTGTTGTTCAGATTTCTAATAACGATTTTGAGAAATCTAGAGCGTAATAATATCTGAAAACTTAAAAAAATCAAGTTATGATTCATTTATCTTCTTTATTTTTTTTTAATTCATCTCAGTTATAATTCACATAATTTCTTAAATTTTTTCTTGGATTGATTTTTTTTCCCCAGTTGACTATTTCCTGTGACATTCTGAAAAAGCTTTAGAAAAATGCTTGACAAATATTGAAGAAAAATTCATTTACGTTAAGGCACTATCGTAAGATATATTGAGCTTAATTACATATTATGATCACTTTAGAATATAATTAAATTTAATTTCATTCAACACAATTTTTTTTTAATCAGTAGGTCACTGTAGATTGTTCTCTAAATAAAAGAAAGTTCCAAAGCTACGTCATCTAAAGAAAACAAATTGATGTATAAGGGTCATGTGTATATCCGTCTCTATGAGGATGGGTGCATAAGTTTTAGTGTGTATTACCATTGGATCACAATAAATAACTAACTATGTAAAGTTATTAGCAAACATACAGATTACTTTTAATCTTTCTGAATAAAAAAAAACAACTTTCATATTAAAAAGTCTATTCTCGTCAGTAATTAGTTTTAATTCTATATTCCTTATTCAGCTATTTGAGGTTTTACATATTACTGTGCTTTTAAAGAGTTTTAAAAGATTTACTTCTCTTAGAAACCTCAAACTAGGAATAATAAAAATGGTAAGAAATTTAATATTTTTTTTTTTTATTTATCAAGCTGTTCTTTCAATATTAAGCGTTCGGAATAATTATTTGCATTTTCCTGAAATCCTATATCCATTATCTGATAAAACTGTTATGTAGAAAACGTTTAGCGATTATCTTAACTGTATTTTTTTTAATTACTAACTATTGTTAGTATGACTTTCAGCTCAAAATATGATTCTAATGGCTTTTCAAAAATTACTGTATTTTAAAATAAAGCTGCTTCTTAAGTAATCAGAGTATTGATATTTAAAAAGAGCAGTAAGAACAAAAAAATGGAGTAAAAAAAATAATATCATCAAATTCCTCTCTCTTGACAGAAGTTTACGATACCAACAAAGTTATTTTAATATTTTGGTAATTCTGTAACTTCTAAACAGTCCCACGAAAATGAAGATAGTATTGGAAATGAAATGTGGTTTGTTAATGTGGTTGAAGGTTCGTAAAATAACAGTAGCTCAGTTTTATCAAGTTTTGGGTTAGTAGTTTCTTACGACTAGGTTCAGAATAAACAGAAATTAAGGATTTGAGTTAGATCTTGTTGATGCGTATTGGGAGAAACGTAATTATGAAAATTTTACCCTTTATTCAAAATTGAATTCCCATTTAATTAAAAAAAAATGACTTAAAAACATTTTATTTGCGTTCGTTTTTCCTTTTAAACAAAAAGTCTAGAATTTGGATTAATTTGTGTAAATCTGCAGTTTGATGATAAAAGCCTTCAGCTACTCAACTTGAGATGCTTACAGACACAGAATGGAAATCAATGCTTTCGTCGCTCGTTCTTATTCCGCTGAACATCGAACAATGCCATCTTCCTGGATTTATATGGTGCAAATTTTAAGAAACACGATTTCTCTCCAGAGAGGCAAGCTTAGTAACAGGTCAAAATAGAAAGCATTTCCAGTCTGATATTATGTAAATTCTTCTATTATAAATATTATTTGGGTAATTATTATGAGCTCAGACTTTATTGTACTTCAACGACCTTTCATATGTGAACATTTTCATTTGGTCAGACTAATTATCATTCATCAGTTCAATTTGGAAGCTTAAGTAAATGATCACTCATATGCAAGTTCATTCTACCTTACAGTTTATTGATTGTTTAGTAAATTCGCCAAATTGATTATTAGTCTACTGCTTTCCATTTTTTAAGTTTCTCAACGCAAATTCTTGCTGAATAATCTTCATTAGAACAGATAAATGAT
>JAFIDM010009631.1:113626974-113652049 GCA_023159025.1 Thereuonema tuberculata
GATAAATGATATAAATTTTGTCTTGATTAGCGAAGAGTGATAAAACATTGCTTTCATTTCTTTCAAGCGAACATTATTTGTTACTAAAAAAAGTACGGAAAATAATAAAAGTATTACTTAACAGGTTTATCACAGAATAACATTAATCATCTGTAATAAGAACCGAAAAATTGAAATAGGTCACATCTACGAATGACGAAAACAAGTGTCTTGGAAGAAACATAGCAAACAGGGTTTCCAATGTTTACAAGTCTTTTTTGTTTTCTCTTTGTCCTGAGTCAAAGCACAGTATTGCATTTCTCTGTTACAAAAACAATGGATTCGTCATAAAGAAGTTGAAATCCTGGGGCAACAAACATCGATTACGAAAAGTGTTTACGTGAATCTTGAACAATTTCTGTAATTTCTTTAAGAACCTATTAATATGTGACGTAATGTTGATTGTATAAAATTGATTTGAGGTAACTTTCTTACTTGGAAATGTCTGATAATAATTTACATCTGAAATTAGGAGAATCAATGTTTGGTTTCTGGATGGCTTATTATTAGCGACCCTACATATATAGCGTAAAGGGGGAAGCTTTTAAGATTTTGTCCGTCCGTCTGTCACCACCTCTACAACCAAAACTATAAGTCGGACAGCTATGAGTCATACGTTTTTCGAAACTTTAATGACAGGAAAAAATACGAGTTTCGATCTGCGAAACCTTTCCTGTTCCGGTTTCATAATACTTAAAAAAGAGTATCCTCGATACCCTACAGTCATTCTGAATGCTTTTATTCATCTGGTGTGGCCATGACCATAAAGTGCTTAATGCACTGTGTTGTGTATTTAACAAGGTTCGAATCCTGGTCACAGTGACGGTTTTTGTTTTTTTTTCTCTTTTGTCTTATTCTGATTTTATTTATTCTTCTATTTTTTTTAATTACATTTTATTTTTATTTTTTTATTTTTTTTCCTTAATTTTATTTTATATTTTTATAATCGTTATTTATAGAAAATGAAATATGTACTGAGTCGCTATGATTTCGTGTTACAAAATGACCATTTTAATGCCTTGCTATAATGATTTTTTTTTTTCCCTGAACGAATAATTATTGAGTTTTAAGATAGTATAGTTCGCATTCAGTTTTTAAACTCGTTAGAAACGAAGTAAAAGATAGCAGTGAAATAAACGGATTATCCATTAACTTTTGAAGTAAATGAATTTCAGTATTTTGGCAGTCTTGGAAATTGCTTTTTCTTAGAGTTATCTTGATCCTTTCTTTTTTAAATGTTGGTTGTAAGTTCTCTCTTTCCAATCATGATTAATCTATTGGAACTCGTTTCCTCGGAGAATTGGTTGTTTCAAAAAATCAATAGAACATCATTAACAAAAGCCATCCAGTGAAGGTTTTTCCTCAAGATACGTTGCCTAAGCCGCAATGCTTGTTACACTGCATGTAAATTTCAACCGATGTCAACCAGCCTTTCTTCAACTTTATCTCTGCTACTCAGTAGACGTTAAGAATCCCTAGCCCCTGTAATGATTTTTTTTCCCTTCATTGTCTGACTTCCTTTGATCCCAGTTGGAAAGTTAACCTTTTGACCTGTGTAATCATCATCATCGTTATTTAAATAAGTTCCTAAATAAACTGAATTAAATAATGTAAGCGAATAAATTAAACAGAAAGAGGAGCTTTATTTGTTAAATATAAATGGTTTTAAAAAATACCTATTATGTCTAGGGACTTTTTATTTTTTTTAATCAAACAGTAATTGTTGAAGATAAAATTGGTAAGCTAAAAATATTTGCTAATAGGAATTGCCTGAATTTTACTTACTGTTATTTAGCTGTGAATCGGTTGCAGTTAAATGTTTTGTTAGTTTGATGCAAGTAAAATAAATACAGTAGAACCCCGGAAATCCGAACTAATTGGGGCTGTGTTCGGTTTCGGAAATGTTCGGATTATCCGAAAGAAACATATTAGTACTCTACATTGTAGGCCTATACAGTACGCAGTTACAGCTATGGTATTAGCTCCCACTTGGCAACGTACCGTAACAGTGAGACAGAAGAATGAGGGTTGTTTGACCTTGTGGGGGTGAGGAAAAGCTTTTGAATTGGTATTACGCTACGTAGAACAACACTCACACTTGAAGTGTTTCTCTACAGGGCTATGTTGTCCTGTGGGTCGCGGGAAATAAGACAGGCTCTCTGCGTTTCTTGATCAACGTGACTTAACTTGAGTTCGGGTGGTCAGTCCGACGCCCACCCGCCTTTAACCCATGGGAAATAAACCCTCCATCCATTCTTTAAAGGGCAGGGTAGATCCTACGAACCGTCGGGAGGAGAATTAAGCATGGAAAAATCTCCGACCTCCGCCGGTGATTGAACCCGGCTTATCCCACTTGGCCACCAGATCCACAACTAAACAATAATAAAAAATACATATGTAATTTCTTGATAAACCTTTCCCAGATAATATTGAAGATCTAGAGTTTTCAAAATTTGAAGACAGTTAACAAAAGTACAGAGATTTTAAAAGAGATGATTTTACTTCGGTAGATTGCAAACAAAGCGTTGATTCCAAACGATATTTGGATCATTCCTGAACTGCACCAAGTGAAGAAATTGATCTTCAGGTGATCATCCTTTTTTTTTTTTTTAAGCTTAGAATTGATCTTGGCTCCAATTAGCTTCAGTATTAGCTCATGTCGCAACTCTGTTGGATTCAGTTCGACTTAATCCAGGAGTAACTTACGATTTTTGGAGAAACCGGCCCTAAGAGAAAACGTTTAGAGTTACCGGTAATCAAAGTTGTGATCTGTTGTACATACTTTTTACCTCAACAGTAAAACTTGATTTTAATATTGTAAACGTTTACTTATGTATATAAAATTTCATTAAAATATTGACTTCAGAATTGTACAACAAAATGTCACTTGCAATTTAGCAGTTAAAGCATTAGAAAGGTAAATTAAAAAAAGAAAGAAAGAAAGATAAATTAAATTTTAAATTATTTTTATAAAAACGCTGAATTATTTATAAATATAAATAACTGTTTTCTTTTTTATTTTTTCCCTTGAACTCTGTTTTAAGCAAAAATACATGTAAATAAAAATACTAAGATGTCCAAATATTATTTTAGACAAGAAATAGGTTTTCAAAGAAAGAATGTGTTTTTATTTAATATGTCTGTATAGCATTGAGTTAAATACTTATCTTGTTAATTTTGTGACTCTTTAATTAAATTCGTAGTTCATTAGTACGTTGGTTGTAAATTTAGATGGTTGACATTAAAAATAGCAATTGTAATTGAATGACCGAAGCACACTTTGGTTTATCATTTCAAATAGACGACTTTTGATCCTTGATCTGTTATTTTTAATGCTTAGGCTTATTGTAATGTTAATGTTATCCATTTTATTTTTATCTCATTTTAAATAATGAGATTCTAGACGCATTTCAGATTCTTAATTATTATTATTTTTGCTTAAACAATAGATAATATTTAATACGAATTAAAGAAACATCTCGTGAATAAAATAATTTCTTTTGAGCTGTTTCAAATCGATATTCTGCGGTGGAGAGATGCATTAACTCTAAGAATATCGACAGAGCCATGTGGGTTGCTTTTTTTTTTTCCTCATTGAAGATAATATGTTTTATTCATCACGAAGTTTTCAGTCAATATGGGTTACCTATAGACAAAAGCAGTTTTCTTGTAATTGGAACTGACTTTGCTATTAAAGACTTATCGATCCTTATGGTATAATCATGTCGTCTTCATAATTTAAGTCCTTATCGACGTTTTTATAGTCCATTTCTTCCCTCTTCCCCTTAATTTATTTTAAGCTGATTACAAGATGTAGATTACGAATTACGAAAAACTATTTTGCAAAATTATTTACTAATCTAATATTTCAGTTGTAGCTCAGATATTCTAAAAGAAACAGTCGACATTACTGGAATCTTTGACGTTGGTCTCCAGTTTATTTTTTCATTTTGCTGATTCTCCTCCTTTGTATCTCCTACAAAGAATATTATTTAAATATTTGGCATTTGTTTAAGTATTGGGTGAAAAGTTGTTCTTGAAACTAAGGTTCATCACTGAATATATTATTATCAGTTAATTTACATTTCTGGGAAGGAATCGAATCCAAATTAAGATTAATACGATTAATTTCGTTTTATTTGAAAAATTTGACGAAATTAAAGAGGATAACTTATGAAGTGAAATAGATGTGTTCTTAGCAGCAAGGGATTTGAAAGTACTTATATTCCAGTGCAGAACTATCTACTCAGTTGTTATTTTTAAAATTTCGTTGGATTTGAAGTGTAAATAAAATGAAAGTTTTTTTACTTCAGGCTATTACATGTTTGGAGATCATCTGGAACAGATAACATATTTTGCATTTTACCATAAAATTTATTTTGTTTACAATTTTAAATAAAATAAAAATGAGTAAAAGAAGAGGAAAATCTCAACTGAGAGCGAATTGATTGCTCAGAAGGGCTTCTTTTAATTCCATCCTTTCTGTACAAATTTTTAATTGTAAAAATAGTAAAACAGGTATTAACTTGGTTTTTCATTCGATTAATTCATAAAGCGGTAGAGAAAAAAAGCGTCAACGAAAATTAGAAAGAATTTTGAAAACTGTTCAGTGAACCAAAGAAAAACAGAATTCTTAAAAGCAACAAAGGTAAACCTTATCATTTTAAGTAAAAATAATCAAGATGGTTTGTAGAGACAACGATCTCCTTTTGATTGGAAATGTTTAAACTCCTCTCCGAATTCGAATTTTTAAATAGCCTAATTACATTTTAATTAGGATTTATTCATTATTTCAGAAAAGATGTTTTAAGAGTGGCGATTAATAAAGGATTTTTTTTTAATTAACACATTTATTCAATTTTACTAATAACCTCATTATGCTTTTTTTCCCGAAGCATAATCAGATCAAACGAAGTCAAGAAATCTTGTAAAATGAAATAAATCAGACTGAAAATCCGGTGCCCAAACCAGCCTGTAGTCTTCCTTCATTCTTATCAGATGGCATAGCAAGTTTAATGGCTTTAAGAGCAAACACGTCTAACAGTACAAACAAACACTCTGTGTGTTACATACAAAATGTTATACAGGTGATAATTGGTCAGAAAAGTGACTTTATATTAGGTTCCATGACAACAATAAGAATGACTTAAGAGTTTTGATCTTTTAAACTGTCGTTACTTAAAGAAAATAAGATAATTGGAAAGATCGTTATTTAACATTTCAAACGAAGTTGAAATGAAGATCTAATTCCCGCTGCTCATGAATTTCAAGTCCTGCAACTGCAGTAACATTGTTTAGGAAT
Organism: Thereuonema tuberculata; assembly: GCA_023159025.1. Classification (NCBI taxonomy): domain Eukaryota; kingdom Metazoa; phylum Arthropoda; class Chilopoda; order Scutigeromorpha; family Scutigeridae; genus Thereuonema; species Thereuonema tuberculata. The sequence continues at coordinate 113,632,316 of JAFIDM010009631.1, forward strand.
ACAGATGGATGTTCCACAACAAATATCTTGATGTCATTCACTCAGATATCAAGATATAGTTGAAGAATTGTAGTTTCTTTACTTATAGATTCAATTCTATTTTGGCATTGCTATTTACAGCATACATTTATCCATTTACATTCATCCTAATGGAATAATCATCGGAATTGCAGTGGAGCCGCCAAAGCAAAAATAAACAATAAAAAACTCACTTAATGGAATTTATATATTTACAACATATATTTGTGTAAAAACATAAATATAAATATTTATTATTAACAGTAGCCAGGTTTTGGGATGCCCTGGACGAATGTTCGTAAATGCCGCCCTAATTCGACCTTAGCAAATGCAAGGCTCGATTTGAAACTACCTCCCCCACTCCCAGGATAAAATAAAAACAAAAACTAAATACATTCAAAGGCCACTGCTCATTCTTCGTTTGCCACCTTTTTTATCGTCCTTCGAATAATGGCGTCCTGGGCAGGCGCCTTCACTCGTCCCTTCTCCCAACCAAATATCAACAAGGATAACAGGATAGAAGCCTGAGCTCATAAATCTGAGAACCATTAAGAAGGAAATTCGTAGGAATCCATGCTTTTATTCATGAGATAAACTAAATGTTATTAGAATCGTTTGCCTGCTGCATTCTAAATCTCTATTGCATCAGACACTTCTGAAACAAAGGTCTAAGTGTGAGGTCGGCGATGCAGACGTCTTAAGTGATTAATTAGTTTCGAATCTTTTCCAGCTTAATTCCTTTTAATTAATTTCGCTTTCATCTGAGTAACAGAAGGGCCGACTGCGATGACAAGATCTGCCTTTAATGCCATTTATTAGAATTGTACCTAAGTTTATTTAAATGTCGCCTACTTAATGGAGGTACTATTATAATTTACAAATATGTTAAATAACTTTTATTAATAATATAATATAATACAATATAATATAATATAATATAAAATTAATATTAATTTTAAAAAGACAGTTGTCACTGCTATTAGTAAAATTAATAGCTGTTAATAGTAGTTAAACAATAGTTATTAAAAGACCAAACCTATAATAATTATTTTTAGATTGAATTAAAACATTTTCCTGGTACTTATTTATTTGAGTGAAAATGTTTTTATGGAGTTCAATCTAAGAAAGATATCTTATATGTGAGTAATCTTTTTATATATCTATTACTTTAATCTAGTTTGCTTTAGTTCACTTGAATGTAACGAAATAATATTTTTGTTTTTATGCCTTTCGCTTAACGTGGGATTAAAATGAAAAGAATATTAAATTAAAGGAATTTTTCCAGGATATCTAAAATTCATCCATAAACATTAATGATTCAAATAGTAATAATGGATGTTATGATGGAAGTTAGAAACAAAAGGGTATAATTGACGTTAAATCATAGAGATAACTGTAAGTTAATTTACTTTTATGAAATAATGTAAGTAAATACTTGTAAATACTTTTGCAATAGAAGATAAGGATAGTAGTTAGTTGATAGGCAGATATTTCCCATAAGAGTATCCGTTGACTAATGGGGAGCCGAAGATATAGACTCCGTCGTTTCAATGACCATTGACACTAGATGAGATGGGTAGCACAATGCTCGTCCGCCTTCATCTCCGGAAAAAAACAATACAGGTTTTTAGAGAGAGAGAGCTTGGTGAACCCTAGGGCTCGTCCGGAGATGAAATAATCCAAGAAAAATCTGGGGATTCAGACCTGAACCGATCCTGCTATCCAATACTTGTACCACTGAACCACCGGGCCAAAACTTAAGTTTAGTTGAGTAGTACCTGCTAAATTGTAGTTGTTGTTTTCTTAAAATCTTACAGTTTAGACTTCATCCAATTTTTTTTTTAATTTTTTGTAAGCCCCTAAATAAGATCGAAATACTTCCTTCGTTATTAGACCGTAGGTTAAACTGTAAAAAGAACTTTAGAACTGGATCTGTTGTTTCCTGTTGTATAAATTGATGATGGTTGGTTCGTGTTGTTTTAATCTTAGTTTTTAGTTTAAAAAATAAGCACAGAAAGTTAGATGAAAGAAACCTTGCAGTCAATTGTGAATTGTTTCTTTACACTTGAACGAATAATACATATCTAAAAATGGCTAATGCTACAAAGGACGGAAAAGTATTATTCTCCAAATGGGAACAGTCATCATAGTTTCACCATAGAAATAGAAATATGGCATCAGATTTTCACTCATATTTATAATTATAACTAATATATTCATACTATACTTTGTTTATTTTTTATTAATACAATAAAAAATTTAACTAATTGTAAGTATGTATCTACATTCATTTTGAAATTACAGATTTTATGAATAGTAAAAAAAAAAAATAATCATAAATTTGTATCTTTTAAATAGCAGAACTTTTTGATTACTCTGTGGATTTCAGTTTTAAGATGAAGGGTATAAGGTACAGAGAAAATGATAGAATAATCAGTGATGAAATCCTTCGATGGATTAAGATGGAAAGTAAAGAACTCGCCCTAATGGCTTTACTTATTAAGACAATAAATTTCTTAATCATTTCTTAGATTTCATCTTTTGTTGCAATGGGGATTATTTATTTACAAGATCTTCCAATGATAAAAAAAATCACATTATGTAGAATTTCATATAATATCCACGTCCCAATAAAAATCTAGAAAAAAATAAAAACAATACTGGGTGAAATCCGTAATCCCAACCATCAGATTTACTCCACTTTATAAAATCCTTATGGATTAAAAGATAATTTTATTAAAAAAAAATTACAGTAAAGAATAAAATAAAGTATAAGTTAATGAAATGAAAATATTGAGTCAGACATTCTTATTCATAGAACGGTATTAAGTGATTATGATCTTTTGAATTTTCAATAAAGCTTATTTCCTAATCACAAAAGGTAAAAAGAAAAAGATTTGATGTGTCAAATTTCTAATATTATCAAGGACAGCATTATATTAATTCTGACCGTAAAAGGAACTCAGATTGTACGCAGCATTAAAGTTTCAGCTTCCATAGATGAATAGTTTCTAAGTTGTTTTGATCAGAGACAGATGCATTGGTTTCGACTTTAGACACAAGTATATGCTTTGTTGTGCGTAGCAATGCTCTATTGTTAATATGTGCATTGCATTTAATTTCCTATACTTGATTTTTTTTAATTCGGGATAACCGTCGTATAATAAAATTACTAGAGGAAATGTAAAATGTTATTATTTTCCTTCAAAATAATTTCTCTCTGCAGTTATACACTTCATCCATCGACTGAACCCCTCTGCCAAGATTATTTCAGTACTTTCATGAAAGACATTTTGTGGTATCTGTTTCAGTTCTGCTGATGTTAGCTCAATCATCTCTGCACAACTGTTAAATCTTCATCCTTTACTGGCATTCTCAGCTCGAGAACAAGTGGTTGTCCTATGGGGCTAAATCTGGAGAATGTATAGGCTGGGGTTCTGACAGTATTCCTACCTGGTCTCACATCATCCTGCAGTGATTTCCGTCCCTTGGAAAGCCGCTTAGGTGATTCAAATACCTTACTTCTCAAAACACCCACTTCCTAGGCCTATGAATCTTCTTAAATGTTTCGGTTGGGGAGATACCAAGCGTTGACAAAATTTGATTGAAGAACAAACCTCAAACACTGACAGGGTACTTTAACGACATAAAAGCAATCACAAGTGTTTTTAATGATTTTACGAATATCTAAACCGTCGACACGGTTTACATGTCGGACCGTTAAGCTTGCGAGAGTCTGTTACTGTCAAAGGGTGAGGTTGTGCTTCATATCGTGACAAATAGTCTAAAGGTTTTCTCGAAATTAAAAAAATCAACTTTATAAATAAAGAGCACATTTTACCATTGATGAAGCTTCTTACCATATCAACATATTACAATGAATGGAACAAAACCATCTCTTATATAGTTTTCCAGATCTGTCTTTGCTCCACGCACTTTCGTAACGCACTTTCTCTGTGTGTGAAAAATAATTTTAATTTCCGGTGAAAACAGAAATAATTTGTTTTCACCGGAAATAATTTCTACAATGAAAAGTTCGCGATGGGAATCGACCCTTCAACCTTTCGATGTGAAGTCAGACGCCTTATCCATTAAGCGATGGGCACTACATTCGAATTATTGTTAAGTATCTCTTATCACTCCCCCTGCGTGTATGACACAATAGGAGAAGAGGCAGAGAAAAAAAAATAACTAATTAATTTTAACCTAATAGATTTAAATTTAAATGTTCATTTTATTAGCCTATTACAAGCGCAGGCCAGACGAGCATTAGATGCAGAAGCTCGCCCTTAGCAATGAACTGAAGAGTCGTTAGAGACATTTCTCGACATGAATTTTCCTACTAGTATTTTCACATTTTAGCCTCCATTTTGCCACATCACAGCCTGTAACCACAAGTGGTTGTGGATTTGACGAAATTGCTCTTGAAAATAAACTTAATAATTAATTGGTAGACTAATCTAATTGGAAGAGGTAGACTAACTAAGAAACCATATTCTTTATAAACTTTTGATAACATAGAACAGCCTATTAATTTATTTCCAGAAAATGTCAGTATTAAACAAATTGAAGTAAAATTTTAAAAATATTACTTTTAACCTAAAAGTAATATTTTTAGGTTAAAACAACATAAAATAAAAATAATTTGAAAATTCTCTCCAGTTGTAAAGTTGTTAAGTTGTAGTCTCTCCATTCAGTAAACAATTAGAGACTTCGTTGCTATTTCCTCTATTAAATCTACTTCCTATTTCTTTGTAATCCTAAACATCAGAAAAGATTGAAAATTAATTCACAATAAATTTACATGGTTTATCACGAAAACAGAAGATTTTGTTTATTTTGGGTGGAATTACTAACTGACAACATCAGTGCCCGAATATTACGAACTCACCAAGGCCACACGCATGCTCCCTGCATTTTTGGCAGCGTTTCACAAATGCCGGAGATTTCAATGCATTCTCTTCCGCATTAGTCGTGTATGTGTTGATATGTTGCCTTTTGGCACAACTGGGTTTCAGTCGCTTAATTCCAATCAAAAGGCAACTGATAGATTCCACGTTGACGTCATCAATTTTGATGTCATCATTCACAGATTAGCCATTTGTTCTTCGCCTTTCACTTCTTTTTTTTTTTTTTTTTCAATCCTTGCCTTCATTTCTGGCACGGAAAATGATCATAAGAAAAATATCGATTTTTGATCATACATTTTGTCATTGTTCACATTTCGAATCAGGCAGGGTCCCTTGTTAATAGTATTTGATCATTAATTCTTATGAATGAATTACTTTCTAATGCTTGCTGTCATAGATTCGAAAAACAGAAATAATAAATGACATTAAGAGCTATTTAACAAAAACATTTTCCTGGAAGTTTCATGGAGTTTCATGGAACATTAATTTGTTTCTTTTTCATTTTTGCCAATAGTTCATGTTTTGGGAAATAAGCTTATATTCATTTACTTATATATAATAAAAATATAGTTAATGAAAACAAATAAACTCAAATGGTTGAACAGATTAATTAAAAAAATTAAGGAGCTTCCTTGCTAAATTCGCAGACAATATCTAAATTACTGTATTTTTTACTTTGCTTGTTTTTATTTTTTTTAGGTAAAATCTAACATTTAGAATAGAACAAATATTGGGCTAATTTTACGTTGCTCTCTTGTTTTGTGCAGTCTATTTTAAATAGTTCTGGTCTCATGAAGGCCTTCTGTTGATAGATGTAAACTTTTTTGTAATGTTACTCATCTTATATTATAAAAGCGTTATTCTGTCTGTCATAAGACTTGACGTTTTTCCAATTTTGTGACCAAACTATAAGAGATAGATTGATCATGTAAATGGATAAAATGTGGAGCTTTTTAAGACAAGCAAAATGCTACAAAAATCTTTCGAAAAAAGTTTTTGGTTTCGAAGATGGCGCCTTTTAAAGGGTCAAATTTTGACTTTTTCTCAATTTAAACGAAACGTATAAAACTTGAAAGAGAACATTATATTGAGAAAATGTTGGTGTTTGAAAGTTCAATCGAACGATATAACAATCATTCACAAACGTTTCTGTGTTTGCAAGATACATGCAAAAATGTTTGTGGCGCAACCCGAGGTGTGAGGCGCCAACCTGCAATACACTTGAATTAAGCGGAGAAGGTCACAACAGGATGGGAAGTCGTGTATTCTCCGATCTCAATATTAATTTGCTATTAAAGTTTTTTTTTTTTTTTTTTTTAATGCTATATATGCAAGGGTTCCGGAGCGAAGCGACGGTACCCGGCTAGTTTATCATAGAAACAGATACTTACTAAGTTCCTATTTATTGCATTTTGGATGTCATTTCACTTTCTTTGTATCTACAGTTGTAGATTTACTAAATAAAACATTAAACTACCGTAACACAAAATCTATCTATGGATATAATAGATTCCAGTATAAACATACACTTTTCCAAAGATATTCAAATTCTATATGCAAACTCGTAGTGTTTTAACAATAAATAGTAAATGCTTTGATGACATTGAATTAAATTAAGTTACTCAATAGGCGTTAAGCTGAAACAGGCAATAGCTTGGCATGAATTATCGGCTAGTAATAATTTCGTTTCTGTCTTATGTTAACTATTCATTGCTCAACGTTGCATGGGTTAGGCTCAGTTACTGTAAAATAATTAGTTATTTAAGAGAAAAAGAATGATGCCATCGTTTTGCTCTAAAGAAAAGGCAGGAATGAATTAGTTTTAATGGTTCGTTCGCCTTAAGATTCTATCTCGTTTGTATTTAAACAAATGAATCTTTGTAACCAGTATGGTCAGAAAATAAATTCTTCTATTTAACAAACAAACAAACAAAAAATGCCTTTCTAGAATAAATTGCGAAGACTTCTACTCTTGTGAATTTCTAATCATATTTCTGTTCGTTTTAGGTTTAAAAAAAAGGTCAAATTAGGTCAAACACAACTTCTGAATGTTCTACTTAATTTTAAGGTTTTATTTAATTTAAAAGTTTCCTAAAAGTGTAAATTGTGTATTTTTTTTATCCCTGCACACATAATCATTTGAATTTTATATCGAAGTCATTTTTGCCCTTCATAACAAATGAAACTGTTCTGAAGTTTCCAAGAAAGTTTTAACTGTTCACTTGGAGATTCCTATGAACTTTAACATATCAGATATCTGTAACATACAACATGTACATTTAATAGCGATAACAAAGCCAACTGTTGAGCTCATAGTGATGAAAGAACGATATCATGAGCATTCATACAGAAATTCAAGTCTAAGACCAAAAAACGGACAAAAAAAGGCAGGACCATCCAAATTGCATGTACAAAATTTTTTTTTGAGTGTTAATGATTTTTAACTTTTATCTATCATTTCTTTACTGCGGTACAACAAAGCGAATCTTTAGGATTTAAACAGTAAATGAAATATAAAAAGGAAGCCGAATTACACAGAGTCAAGATGGTTCTGTTGTATTTGTTCGAATGTGTTAATATACGAGTGATTTTAATCTCGTTAATCTGTCCGAAATGAAGGGAAATCATTTCATTTTCTCATTTCGTATTTCTTACGCTACCACATCTGAAAAGAGAAATTGAATTTAAGAAATTATTCATTGGAATCAATGCCCGAATGTTATCTGTTTATATTTACATAAGAACTGAAAAATAGGTAAAAGAAAAATAAAATGCGAAGAGACTCTAAACTAAAACACAATTCAATTTTGTTCATAAAGCAAAGAAAGTTGAACAAACCAAGCATTTTCCTAATTTTTTCTTAGAAAAGTCTCCTAATTTTCTAGTCCTAACAGAAGCATTTACTCAATGTTAATTTTGATGCATAAATTAACATTTGTAATCATATCTGCATAGATGTAATCTGTATGTATAAAATCCCAATGACTATCTGTTTGTTCTTCCATTTGCACTTTAAATGTTTTCACTGGGATTGTGTCCCAGCACAAAAAAAGAACAAAAACAAATCCATTTTCGAAGTACACCGGCAAATTATTCTTTTTCATTTATTCATCCATCCATTCTATTTTCTATTTTATATTAACAAACCAGTCCATCGTCAAAAGATGCAGAAAAATTATTAACTCCTTCATGTTTTATAATTGAAAAACTTAGTGAAGAAAACACAAAACAAAATAAAGCTTAGGCTGTGGAACGACATGGAAGAAACAGAAATGAAAATGAAAATTTTGGTTACACTTTGTGGTTAAAAATTGTAATGTACTTTTTCTTTTCTAAATAATGAAAGAAAAAATATAGATAAATTATTGTTACATTTCTATTCTTTGTAATAAGTAAAATAGTATTCGCATAAACTGTACAGTAATTTCACTACTGTATTTATCTTACGTATTTATCTACGATATAATCTTTTTTTTTTTTTTTTTTTTTTCAAATCAAAATTCTCTGGTTTGTAAAAGTGCCACCATTCGCCTGAAATGAACTTATTACTTTTTCTTATTTTGTTTTGACATTTCATTGTAAATGCATTTCAATAGATGATGAAATCTATGGGGAATTGCTGGAATTCATTCCCCATTAATTGGACAAGGTCCAAATATTCATATCAAGTTTTATCTACAGTAAATAGTTAAATGTATTTGGTAATCTTGTAAAACTTAAGCTTTAGAATGTATACTTTTATAAAAAGTTATTGATCCTTAATGAATTCTAGCTGGTTTTTGACGTTCCTTCTTATAGTTTCTATTATGATTCATGATTATAATCTATAACCTGTTTATGGTTTAATTTCTGTATTTCGATCTTCAGCGGAGTCTGGGGATTTTTTTTTTTCTGTAAGGTTCAGACATTCTTCTGTCAAATGAGTAAAGGGTTTCTTTTTCAGGGAGTAAGGCTGGCGAGCGTCGGACTGGCCCTCTGACCTCAACTTCATCTCTTTCTACTATAACATTGTAATTAATAAAATAGGCAACGTTATGATAAGGAAACTTAACGTCTTACTTTTTCGATATTATTCCATTTCTATATATATATATCAACACTAATTTCTGAAAATTATCACCTAGTCGTTATAGATTAACAAAAAATTCCTACCTCCCTACTTTATCGAAAACTTCAGGATATGTGCGTGACCTTAAAAATTCTTAGAAATGGTTTTCATTTCAGGAAAATTGGATATTAGGGAAAGTAATATATTTTCGCTGATGCTCCCACATCTTGACTTTATATCCAAGATTACGCAACGAAGCACTATCTTTCCTACGACAACTATCCGTAGGGAAATCCAAGGAGGGTCACACATAATCTACAATTTTCTATAGAAGAAAAAAGTTTATGCAGAATTTCGTGTTTCTAGCTTTTACCGTTTCGTTGATATTTCGCGACGAAATGACCAAAGCCCAAGTTTTTTTTGATCAATGAATCCTGTCCTATATTATACTTTTTTCACGAACTATTCAACCAATAAAAGTGGCCGAGTCCCATTATAAGTAGTGAAGGTGTTCCACTACAGTCCCACTGTCCATCCAGAAAAAAAATAATAATAAAAACTGTCACCGATTTTTTTCCCGCGAACCACCAAAGGAGAACTAAAGAAACAACAAATGTTTAGCATTATGTTGTGAATCACTGTTTTAGTTTAGATAGTTGACCAATTATAAATGTTTCCCGATTCATTTTATTTTTATGTACTTGAATTTAGTAAATAATGTAGTGTTATCCATATCATGTTTTATTTAAGACATTTCTTTTAAAGGGAAAAAGTAAAGGAGAATGGGATCTGTCCCACCCCTGTATAGCGGTAAGATATATATATAAGGAAAGATCTCCATCAATAGAACATTTTTTATCATTGCGACTTGTCTCAATTATTAGTCCGTTCGGAGTTATATACGTCTAGATATGACGTTTGATTCATTGATTTGTGGTGAATGTGGGTGCAGGGAACCCAACCACCTACAGGCGGGGGGGGGGGGTGCTTGGCTTCCCTGCACCCACATTCAATCAATCTCACTGTTAATAATTATTATACGTAATTAATAATTAATATTATCATTTATTTCAAGTAAATAATAATTATTTACATGTAATAAATGAAAATAATATTTACTGTTACTAAAAATAATTATTAAATGATAATTAATTAATACATCCGGGAAGTAAGATGTCAATTGGATAAGTCATATCTAGATGTATATAACTCCGAACGGACTAATAATTGTGACGAGGCGTAACAATAAATTATGTTCTTTGTAAGGAGATCTTTCTATAGATATACAGTGATCCCTCGCTATTTCGCGCTTCAAGTCTCGCGGTTTCAGTGCATCGCGGGTTTTTCTCCAAGATAAAAACCTCAGCTACACCGTCAGCGACTCCAGCAGAAGAGCATCCGAGTGAACCTCAACCCTCTACGAGTGGGAGTGAGTGAGTGAATGTATAATATTAAGGTTTTAAAATTAAAAAGATTTGAGTAAAATATACTGTATTTATATACACTATACTGTATATAAATACAAAAATATACATATTTTAAACATTCTGGTACCCGTCCCCATTAACCGCGATAAACGAGGGATTACTGTACATCTTATCACTATACAGAGTGGGGCAAATTCCCATAGAGTTTGCCCATTCTCCTTTATAGTTCATTTAGCCTATGTGTAAATTTTAATTTTCTTCAGATTCTTTTTTATTCAAATAGTGAACATCATAATCTCCAAAGTAAATTATGGGCATGAATATAAAACACCTGTGAAATGTCACACGTCCGTTGAAGGGTTATTCCATGGTAAATCACCAGGTGGTGAATATTATTGTTTTATGCCTTTTCCCTCACCTCTTTAAAAGCAGTAAACTTGTTCCTTGCTAAAAGTATAAAAATGTATCTTTTTTATCATGGACCATTTCTGCCCGAGAGGTCACCAAAGCAGGGTAGCAGCTGAAAAGAGTTTCCCGGTGTTTACATTTCTTTTGAACTATGAAAGTTATCCTGGAATCAATTTCAAAATGCTAAAAACGAAAATACATAGCCTCTGTCAGCATCCATAAATGACTTTTATATAATTAAGACAATATTAAGATCAAATTTTGCTAAAAAATCCGTCAATTTTCTTAAATTTTAAGGAAAATATTTTCAAAAAGAAACAGAAATTGCAGATTAAATACAAAAAGATAAAAATCACTTAAATTAATTAATTTGTTGCCCATTTTCCTTTTTATTAAAGGACTTATTCCAAATTATGATAAAAAAAAAGAAGACAACAGTTTCGGAACAGTATACTGGGAGAAAAGTTAAAAAATTAGGATTTCTCTCTGTATTTATGACTTTGTATTTAAAAATTGTAAGATATTTTGATTTCTCTTTCAATTTAAGAGTTTTTATGTGTTTAATGTACAGTATATATACATGTTGGTCCAGTTAAGTGTTATCCCTCCCCCTAGAGTTTTCGTAATTTAGGAATGATGAAGACTTTGATGACAGATTCTAAAGGAAATCATGTGTTTCTCTCCCTACAATTTTTGTTTGGGTTGGCCTAAATTATGAAATGTTGTTGTATGCAAATCAGGCTAAACCTCTTCCCAGTAGGAAATGTCATGGAAGTTCGAAGATTATTCTACGTACTTTTCGTTAATGAATAATAAAAAGATAGCTCCCAAGCTGGCCAGCTATTGAATGCCAGGATGGCTTCATATCCAATAAATAACTTGTAAACATGGTGCTAGCCAGCTGAACATGCTTTTGGGTTTCAATGTTTGTTTTGAGATTATTGGAACCCAGATTGTAGGACCTTTATTCTACAATGGTATGCTGAATGACCAGAGCTATGTGCACCTTATCCTGAGGGGTCCAGTAAATCAGTAAATAGACAGGATGTCTTTGGCAACATACAGAGAAATGTGATTCAACTTGATGAAACGCCCACTCATTATGCCTCACGTAGTCGAAGATTTCTAGACGATCCTTTCACAAACGCTGCATAGGTCGTCAAGGGCTCATACAGTGGCCGGAGAATTCACCAGAACTCACACCATTGGACTTTTTTTTTTTGTGAGGACACGTGAAAGATCACGTGTATACCAGACCAACTGCTATACCACAGAATTTCCAACAACTCATAATGTTGTGCTGTAATGAAATCAATAAAACTGTGCTGACATCAGTTCACATATCCATTATCAAACGTGTATAGTTGTGCATTGACATGAACGGACACCATTTTGAACATAGTTTCTAAAAGGTTTGATTTTCGGTTGAATTTGTTTGTTTTTTACTTAAGCTAAGTGTTGAAACTATTTGTTTTTCCTGGGATCCGTGGGGAAAATTCGTTTCTGTGATTGATTTTCTAAAAATTAAAAAGGCCATTTATTTTATGATAATAAAAAGAAAATCATTAATTTAAGATATGTTGTCAAGTCTTCATCATTTCTAAATTAATGAAAAATCTATTAGGTAGCACTTATATATATATACATATATATTTCTCCAATAATTGTCTGTTTAATTATCAAAAAGTAAAATTATAATTAGATTAGATACAAAGAACGACTGTTACAATAATATTTAAGAAACTAATTCTAAATATTTAAAAAACATTAGAACGTAAACATAAGTAAGATTTAAAAAAAAAATCTACAGAAATAAAAGCGGAAAAGAAACTTGAAAACACAAAATGACTGAAGGAAACTTGACATGATGCAGTTTTCTACGATTTCGAGGACTGGAGGACTGGAATGTTTTAATTAACTTCGTATTGCATACGATCACGTGATGAGGGTAGTTATTTTGTAATGTCTTCTCTTCCTATGCAAAATTAAATTGAAATTAAAAGGCTTCAGGGTTGTTTGCTGCTTTGGAACGGTGTAAACCTCAAATCAAGCAAAACACAAAGCTTTGTTTTCAGGAAACAAGAGAAATCAGAAGGTAAAGAACTTTCATATGTTACCTAAGCACTTTTTTTTTTACTACCTCATCCCCTGAAGAAAGCAAACTTATAAATCTTGAATGAAGTGTTCGCTATTGCAATAATTATTGTTCTTCTGAATAAAAAAGAAATATTTTAGTGGTGGTTTTTTTTTTTTTTTTTTTTTTTCAGTATAATGGTTTTTTATTTTTTTTACAAATCTTGAATAGACTGTATTATAATTAAAAGGGATTTCAGAGTTAAAGATTTTGTTTCTTTGGAAGATTTTTTTACATATTTTCAATTAAAATAATCAATTTATCTCTTTCTTAGGTTTTTGCTATTCAGAATTTTACAGATAATATCATGTGAAATTGAACCTCGCTCTAAATTGTTAAATAACTTTAACATCAGTTATTTTGTGTATTTTTTTTAGTCAAAAAGAATGAAATCAAAATAGTACATAATATGAAAGTATACTTATATAAATAAATATACATATTTTTAGAAAATAATGATACTTGAATATTTTCTACTTACGTGATTTGTGTGGTGCGGTATGTTTCAACAAAGTATTCTTAAACTTAAAACTCGTTGTGCCAAAAGATTCGTAATATGTATATATTAATATATCGTAATAAGTCACGTAATAAAGGGATAATTTGTTAATTTTAATTTCAAATCTCTTTATTTTATTTATAATACTATAAAAAAAAATCAAAAAAAAAATATTGTGTTTATGCAATTCGTTTGAATGCTCCGTATCTTTTAGACTGTCAAAAATGATTTCACTTGGACAGAATACAATAGAACCTGTTAAATACTGTGTGAGTTTAGCAAGCAGCCATTTTTGACACGTTATGATAATCAGTGTAACGCGTGTATTATGATGAACGACTTAGTTTTTCCGTGTTTGCTACTCGCCGCCAATATCATCCCTCTCACCATCCTACTAAAGCCGCCGAGGCCTAAATGTCAGCGAAGAATCGTTCATAGTGCTTTTGGGGGTAGAAGGGCGAGAAAGCGTGTGCGTATTTCCCCAGCTCACGAGAGTCAGTCAGTGTAATTCGTGGTTGACTGAGGAGGCACAAAGACGGCTTTCTAGGTGGCACGAATTTGCCCAGCTGTGTTACCGTATTGTTGCTCTTTGCACCCGTTTGTTGTTTTCTTAAACGAAACAGATTCTTAGAATGGGCTTACACTCCTATAGTAAATATAACTGTGTCACTGATTTCTTCGTGTTATTGCGTCAACATTAAATGAATGACAACTCAGTATTTCTAAGCTATTGTTATCGTTTCGGAAAGACGACACTGCTTCGGCGATTGGATTTCGATAAATTTAACGAATGGAAAAAGTGCACGTTTTTCTTACAACCAATGAGATTAAGTTTACAGTTAACTTTCAGTGATTTCGTAGCGGAAATTTTCTTTCAACTGTTATTTCCAACGCTTGGTTTTACGAAAAAAGTTTATCCATTTGGCATGTAGTTTTTATAGTAAGTATTAGAAATTAGACTTAATTAATCGGTGTATTAGATTACTTGTAATTTTGAAATATTAGTTTGGTGTTGAGTCTGCTGGGATGACGGGAACACTTGTAAGTCCCTCCATGTGATAACCAATAATAAAACAGCCACGAAATAGACTTAAGCTGTCTTCATTACTTTTTCATTAGACGTTTTCATATGTTGGCTTCGATTTTCCTAAAGTAGTTCTTCGCGTTGTCTTCCTTGTGGTAACAATTTCCGCGTCTTAGCAAATACGTTTGATGGGAGCCTTTGCGGCTCTTAATTGCTTCTCCGCCTACGCTTGGATATAGGATCGCTTATGCGCACATCTGTCCGCCTTCAAGGTCGGCGTTTCTCGTAGAGTAAACGTCTTGATATCCCGACGCTACACGATGGTGGAAGAGAATTCTATGAGCACAGTCTCAAAATTGGTGTCCTCGTCTCTGTCAACAATCAGTGATAGTGATTTTGCTGATGGTAAGTTTACATCATTATAGTTAGTAGATTGCGCTGATGGTTTAAATAAACTTTTTACTTTTGTTTATCAACTTTGTTAAAGAGTTCATCAGCCTTCAAAGTTTAGAGAGAAACAAAAAAGACAGTTAAGCTTTCAATTAATTGTGAAATTGCTTACTAAGGGTGAAACAAAACTAAACTTTTTATTTCGTTTGTAAAAAGAACTAAATTCCTTAGCAATTGTTAATATTTATGATTTACCTTTTGTCTAAAAGTTGATAGAAAAACTTAAAATTGCTGCCTTCGGATTGATTACTTTTTACTTGACTTACACTTCCGTAAGAAATAGAAAAGCTTTAACATGACTATATTATTCTTATTAATATTGTAAATTCTGACCAAAATTGTTTATTGTGGATTTCGAGTTTTTCCAAACATTAATTTTAAATTTCTTTTCAAAAGGAAATTAAATTTAGTCCTTTACTGTTTTACAACTGCAATTACCGTGTTTCTATTATTTTGATCATAAAAGTGGATTTTTAGAAAATAGGGGCATTAATTTTATTTTAACCAAAATACTTAACATTGTAGCATATACAATATATTTAAAGCAATAGCTCGGCTTTCGTGTAAGTTTCAAGTGTTAGGTTGGGAAGTTCTTACCAGAAGTGACCCCCCCCCCCCTTTCCTCCCGAAGATATTCTGGAGGGTTGGGTTTTTTTTTTCCCCTCTAAATGTTCATTTTCATTTTATTCGTTTACTACGAGGTTCGAAAATTCATAAGAAATTATCAAAGCTATTATTTTTTGCTCTTCATTTTATACTTTTCATATTATATTGGAACTAATGTTCAGGTGTATTTTACTTGATTCTGTTCATTCTTGTTATAACTACAGTTGAAGATTTAAAAGACTTTTTTTTTCATTCATTCAGCATATAGTATCTTGGTATGGAGATTGTTTCGTAGCATTGAAAAATATTACATTGTGAAGAACTCTTTACAGATTTTTTTTAAAATTCTAAACGTCTTATTATTTTGTTTTTTTCTTTATTTAAATAAAATAATATAGTAAAGTATTTAAACATAAAAATACACAAACTCCATCTTCAGTATAAACTTCTTTATCTCAATATTTCAATCTCCTAAGCGGAGATTTTCTTCAGGATTAGAATAGGAAATAGAGAAAAAAAAAAAAAAAAACTTACTCTTTGAAATAGAAGAGGAAGTTTTTTTTGTTTTTTTCTCTGTTTCCTATTCTAATCCTGAAGAAAATCTCCGCTTAGGAGATTGAGATATTGAGATAAAGAAGTTTATACTGAAGATGGAGTTTGTGAGTTTTTATGTTTAATATATTTAAGAAGAAATTCGAAGTCTTTGTTTAAAATAGTTTAACTAATACTTTAGTAAAGTATTTGTTTAAAATTTTACCATAATTTACCAAAATAAGTATAAGCAAGGTTTTTTAGAATTTTTTTTTCTTTATTTAAATACTTAACGTTTCTTATTTACAAGATGAATTTGTTGGATTTTTTTTCTTCTTTTTCTTTGAAGTTGGTTGTAAATCTTTATAAATTCATTAAGCTAACTTTATGAATGTTTCATGTTTCATATTTGATGAATGAGTATTTGTTTTTGTAGGGGATTACCATTTGGAGGAAGTAGGATCTCCGAGGCAGCCAGATACACCCAATACTCCTAAGGTCAGAAAATTATAATTCATTTTCTTTTTAATCTTTTCTAAAAAAAATAACTTGCTTTGATTTTCGTTCAGTTGCGAGATTCTATCACGCAAAGATATTTAAACCATTCATTTTAAAAATTTCTTTACAGAATCTTTGAAATTTTTCTGTTTGTTTTCTAAAACATGGAGTGATTATAAATCCATACTTAATTAATTGATGAATCTTCCAATGTGAACTGAATGGCATGCAGTGATTCAGAAGAGACTATTTACAATGGTATTTCTTCTTTAAAAACAAAACAAAAAAAATCTGTATCAAATGTAGTTCCACTAGAGTAAAGTTTATTTCCATTTAATGCTTTCCCTCTTAAAAATTTAGTACGAATCTAAAATTTTATCCACTTCAAAAGCCTAGTCTAGGTCTTTTGCGGTTTCCATGGGAGTAGCTGTGTAATTTATTTTTATGAATTTTTTTACAAGAGAATTGAGGTTTAGAAAATTAAGAAAATCACTAGGAAGAGGAGATAATCGAGTATATTTTCTAACTTGTAGTGAAACTATGCTTGTAATTATAAAGTATTTACGATTACAATGCATTTACAAAATATGTACATTAGTAGATTTATAAGTAGATTACTTAAACTTGAGGAATTTTTTTAAGGTATTGTGTTTAGTGAAATAATTTTTATGGTTTTTAAGTATGGAAGTGTATCTCCAGAGTTAAGTTTCTTTGTACTGTTGACTTTGTTATATTTGTTACAATTTCAGCTGTCAGAATATTTCCCCCATTTGTTTTTAATAGAGGATTTTAAGAAGGTGTTTTTTTTTTTTTTTTTTAATATTTTTATACTCTTAAGAAGTGTATGGAGTCTGATCTTTTGAAATACGGTTCATTAAGAATTCAGTCTAAAAGCTATATGTAAACAACTACAAATCAAGTTACAATGTTGTAGTTGCCTGCTTTAATTGTTTCACATAATTTATAGAAAGCAGAGGGGGGGGGGAAATAGAATCAGGCTCATTTTTGAAAGAGAATTTTCAATTTAGAATGGAAGTTAAATTCCATCCATTTGCATGGTTCAAAGCAAATTCAGTTGAATAATTATTGCAAGAAATGTTAATTTTTTTTGGAAAGAGTTGTTTTAAAATAAAGAGAAAAATACGCTTTGTTCAGTAAATTGAGAATTGAAGACTATAAATTGTTTGGTCTTTCATGTCACAGCATTTGAGATCTAGCATACTTTTTCTGAATTACTTAATGATTTTTTTTCACATTTTTGAGAATATGTTTGGATTTTATCGTACTAAATGCAGATTTAAACATAGAAGTAAAACATACAAAAATTTTGAAGTGTTTGACTTACAGTACTGAACCAACTGAAACAACAACATTGTTTGTTTTGTGGAAGCCATCTTTTTTTGTCTTTCTCCACATGTTAGATTGTTATTTCGTTTAAATCCTCGTGGATCTCCTGCTGTATTTCCCTTAGAGCAGTTTCTTCAAGGGGGCTTTACAGTGGCTATGAAAACCCGTTTGTTATTACCTTTATTCTGTTTCTTGAGAAACTCTTAGGAGAGAATTTAGTGGGTTACAATTTGTCTTATCGTTGCCGTAAATTGTAGGATCGTAAAAATGAATTCCCCGTTTGTCTGTGTGGGAAAAAATTCATTTTTGTATGAATATAGACTAAATATTTTCCGAAAAACTGAAATCAAGTATAGATTGATTTTTTTTTTTTTTTAATTCATCAAGATTTCTTTTTTATTATTATTATTATTAACTTTACAAGTAATAAATGATGCTATGTAGTAGTTGCTCATAAAAATTTATATGATTTTCTAAATCATATAAGTGTAATATTGAAAGAAAAATACTATGCTTGGTGTGCCCTATTTTAGTTAATTGATTCAATCATTAAGTTAATCATGTCAATATTTGAAAAATTTGTCAGTTTGTTTTCCGAAGCATCTCCAAACGGTAAGACCAAACGGCAACAGACTCTGTAGGAATTCTCCTGTTTTTGGGGCTCCGAAACCACAGATACTTTACTTCATATTTAATGTTGCTAAATATATCAGCGCCCAAAACAACATTTAATAGATAATTGTGAATAGTTTTTATAGAACCTTATTAATAATTTGCATAGTTATTAATAAAAATTAATCAGTTACTCTGTGTGAATAGTGTTTTCACTAAATCTGCATTAATTCTTTTATTATCTATTTAGTATTTAAGAAATTAGATATTATATTCGGAGCTTATTAACAGTTTTGAGGTTTTAGAGTTGTTATCGTCACTGTGTGTAAAAAGCCGTGCGCAGGGTCTTTTTTTTATGGGGTGATCTCTGGAATGATGGAAGGAATTCTCAACCGATCCAGGCTATCAAATTGGTTTGATTGTAAACATCACAATCGAGATAGTGGTTATGAAGTTTTGACGATGAAGCATCGCAAGAAGCCAGAGATCTTTAGCAGCGGTTGCACTCAAAGTATCTCATTACAGAATGGAATTCTTTAATCAATGCAGTGATTTCTTCAGCATCACACTTGATTTAAAATTCTTAACTAGAGTAGAAGTGCTTTTTTACAAGATTTGCTAGTTTCTTTTTCCAAAACAATAGTAAAAAAAAAAAAAATGCAGAAATTAAATAGAAAACGATAACTATTTTTTTTAATCAAAATTATAAATTTCTATGGTTGTATATTTTTTAACGACTGGATATAATTGTATCATCAGTAATTCTAAGAAACAATGTAATATTGTGTTATTATTACTTTTATAGCTACAACAATAATATAATATATATTTGTATAATGTATCTGAGGTTACAGAACTGGTTCATTTCAGCAGTTTTTGGTAAATGGTGCAAGAAAAAAAAATGAGAAAAAAAAGCTGTGAAGATTAGAAGCATTGATTTAAAACATCAATTAAAATTGAATTTTGTCTGGAATACACAAAATAAATAATTCGTGTAATATTTAATTCGTTTTATTCTTCATATTTTTAAAATTAAAATGAACTTGACATATTCAGTCTTCTACTGTTATACAAATCAGGCGTAAACTAATTCCAGTCTCTAATTCTCCCTCGATTTGCTCATTTTATTTCAATAGACTTTGCCATCTCTTGTTAAGGGAATTTTTGATGTATTCTTTCTTTGCTGTTTCGTGTATTCCTACGAATGTGTTACAAATTCATA
>JAFIDM010009631.1:113652449-113749547 GCA_023159025.1 Thereuonema tuberculata
TACGTTTTCCTGAAATCGCAAATTTCATTTATACGTTTTTTCAAGAACTCAAGAAGAGAGAAAATGCGCATTTCAACCTCAGATTCCCATTTGCCGATTGTCCAGTCTTAGAAAAGGCACGCAGTCTTAGAAAAGTGCACTGAAAAACCTCTGCTAACAAGCTTTCAACAAGCTTTGGCGGGTTTTAACACCATGCAAGAATACCTCATTAGCAGTGATTTAAATGATAAAGTTAAGATGGCACTTTTCATTGTACACAATGAACTTTTTTCTGTGCATTCCAAAAAAGCCCTACAATCTAAAATAATAAAATATTTTGTAAACGCTGACATATTTTGTACATACCTCTTGTATTTCATCTTCATGTAATATTTTAATTTACCTCTAACTTTTTATTGTTGGTTATCACGAAATTGTTCGTAACTTTTGTGAATTTCGTTTATACGTTTTTTTTTCTCAGTCCCTTCAAAAACGTATAAACGGTGCTCTACTGTATATGCGTGTGTATAAGACTTCACTTTTGGAAAAAAGGGTCAAGTCCTGAATTACATAGGGATAAGAAAAAGTCTCAACATAGTTTTCAGAATTTTTTTAAGACTGTTTTGTTCATTTGATTTGTAACGTTTTTGTTATTTATTTTGAAATCAGAGATCGACTTACTTCAAATTACCCTTTTCTTCATTACTCGCTTCTTATATTATTATTTTCAAATAATAATTTATATTTTGATTAAAAGTTGACTCGCAGTATTCAATGTAAGTAAGTCGTCTTAAGAAAATGATTGACAACTAAAACTAAAATTCACATACTTTTCACATATAATAAATATCTCGGCTGTTGTGAGCAAACAGAGAAGAGTTGCTGGAAATTATGAATTTATGAGCAATAGTTCACGCTTTAAGCGATCACAATGGTTGAGGGTTTCACGGATATAACACTAAATCCTTAATCCATTTTGAATGGCTGAGGGAGTTTTGAGTTAATGTAATGTTTGAGCTCAAAGGTTTCCAAATTCCTTGTTTGTTATACGAAACCAATGACATCGATCGTGTTGCTCTTACATTTCACTGAAAAGACATTGAAAGTAAACAATAATCTAATTTCCTTATAGACGTTTTTAATCGTGTAATCCTCGAAGGAAGGCTATCCCGTTTTCATAAATTTATATTATATCTATGTAATAAAAAAGTTCAGATAAAAGTAATCGGTAAGAGCCAAAAATAATGGAAACTTAAGCGGATTCAGCTGATAAAAGACAGAAATTCATACAAAAACTGAATTTTTATTGTCTCCAAATTTTACATCTCAATTATTTACATCATTAATTTCATGTCTGGCATCAGTTTTTGGATTTTCAAGTTGCAGATGCTTAAAAGTTCAGATATAGCCGAGCGTCTTAAGCAGTGACTTAACTAACATCCCTGAATCGGGGTTCAATTCTATAGTAAGGACCAGCAATGTATCCTTTCTTTCTTGTGTTTGTCCTATTCTCTTTCTGTCCTTCCGGCTTTTCTTCTATTTGTTAATTCCCAGTCTTCATAATAGACCATTGAGGCCTCAGTGGCATAAGGGCGGTTACTCATGGCCATTAATATATAGAATAGAGAGGCTTATTATTGTATAAAGTTGATTGAACTTGAAAAATAACATAAAATAAAAAATGTTTGTTTAATGTATTTGTACAATCGTAAATTAAGGGGGGAAAAAAATCATGTTTCCATTTCTATTAAATGAAGCAAGTTAAAGATAATGGCATTCAAGATTAGTAAATGATATGAGTGAATTTTTAACATTCGACTACAAAATGAAATATTGTCCGAAAGTATCTGGGTTAGAATGAGTACAACGAAACATTTTCATTTTCTGTAATTTTAGCTTTATGAAATTGGTTGCACCATAATAGCCTTATAATTTTCTCTTTAACTGTGTTAACTTTGGACAGCTTTTAAATTCTATTTAAAGAATTACGATATACACAGAAGCTCGGTTATAACGCGATCTTTCGGATTCAAGATTTCGAAGATCGCGATATAACCGCGATATAACCGAACTTTTATTACTTTGCGACGTCAAATGTCGTATATCGCACCCTATTATCGCCCACACGATTCCAAATCGATTTAAAATGGTCATTTCGCGATTACCTACATCATTCAGAGCTATGTGAGAGAATTTTATATTTATAAATACATAAATCTTTTTCCTCCAAACGGGTCCTAGGATCTACCAGCCCTCTGTAGAATGGGTACCGGGTTTCTTTCCCGGGAGTTAAGGCGGGCGGGCGTAAGAATAAGAATATGTTAACTAAAAAAAAGAAAGACGAGAAAAGGGTATTCGGTTAGCAGATGCAAAAACAAAAAAAAACCCTCAAATTTATATTGTTAAAATTCTCCCAAATAAAAGTAAAACTCAAAAAAGTAAATTAAAAGTAAAAAAAAGAGGGAATAAAAAAATTTCATCTTCTTCAGATTTAATAATATAGGGGCTGCATGATCCAGTCCCTTGAAAGTGTCCAATGTTGTTTTATTTTTTATTCAGTTATTATCATTTTCTTAGCATTATTATATTAATAATTTGGGTTGAAGAATAGTATTAAATAGCTTGAAAATTAAATTTATAGGAAGAAATAAAATCTGTTTTATTTCAGAAATTAAATGATGTTGTTGCTATGAGTAATATTAAGACGTATGCTTTCACAACCTTTCCGACCAGCTGTTCTGATGGTATCGTGCTGAATCCCAGAAGCTGTGGGCATATCTATCACATGACTGCACCCAGTCACTCATGCATTAAGACCACGTCGGACATCAAACCACGACAGTGCTGCGGTTGAATTTTGTGCTATCAGTATTTCAGAGAGATGTTAGGTTATGATTTTGATATTTGACTTTGAATTATAGGCCAGGAATTTTCTTAATTATAAACCTTTTTTTTTTTAAATAAAATCCAATTGTTACTGTCTCAATTTCAGCCTTTTTTTATCCTTCTTTAGCCAGAATAAAAAACGTAAGAATTTTTAAAGTAATTTTAAATTCAAAAACTCGAGTATTCTTCTAGAAAGAATAGTTTTCCCATTTAAAATCCATATTCTTACCATTCAACCAGAATAACATTAAAAACCCAAAATATCCAGCACTCCCAATATAGACTCACATATTCATTATGTTTGTAATTATGTTACTATAATTGTATTATCTTACGTATTGAATAATCATTACTCCTATAAAAGTACATTTATAATGAGCAGATTGATACAGAACAAGTTGGTGACAAAATGAATGACTAGTTTATAGTGAGGAAGTAATCACTGTGACAAATCTTTTCTCCTGTAAATTCTTCCTGACCACAAATACTCTCAAGAAAGAAATTTTATTTCCTTTTTTGCTATATTTAGTATCCTCTACTGCTGCCATAATATTTAAAAGTAATCCATGGTATAATGACAACATAATGGTAGCTATGTAGTAGTAGGCTATATCGTCACCATAAAACCACAACTAGGCAACTGCAAAGAGCCGTTTCGCAGGAAACTGGTTTGGAAATTGCTGTTGTAATCTATGCTTTACAACATACAAACATTTCCAAAGAATTAGGAACTGATGTTGTAAATTGATTAGAAATGAACTGCATCTTGAGATCAAACCAGAATAGTTTTGTAAAATTAACAATTATTGAACAAAAATGAGAACATTTTTGTTCTCACTGTAACTTGATGAGTTACCTACTTGTGATTTTCAATTTAAAGCAACCATAAGCAGCCTTAACCATATTTATTTAGCACAATATTACAAAAAAATGTATTGAACTAACCAGAAATACTTGTGACCATTTCAGTCACGTCTACAGATAAAATCAATCAGTCAATAATTTCAGTAAGATTTAATCAGTCTGTTGTCAGTTGATTCGTGGTCTGTAGCTTTCTTATGTTTTTGATATCCTTGACGAGATAAACTCTCGTTGAATGACCGGATATTCTGGTGCAAATGCTGCAGGAACTCACTTAGAGAAGTCCAATCTAAGTACTTTTCCTGTGATAAAGGTAGGACGGATGTGTATAAAGATTTGAAGTCTGATAATGAAGACTTGTTGTTTATTGTCCTTTTGCTGCAATCAACAGCTCTGCATTCCTCGTCAAAATATTCTTTGAATTGCATTATGGATTGTCGCTCTTTAGTGAAATTCAGCCAGCACATCTTCTGCCATTAATATCTTCTTTTCTGATAGTCATGTGTCGATCAAGATGAGTTTTCCAATTGATAATGTTTTCATAGGTTATTTAAACGTTTGTTTAAGAAACGAACTGGATGTACAAGTAGATATCTCGTCTTATCTGGGCAGTTTTGCACAACTGGATAACTCAAGATATCTACTTGTAGCATAAAGAAATAACCTAGTTGGTGACATACCAAGACAGTAATGTCGCAAGGGTATGCCCTGTGCGAGTTTCAATTCAAGCATTGAATAGAATTCAAAACGGACAAAAATCAAGTTACTGTTGTTGTATTGAGTCCATGATATAATGTCTAATGCAAGTTGATTATCCTTCCATTAATCAAAAAAAAATTACTTCTGATGAATTTATATTAGGAATGAAATATGGATGCAAATACATTTCACAGTATTTGAGATGTCAATGGCCACTTCTAATTGCATGCATCTTATACTAAAATCAAATCTGAAGCAGAGGGACTACTCCAATAATCCTATAAATGTAATTTTAGGAAACAGCTAATAGCAATCAAATAAATGAGTCAAGGTGTATTTTAAGAAAACTACTTAATTTTAATATATTTTTAAAAAACACATTCATCCGACCAATTAGAGAATTACCGCGATATCGTCAACAATATGCAAACAACGTTCTTGTAGCAATGAACTTGAAGCACAAACATGATACTGTAGGTTTTTGTTTTTTTTTCACATAGAGATTCATGTGTTTATCGATAAAACACTATGAAATATCCTAAGTGGTAAAATATAACATATTAAGGAAATATTCATAATCAAGTTCATTTATGAATTACTTTGACACTATATTGAAACAATTAAGAACAAGATCCTGAAAAGGAAAGGATTAGATAAAAAAAATTTCAAAATTTCTTAGTTCTTTTATGACATTACATCAGAATTTATAGAGTAAGTAACCACAGACGAAATAAATACAACAAATTAACATGTTTCCTATATTATCATTTTCCACAATAAATTTTGAAGTATTTTCATTTGGATTAAATATAAACCGGTTTCAATTGATCTTTTTAAGAATTTTCTCTCCATTATAACTTCTTAGTCAAATGCACATAAGATGAGATAAAATCTTTCTCAACAAAGAAAATTTTGTCTCATGATTTTTTTTTTTTCGTGGTCGCAATTTTTCTACATTTCCTTCGTGTTTTATTTGTTTTATCTGTTTCCATTTGTTCTGTCTTTTTTGTAGAATTAGTTTTTAATATTAATTTCTTATTATTGAATTCTGTTGTTTAAAAATTCGAATCTTTAACTTAACATCCAAGAGATTACATAAGAATGTTGCCATCCTAAAAGGATTTTGGAATTAAAAGTTCCTGAAGAATTGATAGGTTCACTTTTCTTTTCTTAGACTAGGAAGTCATTGTTGAGTGACTTAATAAGTTATTGATCAGGTCTTGTTTCAGAAAGTTTCAACTATCAATTTTAGACATCATGGCTTTCTCCATTACAGAAATTCTCCTTCTGCATTAGGAAAAAAAATCAATTGAACTTCAGTCTTTCATGACAAGATAAAAGTCGAAATCAATAAATCGGTAAAAGAAGTTGTAAAGGCTATCAATTACATGAAATTTATCTTTTATTACTCAAAATTTCAATTATAAGAAAGAATTAAATTTAAAAATATAATTTTGCTTCTTAACAGTTACTTATTAAATCAATAATATTAAATGAGAACAGTAAAATTCCAAACAATAATTACGTTTAAATAGATCCTATACGTCATTGTATCAAAACTCTCTGTATAAATTTTAATGGGGATAGGAAGCACCATGACAAATCTTTTTGTCTATGAATGTATGTCCTCTAACGGCAACCGGTGCTATTTAGCGACGCTACAATCGACTAGAGCGGACATATGGAACACCAAGACAAGCCTAAATGAATGGAAACACGTGTGAACAACATGGTTATTCAAAGAAGGTGCTCAAAGTTGGGGTCAGCAAAAGCAATGTATTAACGACAGCGCCGAAGCATTGATTGCCGTACATTTTGAAAGATTCTCGATATTTCGCGATATTTTGCAGCGGAAACAGCGATTTATGTGCATCAATGGGAATCTACTATACGAGGTTCTTAATGTGTCCCCAGAGGAAGAAATCGATACATGTTAAATCGGGTTTTCTTGGTGGCCAAGCGATGGGTCCATCCCGGCCTATCCATTGGCCCCCAAAGTGGCGTTCTGATAATTCCGCACATCATTGCTAAATTGGTTGAAACCGCATTCGTCTGCGAATATCCAGTGGAACATCTCCCGGGCAATGTTTTTTCAAGAAATATTGAGGGGAGGCAGAAGGTATGGTCCAATTTGTTTGTCAAGGACGATGCCCGCTCAAACTTTGACGACGAACTGTTGTGAATGATCATGCGCCCTTGTGGCATGTGGATTTTCGTGCGCCCAAACTTGAGAATTGTGCATTCTTAGCACACCCTCAAGTTGGGAAAGAGTCCTCATCTGAGAAGAGTAAATGAGTCGGAAAAGTAGGCTGCAGAAACCAGGGCTCGAAGTCCACGTGAAGAGAGTAATCCTGAGATAGTAGTGTCTGGACTCTGACGATGGTTATAAGTGGTCTTCCTGAAACATTCTCCTCACGCAGGCGTGGTTCACTCCGAAGCAACAGGCCGTGTACTTGTGCCTGAATTATCCTCAAACCATCGTAAGATCTCTTCCACGTTAGGAGTACGCATGGTTCTCTCCCGACCAGTGCCCTGCATGTTTGCAAGGAATGTTCCAGTTTCTCGCAGTTGCCCGTGCAAACGCACAAATGTTTGTTGGTTGGACGCACGTTTGTTTGGGAAGCGAAAAATTTATTTTGACGATTGCAGCATTTTTCTTTCTGTTAGTTTACAAATCGTATTTTTTTCTTCCTAAATTCGCATTCTATTTGGTCACAAGTGAAATTTTCTTTAGTCTAAAAAGAAAACCTTTGCCAACATTTGGTCAAACTGATGCTCATTGGTCACATACGACCCGTAATTTTTTTTGTTTTTTTTTGTTTCGGACTATGGAAAACAATCCAGCATTGGCGAACATAATTCCTTTTATATTTTAATGCGGGGCTATTAACGTTATTTATACCAAACAGTTTCTTCTGCGGCCCTCCCTCCCTCCCCCAGGAAATTTGGACCTTATTCGATCCCTACGTTCACAACTTTCACTTCTCTCAATATAGGTAACTATTAGACTGCGTTGGAAAGTAAGACTTACTAGAGAGATATGCTTTGGTGACAATGTAAAAAGGAAGAATTGTCAGATTCAAAATATTCGTAAGAATATTTTAAATTTTTTAAGGAAATTTGAATCTCAGCAACAAAGACATTACGGTACTTTTGATCGGTTTGAATCTTAAGTCGCTCAAATAGTATTATTTCTTGTAGCAAAGAATTGTACCCATGAATTTGCAATGGAAGGGATTATAATGGTTTTAGCCGTTCAAGCAAAAAAAAAAAAAAATGTTGTGTCCTTTTCCGTATTGGGTTACAAACAAAATAATGTCTTTTCCACCAAAAGGCTACTTTTTTTTCCATTTTGGATGCAAGTGTACCTCCCCCTCCCCCAATCCATATCCCGATGATTAGTTACTAAGTAAATCAAAGGTCTGGTACAATACACAAGACGAAAAGTCACAATTGATCTAATATCGAACCAGTTTGATCATCAACATCGTCCACACCGTATTTTATCATATATATAAACATAAATGTAGTTACTTAACTGGCTTTTTCGCTTGTCCATTTCACGGAAAAAACTCAGTAATTCATGAATTGGATAGTTGCTAGAAGAATGATATGTCTGTGGTAATGTGTGTTTGAACGTTTAAAATATTGGTGTAGTTATTAATATTAATTTGTAATTTGGAAATTTATTAAAGTCCTATGTTTAAGTGGTGAGCACATTCTCGTTTCTGCTAGCCATTCATAAACTGTAACCTATGGATCTGTCATACAATTTACTTTATGTTTATTTCCTTATGCATATTTGTTTGTTATTGATATTAATATTCACCCACCCTACGCTATCATCATAAGAAGGATGATATGATGCCACGTGGTACTAGGGAACGGAATTAAAGTTTCAAAATTCCGATTTTATTTATCCCAGTTTAGCTTGTTTTGTTTATTGTAGCAGTATTTCGAATAAATTTTGTTAATTTTTGTTAAGAGATAAAGTTCAATTTATTAATAATGACCACTCAATTTAGTGAGAATGTAACTAGTAGTGCCATAAAATGGATAAGAAAATCTTTAACATAGAAAATAGGGCAAAAAAAACTGGTTTCATAGGTTTACACAAAATTCACAGCGAGACACTTCCTGAGACAGGAATTGACCGCAAACCACCACTCTTATTTTTTCCTATCTCTACAAATCATCAGGGTTCCACTCATGTCTGCCTGACTTATAGTTTGGGCTGAAGAGATGGTGTCAGATGGACGGAATGAACGTAAGAACTTCCCCCTTTCCACTTTCGTGTACGGGGTTCGCTAAAAAATAAAAATAAAAATTAAAAGTATAAGTCATTGAACTTTGACGATACAGAACGCATAAAATTTAATTTAAGAAATCATACTGTAAGGGGAAAAGAAGCAAAATTAAGAAAAGTATTAAATCTGCTACATCTTTGTTGTCGCTTATTTCGTAAAAATTAATAACATATGAATTCGTACTTTTCAATAGCAAACCTTTAAAAAAATTAAGTAACTTTAATTGTTAATTTTTTTTTTTTTTTTTTTTTCACTGTTAATAGGAAAAATTCTCTTTCTTTACACATATTTAAATAGCGAGATTCTTATTGATTTTGCGATTTTGTTTTACGATGTAACTCCATGTCTATACAGTACATAAATTGCAAAAATATAAACTTTTTTTTTATAGAACTCTGTCCTCTCCGTTCAGATTCAAACTAAGCTAAAATGTCAGAGCATCCTATAAGTATAGGTTCCAAGAAAATATCAAAGTATTCTAGAAATGTTATTAGGTGTAAATAATATTAATCCAAAAATAGATTCTACACACAAAACTTAATAAAATTAATAATTCGAAAGACAACAGTAGTTAATTAATTTATGTAAATATTTTATTCGTGAATAATAAATTAGAAATAAAAGAATCTTCAAATACTGCGAATTAATTCAATTTTAAATAAGAAGTTTCTCGATGGAATGGGAGCATGCTCTTTTCCTAGTTTAAATATATTAAACATTTACCTTCTTTTCAAACAAATATTCAAATTAAAATGAATTTTTTTTCTTTTTAAATCTTTATGATGATTTTTATAGTAATATTTATTGATTTGTTACACAAGCAATGGTTCGTAATGTTACATAAGTTAAATTCACTGAAATTCCTTTTTTATTTTTTTATCCATTTTTAATTCTATCTTCAAGAGACCATCAAAATTTCCTTTAGTTTGGTTTCTTTTAAGATAATATTTCAGACAGAAAATAAATAAAAGATCTAGACCGAAATTCAGAGACCTTTTCTGCAGTTTGAAGCAAGTAAACAAGTAAAATGTGGGCCCGGTAGCCGAGTGGGTAAGGGCGCTTGGCTGCGGGTTGGAGGTGACGGGTTCGATTCCCGGCCTTGGCGGAGGACGGGAATTTTTCCACGCTTCTTTCTCCTCCAAACGGGCCCTAGGGTCTACCCAGCCCTCTATAGAATGGGTACCGGGTTTCTTTACCGGGAGTTAAAGGCGGGCGAGCGACGGGCCGACCCCCCGTCCTCAACTTTGTCCCGTAGGTTCTGAACACTGGAGCCTACCCTCCAGTTGCATTGCGCGGTCCTTTGGGCCTGATCGCAACTTTAACTTTAACTAAACAAGTAAAATAAAAGAAAAGAAAAAACGAATTGGATGATTTTAAACAAACAAATAATAATAATAAAAAAAAGACATTGGCATCACTACTTTATCTCTCAGCGCATTTTAATTTTTCAGTAAAAAAAATTAAATGCATTTAAAATTGGAATGATTTTAAAAGATTTACCTGAAGTCGAGTTTATAGAAGATTACAGTAGAGCCCCGATTATCCGCGAGTGCCACGAAAAATTTTTTTAATTACGAACCTCAAAAAAACAAAAAACAATTTTAATCCAAGCCAACAACAGCGAAAATGCAATAGGCCATACAGTGCGAAGGTCGAAAATTACTGACAGGTTTATTGTGCATCGTGATCCAATAGGCCTTCTCGGAATTTGTGGATGCAAACGCAGAGCAAAGGTTTCTGCTTTACTGAACATATTTTAAAAGTTTTACATATTATGTTTTTTGTACAATAAAACGTAGTTTTTAATGGTGAAATATTTTTTTTCATGTTTACAACTCATTTTTAGTCTTTTTTCGGGTTATCCGCGATTTTCGTTATCCGCGAAGCCCTTGCCAACCAATTGGGATAATCGGAGCTCTCCTGTATTTCAGTTGTTCAAACGTTAGTAGAGAAAAACATTCTCTCACACATAGAAGCAATGATTTTATAAAACTTAAGTTTCCTTCGCAAAGTAAGCTAAAAAAAAATAACGATTGACCCGCCTTCCCGAACTCATTTCAATTTTCGTGCAGTATTAAAAAAAAAAAAAAATATTTCTAAGCTTCTAATTGGATGTCGGCGCAGATTGCCCTAGAAAGACCGATCGTGTTATCAGTGAGCCCAAATGACTCGTCTTTATGGGACTGCTAATATCTTGATTGGTAGCATTATTGCACCTTTTCACTTAGCTTGACTTTATCAAATTCTGGATCGTAATAATCCCTACTTGTCCTTCCTTGATCCTGGAATTATTCTATATGGGGAGAGGGGTACTCTTTTCTGAATTAAGATAGTTTTAATCCAGATTTCTTAGTAAGTTAGTAACAGATATTTTCTTCCAATATTATTGCAGAAATTTATTATCATCGTAGATTACTTTTTGCTGTTTCTGAATGAGATATGTAACTGGGTAGTAAGCATCCAGTCTGAATCATAGGCTACAGCCCCCCCCCCCCCCCCTTTCAGCTGTGAATGGGTCATTTTCACAAAAAGGGTCAAATAACAGTAAAGACATTGTCAAGTAAATAACACTGAAATCAGTATCCTTGGTGCCAAGAATGAAGTTTCCAGTTAAGCATTGTTATAAAATGGGAAACATTGTTTTACTTTGTTAGAGAGTAATAACAATGGGAAAACATGTTATGTATAAAAAAAATGTCCACTCCGTAAAGTGTCTTTTTTTAAAAATTGGAATTTCAACACAATGCAACACCAAAGCAAATAAAATTAAAAAAGAATCTTAGGGATAGTTTGAGTCAATTATGTTCAAGGATTGATTTTATTACTCCCGAACCACTATGCAACAAAATTACATAGAAATAGTTTCAAAACAAGGGTTGTTCACAATTTTGGTTTTCAGATGTCTTTACCGTTATGCAGAAATGTGTTGTAAATTTATTCAGAATATGGAGATTGTAGTTAGGTGGCACCACTACTATCCAGAAACCCATGCAGCTCTCATCCATTTTGGCTTGTTTCAGAGGATTTCCAACCTGACGCAAAACCAACTTTCCAACAAGTAAGTTTTCGTGTCTGGATGTCACACTAATAGATAGTCTTTACTGTTAATGCTTTAGAGCAAACTCTGAGAGTAGTTTTAAGTGAAACTACAGCTTAATTTATAGTAATACAGCATAGATTTGTCTTCACCTAAGGTGGGGCCATGTGCTTCATGTAAATATCTGTTAAAACAATGTAGTGTGTCTTTACCGTTATCATAACAGTAAAGACATTATGTCTTTACCGTAGCATGGACTTATATCGGTAAAGAGAAATTCGTATTAACTGATCGTACAACTTTATTATAATGTTACCTCAGTTTATATCAAAATTATAAACACAGACAGAAATAAAATTATGTTTTCCATCAAGACAGAATATTTCGTTTTTTTGTGTTGTCCATTATTTGTACAGATCTTTTTACTTGAGTTGTGGACGCTGATACAAAAAATGAATACGCACTCTTTAACAATAACTCTTAGCAATATTTCTGATATTACGACTTAAGGTCTTCTTGTACGTTTCATTTTAATAAAATCGTGAAATAAACGTTGCTGCTATCTTTCCTGTTAATAAGGTAACGGCAAAGACAAGTCAGTTTAAATTCATTATTTTATTTGGTCTAAAATAATAAACATCCAGCATAGCCTTGTGCATGACGATACTCAGTCATATAAATCATGCTTTTCTGTGTTCTTAAACTGAAGATTACAACACATGTTTTTTCAAATTCTGTCTTTACCGTTATTTGACCCTTTTTGTGAAAATGACCCGAATGTAGATTGGATAAAATGGAGTTTCCTAAGGCTTCTGTCTGATAGACATTAATATTGTCATGATGATGATTTCAATAGCTTATTTCCTATGGAAATTTACTACTAAAAAGCTGGCTACTAGTGTGCGCTTCAGACTCACAGATATAGTCAGCCCTTCAGAAAAGTTAGCCCCCTTTGAAAAATCCTGGATCCACCCGTGGTCGGAATCCACATGATTAAGAATTGCGATTGATTTTCACCTAAACGTGATAAAGATCCATTTGCCCAAGAAAACATTATCGTAACATTCAATCCAATAAAAAAACATTCTCTCTATTCTCCCGATATCCACGTAATCGCCACTACCAAAATATGTTTTGTAATACATTGAAAATATTTACATTTTACTTTCTTTAAATGATACTTAATATGTTTGATTCCTTTCTGTTTATTATTATTAATCACATAACCGATGTTCACTACCTCTCCGACAGCTTAATTGAAGGGAAAAGTATAGACTTTCCGATAAATAGTTGCCTTGGATACTCAGAGGAGGCAGAGGAGGCAGTCGACTTGAATCCGGGAAAAGAACAGTCGCAGAAAAAAAAAAGAGAGAGTAATTCAGTAATCTTCAGTAATCAGACCCAAATCTGAGATCGTCCAAGTGGGTTTTTCTTTAAATAGTATTAATAAAATTTGAAATTTTAAACTCAAGAATTATTAATTAGTGAAAAATGTGAATATGCATTTTGAAATTTTATGTTAAGATTATTTTTTTTTTCAGTATTTAGGCTCACAAAATTATATCCTAATTACTCCAGTTACATAGTCTGCATAAAAAGAATAATCGTCCATAATGTGGAAACTGAATGTAATGAATGAAAGGTAGTTTATTGGTTTGTGTTTTTAATCATTTACCAGTTTTGCTCTTTCCGGAGATAGCTTTTATTTTATTCTCAAGATTCCTATAAGAGGATGATTTTATTAATGTGAATTGCAATACAAAACTAAAACTTCAGTACTTGGATCTATTTTAGGCCGCGCGGTTGCGATTTTCGCTAAAGCCTCTCACCTCTGAGTACCGAGGTTCGGTTCTCAGGTGGGTTTCGTGATGGTGAACGATCCGCGCTCGGCAGATTTTCCTGGGGTTCTCCCGTTTCCCCTGCATTTCTCACGCCATCCTTTCTCAGTCTTTCCGTTTGTCCTTATTTCCGTGGGATAACACAATAGATCTTTCAGGTCGCGGTGCTCGGCTTCTCTGCCACCCACGCTCACTCCATCCTAACTAACTAATCCTGGATCTGTCTTTTTTATTTTAATGATAAGCTCCGACAGTTGGTTTTTATCCCTTTTTTTTTTTTTAGCGAAATTAGAACCCTTAAACAGTTGTAATTATCCTGACGTTTAAAATCCTCATTGCCTACATTGGAGTTCTTTTTCAATTTGTTATTGAATTTTGTTAAGATTCAGATGTCGATATTCTTTTTTCGTTCCTCCTAACAGCTGCTATTTTACAAACAAAGCAGGTCAGCAAATTTAAAGCATTGATTAACAACGCAGTCAAACTTAAGTGAGCTTTGCCATGAAGATAATGTATTGAAATTTAAATTGAAGAGAAGACAGCAAGCAGTTGTATTAATATTGAAATTAGAATTAAACAATCAAATTTTAAGACTTTTTGAGGGTTTTTTTTTTTTTTTAAATAAAAACTAATTTAATAAAGTTACATCTTACCAGTAGGAAAACCATTAACTGGAGGACCACTAGTTATAAATGTTCCTAACAATAAGAATAAAGTGAATAACCAGAAATGAAGCCGGCACATCTGCTTAATAAAATTTTTGAAAATTTAATACAAATTTAAATTTCAACCTAGGTTTCGGTTTAAATCAAAACCATTCTCAAGTACATCACAATTTTAATTTGTAGTAAATTAAAAAAAAAAAAATTATTAAGCAGATGTGCCGGTTTCATTTCTGGTTATTCAATTATGTTTTGCGCACGTAAAACCTTTTCTCCAATAAGAATAAAGTGTTAGTTTCTCTGTTGAGTTCGCCATGAAAGCTGCAGCTTAAGAGTTTTCTCGTTCAATTTTGCAACATAACTTGAAGAAAGTTGAATTGAAAGCTTACAAAAACCCGCAAAGTTTTCCTTGGACTGGTGTGTTTATTCATCTCGTGCTTATTACTGGTGTGACTCTCAACTCTAATGTTAGACAAGAATGTTCGTTGGATCAGTGAGGTGTAAGGGTGTTTTGCCTTACGATTGCTACACCCATTCTTGATCAGTATTTTATTTTTTATTTTATTTATTTAATTTTTTTTCTTACGCAGTGACCCTCCAAAATCATATTTGCAGATACAGTCTAATCACTCACTGAACAAGTAAAACAGAAATTACAAGGAGTGTATCTCTTCTAAGTGGGCCTGGTAGCCGAGTGGGTTAGGGCGCTTGGCTGCGGGTTGGAGGTAGCGGGTTCGATTCCCGGCCTCGGCGGAGGGCGGGAATTTTTCCACGCTCCTTTCTCCTCCAAACGGGTCTTAGGGTCTACCCAGCCCTCTGTAGAATGGGTACCGGGTTTCTTTCCCGGGAGTTAAAGACGGGCGGGCGTCAGGCTGACCTCCTGACCTCCACTTCGTCTCGTTAGGTCACGAAAAGATGGAGCCTAACCTCCAGCTGCCCCAAGGGTCTGTAAAGACCTGTTAGTGAGATACTTTATATCTCTTCTAAAACACTGGAGTTCTCATTCACTGCCAGCTCTCATCAAGAGAGCCAACCTTCACCTGGTAAATAACGATGAACACTTTGAATGAAGTTAATTACCGGAACTCTCCATTTAACAGGCAACATCTTTCAATTGAAGTTTTTCGCAGGTAAACATTATTATCTTTTCAGATTCTGACAAGTGAGTGAAATAAAATATTAATAAGTTGTAAAGGTATTTAAAAGTATTTCTTACTGTAATAAAACAATTACTCTTATAAGGAATTTTAAATTATTATATTGGTTATTAGCTCTCTCGAAAACCATTAAAACCAATTTTTTTTTTTTTTTTTTTCATAACTAACTTTCATATGGAAATTCCATAAGGGCAGATCAACTTTTTCAGTTCTCACCCTGAAAGCAATTTAGTTCATTCAAATTGTTAGTATTTCCACCCAAATCATCTCCAAATTTTAGGTTTTCTATCATAAAAGGCTTCCCATCCTAATTAGAACTTACGTTAGTTACACGAATTATGGGCCAGTCTGTATTACCAACTGCCTTATTGTACAATACAAAGTTTAAAGACATGAGCTTAAATGAATCAGCCGTTGGTTAGTTCAATTGTCTGCGATGTACTAGAAATTTAATTCTTGAATTTTATGAGGTGCAATGTCTGAAAGTCAATAAAAAGTTTTTGAAATTGAAGTCTTGACAGTACATTCTTTAAAGCTTTAAATGCATTTAAAGCTGCATTAATTTAGAATTCTGCACTAATATGGACTATCGTTTATTTCGAGTTTAAAATGAATTTATGCCCAAGTTCGATTTATTACTTTGTCATATCTTTTCATTTTTATTATGTCTATTACATCGTTGTGTTTAAAGTTAATAAAATGTTTTACGGTTTACAGTTATTACGCTTAAGTATAAACTGTCGTTTATCTCTCTGAATAGTAAAATACGAATGTAATAACAATAATAATAGATAAACGAATATAATTGATCGTTAACACTTTAATTTGCATAGAAAGCGAAAAGATTTATCCTACTCGAACCTTATTTCAGGGTTCTTAATCTTTTAATGGCTTATATTATCCAACCATTGAATAGGATAATGTATGCAAAGTTTGCTACAGATATTTACAAAATATAAATGTTTAAATTATTCAGTCTCTGAATATCTCTAACCACCATTGAATAAGACAGATCTAATGTAACGTAATGTAATGTGGTGAGCGTGGGTGGCTTCACAGCCGAGCACCGCGACCTGAAAGATCTACAAGACAGATCTATCTTTATGTAGATTTAAAGATTTATGTAGATGTAACTGTAGATGTATATTTATGTAGATTATCTATTAAATTCTGATAAATGGTTATTTTATTGATGTAACAAACAAAAAATTATAGTTGATCTTAATCTCCCCATGTTCATGTTAGTAAGTTGTTAATCTTTTTTAAATATTATTTTCAATGCTATTATTTACGATTTAAGTTGATCTACTTTTCAGTATAAGATTCACAGAAGAAAAAATTTAGTCTTTCTAAAATTTTCCTGTTTATTGTTTTCATTTTGAAAGCAGCATCGAAATGTATCAAGGCCTAAATGTAGACGCGTACTAGCAAATAATTCAATTAATAGCATCAATACCTTAAATAATCAGTAAAATAAAGACGATTAAATTAATGGTATAGTTGCTTTATTTCTGGAAATTGTATATTGAATTTTAATGAATTTGAGGGGTCTAGCCACATACACAGCAAATAAGCCTGTTGGATTGTAGACTACAGTTAAGTTATATAACTTCCAAGATTATATTAATTGAATACTAGTTGCGACCCGTGAAATATTCACGGAAGTAAAACAAATTCCACATTTTTGAAAAACACAAGATTGAAAAAGATGTTCTAAGCTAATTTTTTTAGAAGCCATGACTTCCACAACAGACCATATGTAATTTGAATATCGGCTTATTTGTTAAAATAATATTATAATATTGTTAAAATAAAAAAAAAATAAAAAATTGATTTACCAGTTTCGTAGTAGCCAGCGCTGCGGTTTCTCATTATGAAACATAATGGCAACCTGCTGCCCTAAAAGAATAGGGTCGTAGAAATTGAGGCAATATTAACGGAAGTAAAACAAATGCCACATTTTTGAAATACCCTGAAATTTTTGAAAAACACAAGATTGAAAAAGATGTTCTAAGCTCAATTTTTAAAAGCTATGACTTCCGCAACAGCCCACATATAATTTGAATGACTAAGCCAAATTTTGTTAAAATAAAAGTAAAGAAAAAATTGATTTACCAGTTTCAACAATAACAATAACAATAACGAATGTCCAACAACCAATACCAATAATCCTGTCTGTTCAACAATGACGGCACGTGCAACGTCATTGTCTCCTACTTGTTGATTATTGAGCGAGTGACTCCACAGCCGAAATTATGTAAAAACCGAGGTTTTACAAACTCTCTGATAAATTTTGACGCTATGTGGGAAAGAAAATTTCAATACGCTGATAGTAATCATGTAATCGCGATCCGTGGCCGTGAAGTGAGACGAATATTAGAGACGCCATCTTTAAACATGCCTGACGTGTTCCAACGCTGCACTGTGATTGGTTATTTCAAATTACAAATTTACAAAGATCGTACAACTTTTGCCTATTAATAGGATGATTAAAACAAAAAGAAATAACGAGTACTGTACTAAAGAACAAAGTGCAGTCTTGAATTTAATTAACCTACCATCCAAAAGATTAATCTAATTTCTAATTAGCATAGCTTTAAGAGATCCGGTTATATTTAGAAAATTAAAAGAATTTTACATGCGCTCATGCTGGCTTTCAGATCGTTTCTAATTATGTAGAAACTTCTTGTATGAAATGTGTCATCCGATGCGAATTTGCAAAGATATGATGTAATGTGAGCTTGTTTGGAGAATTGGAAGCTTTTTCTGATCTATTGAATTTTTCAGTAGGAACATTGTTTCTTTTCTCATTATTTCAGTTCAATGGCCTACAGTTCATATGAAGTGAAGACCAAGAATGGCTCAGTTAGTTTAATCCTCTTTCACCTGATATTGCTTGCTACACTATCACTGCGTTATCCGCGATTACTTGTTAATTGGAAACTATCAGACAAAGTAATTATCGCTAACAACTGGACTTTTCCTTAGGAACGAAAGCATTTACAGATGTTAGCACAGAAACGTGTTCACCAACTACAAATCCCATTTTAGTTTAGTACGGTTTTCAAGTTATAGATAAGACAATTTATGCCGATTTCAAGCATATCTGACTGTGGCGTTTTCAGACACATTTTCTTTGAGGGGAAATAAATAAAATAAATAAAATATTTTTTTTTTTTTTTTTTTTAAAATGAAAAAGTTCCAAAAAAAAAATTAAAACCCTGTTTTTTTTAATTTTTTTTTGCTTTAATTCTTTTTTTCTTTTTTTTTTTTTTTTTTATCTTCTCATATTTATAAATTTACAAACATTATCTTGAATTTTTTTCTGAAAATTAATACAATTCTCAAATACCTAATTAAGTTGTTTAAATCCATTTCATTTTAATCACATCAAAACGAGAGAAGCGGATTGGATTAATAAAGGGATACAACTTTCGACTTCGCTGCAATGTTTTGCTTGTATTGTTTCTCTAAGGGAATTTTTATCATATTCATTTCACGACATGGAAAGTTTTAAAAAGATCGATTCGCCATTTCAAAACTTAGTAATTAGAACAAGACGCACATCTTTATGAATTGCATTTTCTTTAGGAAATAAGATAAAAATGGGAAAAAAAAGTCAGCTAATCCTTTACCTGGACAAACAGTACTAATTCTATTTAAATTGTGACTTATGCCTTATCTGAATTTTATAAAAACAACGTTTTATGAAAATTTTGTGAAATCCTATTCTGGAAACAACCACGGAGGTTCATTAAATGAGAAAAATTTTAGTTGCAGATCAGCAAATGGCGCAAATTTTTGAAAGCGGTTTTGGTATCGTGTTTTGGTATTAATACCGATTGCATTATGGGAAGGAATTGGGAACGGCCGTTTCGTCCTTCTACGGACTCATCAGCCCAATCCCCGCCTTTCCTTAACAGAATCAAAAAGGCAAGATCTTGTTAGTAAAAGCCACGGCCAACCTGGCCGTGACCCCACCAACAACAAAAGGCAATAAATTAAATTGCTGCATATGTTTTTTTGGAACCTTCTGTTCTTATTTATTTCCTTTCAGCCTACTCTCGTAGGAGAAAGGCTTTCTGCTGGCGTCGAGAGACGCAGCAATTTAATTTATTGCCTTTTGTTGTTGGTAGGGTCACGGCCAGATTGGCCTTGGCTTTTACTAACAAGATCTTGTCTTTCTAATTCTGTTAAGGGAAGGCGGGGATTGGGCTGATGAGTCCGTAGAAGGACGAAACGGCCGTTCCCAATTCCTTCCCATAATGCAATCGGAAAGGCAATTTCTCTTATTCAAGTGCTGCGTTTTATTTCCTTGTTTACTAATTCCTCAGCACGTTAAATTTCTTTTCTTTCTAAAAACATTGTTTTAATAGTATATTATCTACTCAATGCATTATTTATTTCAATTTATTTCAAAAAAATTTAAAATTGTTTAACATAGACTTTTTCGGTATGCTGAAATGCGTGCAAAGGATTCTGGGTAAACGAACTTCCTCTGATAAGAAACGGATAACC
The DNA here is from genome assembly GCA_023159025.1 of Thereuonema tuberculata. NCBI lineage: Eukaryota > Metazoa > Arthropoda > Chilopoda > Scutigeromorpha > Scutigeridae > Thereuonema > Thereuonema tuberculata. The sequence goes on from JAFIDM010009631.1 coordinate 113,672,394, forward strand.
GTGTAAAACACCACATTTGAAGTTGATGGGAAACTGGTGCAAAAGTGATGGCCATCAATTTTTCAACCATTTCTCATAAAATTACAATTTATGTGCAGTTGAAATCACGAAAGAAAAGCTATTAATGACGTCATTTGCTTATAGATTGATGTTTCCAGGACGTAATTTTGAAGATTAGTAACTGAATCTTGTAATCATAACGAAAATTTTGATTTTTTGTATTTTCTACAGTTACGATTATATTTTTATGTTATTGTTATTATTTAAATAAGTTTATAATTTTTTAACAACTTGGCTTGGCAGTGTAATGTCGATGTAGAATTTTCTGATATTATTCATTTTCAGTTTGACGTGTAGATTGCAGATACAGTGCAACTTGGACAATTCGAAGCTGAAGGGTCCACTACAAAACTTCGAATTATCCAAGAATTCGAATTAAACAAGTTACATATTTTAACTTTGAATTCAGGTCCACTGAATGCTTGAAAAGATTATTCTGTCAATAAGTAAATATTTATTCAGAAAGATCATGGTATGAAAGACTTAAACACTATATGTATGTAAACAAAATAAGATTTATATTACATAAGCCACAGTATATATTACATTCAATACAGAAAATTATAAAAAAATTGTGCAATGTCTGATTGTTTTGTAGAATTCAGTCGCTTAAGGTCAGCAAAATCATCAAGCATATTTAGTGAACGGAAAACAGCTTCACTTACGTTGGTTTGTCCTTCAATGTACCGACGAAATTCGGCGCTATCCCGTACTCGTTGGCGATTTGGCATTTCTTCTTCACACCCTTTTCCACCTCGCGAATGACGGCGACCTTTTCAGCGAACGTTAAATTCTTGTACATGCGTGGTTTACTGAAAGACATGGTGACACTGACAGCAGGAAGCTCGAATGGTGTCTGAAGGGTCACGTGTCGAACGGTGGCGGGAAGGGGATTTTAGTTGTCACGTATCGAATTTCTTAACGATGAAACGCTTAAAAGTCGTTATGATTCGAAATTTTTTATAAAAAAACTTCGAATTAAGGAAGTTGAACTTCGAATTATCCACGATTTTTTTAACATTGATTTAATAAGAAATTCAAGGGACTAAGAGAAATCTTCGAATTAACCACGATTTCGAATTAAAGACGTTCGAATTATCCAAGTTGCACTGTATTTTGCTTCGTTGAATTCAATCTTTGACTGAAGCTTCGAATGAAGCGTTGAGTATTGATTCTCACCAATAATTTCACTGATAGTGGCTCTAACAATATTTAAGTCATAGTCGTCCATCCACCATTGGCTTTACACGACGTCGCTTCAAGCGGCAAGTGGATGAGCGGTGAACATTCTCCCGCGAAAAGACCCTTCGCGAACAGTTTTCTTAACCGTCTAAGCGGACAAATTTGTTGCGGTAGCCATTCTAGCCAGCGCCAGCGCTTCAAAAAAAACATATTTCATCACTCTTTAAGATACGGTATTGGAAAACATTCCAAATTGTAGGGTTTCGCTGTGTTATGTCTTCTCTCGCATACTGACAGTAACTCGACGTTGCAGAGACGCAATTTCTACATTTGACCTCATGATTTCCAGGCGAACGTAAGTGATCAAATTTCGCCTTATAAGGCAGTCTTTCTCAAGTGAATCCTACTATAAAGCACAGGAGAGGGATGAGTTATTTTATTTTTTTTTCTGAATAACCACCACTAAAATAGAAACAATGTATTATATTACGTATTTTCACGAAATAATGGAACTTATTTTTTTTCGTTTTGTTACGCTTTCTGTTGCTACTATTTCATCAATTTTGTTAACTTTTTTTGTTACATTAATAACAGATCATTCTGTTATTTTGTTACGTTAAGCGTAACGTTTTCCATCACTGCTATTAATCTTTTTTCTAATCCATTAATTCCTCGTTCTATGGTGTGATTGAAATTAATCGGATTTTTAATAGTTTAAGTAAATGGCGCGAATTTAATATTTTTTTTTAGAAAGTAGATGATTGCTAATGTTTGCATTCAGCAGATATTATAATTGAAAAGTTAAAACTTTTTATGACTTTAAAAGAACATTTAAAATAAAGTAGGCTTTTAAGCTCTTGGAAGAAGTTGTTGTTGGGTTCACATTTGTGCCATTACTCCAAGTAAATGAAGAAACGAAAATTTCCTTTGCTAAATAGGTGATCACTAAGTCTTGATTGCTTCCCGGATGTTGGTCGCCGCAGTCGCAAAGATTTCATTTGCTGTGAATTGAACCTAAGGGTCGAAAACCACAGCTCTTTGCAAACAGACTGGCTTTAGTCGAATGCATCTCAAGCTTAACAACAGATGATACAACGAAAATTTTCCAATTGTTCTAATGTTGGCTAAAATATGTTTTAAATAAATAACCACTTTTTTTTTTCCCTGAAATTAGTGCTGATAAGTTGAGTTTTTTTTTTTTTTTTTTTTTTTTTTTTAAACTTACTCTTCACCACTGAAATATTCTGCAGAGGCTGATTGTTTGAAACTAATAAAATTATTGTTTTTAAATTCGACATAAAAATACCTATTTGCGTTTTTAATTAAAACCATTAATAATTAAAAATTAAAAAAAAAATAACTAAAAAAAAAATCACTGAAATCGGAATAATATTTTTTTTAAATTTGAAAAAGTTTTAATACATATTTAACAGTCTTGCCATTACAAAACACAAGAATACCAGCTAATGAATAATTGATTGATATTTGATTTAACAACCATTACTAGAAATAGGAAACAATACGCCTACTGAATTTCGAAATTTTCTCATTTTTCTGACTTGCTTTGCGCTCTCGAGATATTACAGAAATCCCTTTGCACAATAAAATTGGAAACTTTCAATTTTAAAAAAGCTATTTTGAGAAAGATTTGATGTAGCGGAGTTATGAATTTATGCAGCGTGTTTCAGAAAGAGGGTATTCTGATAAGTACTGTGGGTGGCATTCCCAATGTCACATTAGTTGTCCGATGCTTCCCCGCATGCTCCACGCTTGAATGGAAGTTTACCCCATCGCCGAGCAATGCAGGAAAGCATTACTTCGCAATGTGACATTGGAAATGCACCCGACAGTACATTAAACCAAGTAATTGATCTCCCAAAACGAGAATTCAGTTCAGCTTACTTTTCAAAATGGATTTATCAAAATTCAACGTACTGTCCGTTTCGAAAAGCGAGAACCACGACAACACAGACGATTCTACCCCGCAAATGGGTGATACGCTGAGATGGGCACTTTCTTAAGACCTGTTTTTCTTTTAGTACCTGTTATTTTTGCAATAGTATTTATTCTTTCCATAATGCTTTCCCGAAAAGCGCAAATAGAACGCAGCTACTAGTAAACTAACACTGATAAAAAGTAAATATCCTCTCTTTATTTCTCCTCATCCCTGTTTTCATGAAATCCAAGGAGACCTGACGCATGCGCAAAAGCGTTGAAAGCTCTCGTAAACGAAAACGAACAATAATGAAATAGCATATCAAATAAATAATTAAATAAACGAAAAGAAAGATGCTTAAATGGATTATATTGAGAAAAAAAAATAAAATGGGGAGGAGGATTATGCTAATTTTTCGTTAATTAATCAATTGATTTCCTTATCAGTAATTGCTCCTGTAAAGAAAGCATCTATACAGCAATGAGTATTGAACTACAAGTAATGAATGGAATAATTTAACGTGCGTAAAGGATTATCTACACAAAATGGAAATTTGTGGATGTGTGTATAATGTCTGTTCGAAATGTAAGCAAACTTCCCAAACAAGCTTGAAATTTGGCATATGGGTAGGTTCCATACTGTAGACAATTTAAAAAATATAAAAATAAACTTTTTTATTTGGGGTGGGGGGGGGTGACTAAGAACTGTGTTTGGCGGAAGCAGGACACTGTGGCGCCAACCCGCAATACAGCTGAGTTAAGCAGGAAGGTTTCAAGTGATAGGGGTATGGAGAAGGCTACAAAGGGCTGGGAAGTATTCTCCGATCTCGATATTAATTTGGTAAATAAATAAAGCGTTTTTATATGTTACATATGCAAGGCTTCCAAAGCGAAGCGACGGTAGCCGGCTAGTTAAGGTTTAAAAAGGAATGAAAACACACACAAATATCAAAATCCCAAAAGCAGCTCAGTGATTTTTATTTGTGCGCGTTTTTATTCCTTTTTAAACCTTTACAAGTAATGAAGAAAAAAAAATATTGAATGTCGAAAAAAAAAAAAAAATCATAGAAACGTATCATATTCTTACGTTTTCAAATTCAAACATACGTTTTCTTTATAAAGAAAATGAAAACTTCGAAAGTTTAAGTTTTAAATAAAAAAAAAAATCACGAAAGTAAGTGCATATAAGTCAATTTTTAGACACATACATTGATCCAAATGTTGTTATATTAAATACCAATCATATTCGTGTGGCTGGTTCCAAATGGGAAGACGCTGGTCTGGGCTGGAGAAACCGGGAAAAAAAAATATCCATGTTGGACCTATTGTTCACCCAGCCCGTTGAAGAATAGGTACTAGGTTTCTTTCCCGGGGATGAAAATCGGAGGGAGGGGGCAACTAGTCCTGTTGGTCAGAAAACGCCTCGACCCTAAGAGATACTTTAATTAATAATAATAATAATAATAATTTATTTGCCTTTACAAAAGTTTGATAATACATAATAGATATGAGTGTGATTTCCCTATGCCTTAAGGGTAGTCCCGTCGAGAAGGCAGGCAGGGAGTCAATTACAGGCAAGAAAAATAAAATACAAAGAGCATTACTGGTTACATATAATGGAGAAAACAAAACAGAGCATAATACAAAAACATTGAAACTAATAAAATATAATGGGGATAAAAGGAACAGTTAATTTGTAATAAAAATGTGAAAAATAATTACACAATTGTGGAGTTTAGATCTGGTGATATATACAATCTTCGTAAAATAACTAAGATAATGAAATATATAATTAAAACATGTCATATAATTCGTGAACAGAAATTTTCGGATAAGAGGTTAAGCCTAGCTCAAATAGATAGAAAGTAAAGAGGTTACTAAGAGAAATAGCGAAATAAGGGAGAGGAGAGGAAAGGTTGGAAGACATCTGATGAGAGTAGATGTTTGCGACTTGACAACGGATAGATTAGGAATTAACTTATGAATTGGAGAGAAGAAAAGGTAAGAAGGATAATTGTGAAAGGTTATGTTAGTGCAGGCAGATGATGTTTTAGTTTTCTTTTGAACTGTTTTAAATTGGGACTTTCACGAATATTGGGGGAATTTTATTCCACAGAGAAGGAGCAGAGTAGCTAACAGCTCTTTTTTGATAATTTGATGTGATTTTTGGAGTGAATAGAGTTGAAGAGGTTCTTAGTTGTAAAGATGTGACTGTGGCTTAGTAGTTAGTATGATAGAAGAAGAGATATTTTTATTAAGTAATTTATAGGTGAAGAACCAATCATATTTACAGAGTGTCTACAGAATCGGGAAATCAGGGAAAACCTGGAATTGTCAGGGAATTTTGTTATTCTGGAAAAAAATCAGGGAATTATCAGGGAATTTTGCAATTATTACTTAAAATCAGGGAAATTTTTTGGTTTGGAGGGTTTTTTTTTTTGGTTGAACAGATCGGTTTGGAGGGTTTTTTTTCTCTTATCATCAGGGAATTTTAAAAGAAATTGTTCATGAAATCAGGGAATTTTTTTATTCAGATTTTGTATACACCCTGTATTTAGCACATAAGACAGCTGTCTTCTGCTAAGACATGTGCATATTTATATAATTATTTATGTACTTATGTATAATTACTTTGTGAATTTGTAAAAGACAAAGCCCAAAATACCTTACAAGTCATATAGAATTAAAGAGATTAAGAAAGAAAAGAAGAAAAGATAAACATTATATTCGGGAACTTACAAGCCAGAATACTTCGCTGTCTTCAGAAGAACTCAGTAAATATAATATTTTGATTAAATACTCTAAAAAAATGAAATTGCTTTTAAAAAGGAAAGTGAAAGTAATTATATTTACAAACTGGTATCATGTGTTTTTCAAATCGTACAATAAAATTTACTGCGGAGAATTTGATAAAGTAAAAAACAAATTATGAACTTATTCTATCAATACGATATTTGTAAAATTGAAATATTATAATACGAATTAGTATTCTATTAGCTCGGGAAATTATTTCTTAATTTAGAGATAAATATAAATTTACAGAATGCATTTTCTAATGTAGCATGAAAACGCACATTGAAATAAGAACGAGAAATAATAGATTTTATTGATTAATTAAGCATAAATGGATTAATGGCATAAATGAGGAATTGAAATTTTAAATAAAAACAAGAAATTATAGTTGGCATTTCAGTTTTAGAATATCTTCTGGAAGGGTTTATTTAACTAATGGTTTTCTTGTATCCATGCTCCTTGCTTTGTAGGCTCAGTAATAAACGGGAATGGATAATGGATTGCCAAAATTAGTGGTCTCCAAAATAAGGTATGCGAAAACGGTTATCTATATTACATTTGTCCGATTATGAGACTAACATCGATTTTATTTCTGTAAAGAGTGATTCTTTCGTTTATTTTGAATTGGTATTTTGGCCTATTGATCCATAATTTCAATACAAGATCATAAACTTGAAATATTAATGGGTAAGAAGCTATTATTTGTTTAGAATTCATTTGAATTTCAAATTCATCTGAATTTGAATTGAATTTGAATTCAATGGTAATTCCATTGCCTAACACTTCTTTATATCGGATGCAATTAAATCTGATGAAAATTAATTCAAAAAGGACTGTGGGCTCATCAATCAAGCTATAGGGATGAAGTTGTTGATTTACTAGAGTATGCCTAATAATTTACAATTTTGAACTGTTGTTATAGCCCATGTACAACTACGATGATTGCATTTTAAAATCAGCAATAGAAATAAACAAAGAAAATAAAATTAGTGTGCATATTTGTCTAGAAAAAAACAGCGTTTCAAATGTTCTCCATAGCGTTCCTCCATGTTTCTAGCCATATAACAGAATAATGGCTGCTACATGTTCTCTGTTATCGGAATGGTTTCTCTTTCAGCCTCTTGCACCGTGATTGGAGGATTTCCGCGAACCCACTCATTCAGCATGCCCAAACATACGCATCCAGTGTCGTTAGATCAGGAGAGTGAGAAGGGTACGGAAAATCAGTGGAATGTGAAATCACCTTACTTCCGAACGCTTCCCATAAAAATGCTCTCGTGGTATGTCACCCCTTCCTGTTGATAGAACTGGTCACAAAAAGGAAGGTTTCGTGCTCAACAAAGATCGGCAGTGAAGGGTGTTAGAACCTGTTTGATGTAATGTTCTTGGCTAGCTGTAACTGGACGTCCGTTCTCCGCAATGAAGTAAGGCACAATAACCCCGTGTCCTGATACAGCACACCACACTGTCACTTTTTCACTATGCAACGGTCCTTTCTTTACCTCCTTCGGTCGTTGGAAGCCTAAGAACCTGTTGCTATGCCTGTATACGTGACCGGATGAAAGTGGGCTTCGTCGTTGAATCAGTTGTTGTCAGTAAAGGACGGATTGTCATATTGCCAGGCAAAGGACTGTGGCACAGTACTGACGCCTCGAAGCGTAAACACCGATTCGCAATTGTTTGACAACCTGAATCACGTACAAATTGACATTGAATGTTTTTTTATGTTTTTTGAAGTGACTGTCGATTCATATTCAGGTTTAAGGCAACTTCATGATTTCGTTGTGGTGATTGTGTAATTTGATTGGAAACACGTTCATGGTTGTCATTTGTGTCCTCTTTTTTGTGTCCGGCACGACCCTTGGTGTTACATACTTCCAATGCTTCGGAATGTTGCTACAATGCCCTGTATAATACAATTACTGGGTGCTCGTCTATCGAAGCGTTCTGTAAACTCCTCACATACAAACGGTAATATTGGACCTTTTTGCCTTCCTCTTCCGTGTGACGGGAAAAAAAACGATTAAAACATTTTCCTTATTAGACACCATTACTAATACACTGTTTATAGCACCTCAGCGCATGCGGAATATAATAGACATTAGCACCTGCGACATGACACATGGGGTGTGTTTGCATCTATAATCAAAACATGTAAATTAATAGCCATACTGTATTATTTTAAAAGGTACTATAAATAAAAAAGTTGCAGGAATAATAGTTCTTACTATTGAGATATTGAAACGAGCTTCATGACAAGATTTCTTTTCATTTTAGTTAGTCTTTTTCAATGGCTAAATAAGGCTAGCACTTCAATAAAGTTTTCCAGACTCTGATTGGCTAATCTATTTGTGAAAACCCCAGAGATGGTAGGCCCCTCCCTACTATTGAATGGTATTCTTCCATAATCATTTCTTTCTGCATTTAGAGCACTTATAAATGGACTACGCACGTAAAGCCACTGCACGCAATCCACCCATTGCCACCCAGCAATTTCTACCATATTCATTCACTTTTTTATTTTATTTAACTGTCTTTTAATTTAGAAACATCAGATAAAATGTTCTTTGAAGGAGCTTAAGGAAAAAAAACTAAAGAAAACTCTGCACATCACCGTAATAAATCTTACCAGAAATGAAATTGGATAAAAAAATTTGTTTAGTGAAATTTCACAGATCATTTGAAAAGTGGTTGATTGTTTTTATTCCCTGTGGAATTAATTAATTAATAAGACATACTCATTAATTTCAAAATAAACTTGATAGCCGATCGGAAACTATATAATCAAATATAAGTGTAATTTTTCGCTGTCCCCTGCTGGACAGTAAGAAAAGATTATTTTATAAATTTACATGTTTCAGCTTTGAAGTTGTAAAATTATTCCGATTTAATAAAATAGCTTAGAAAAATAATGTATCCAAAGTCAATCTTTGATTAATTATTTAAGTATGTACAAGTTAAACTTGCACTTTTGAAAATGCTTTTATTTAAAGATTGAAAAATAGAAGGAGAGGAAGGTACTTTCATTTTTTGTAAACGATCAATCGTGAGAGATATAATAGAGACTGTGTTCTTGTGGGATTTGCTATGAAAAACTTGCAGTTTGGAGACCGACGTAAACAGGAAATTCTCTCTCTCTCTAGGTTTTAATTCTAAGCCGAACACGAGGAACGACATTGTCAAGTAATAAATTGCTTCGCAAGATGAATTTGCTTCTTTGCTTCCAATTTGTTGATTCCGCCACATAAAAAAAAAAAAGAAAATGTTGTTTTGGTGACGGAGACTTTAGGAGCCGAATCGATCGTATATAAAGCACTGAAACATTGGCCTTGACGATCGCAAGAGTGTAGGTTTTTATCCTATTTGATTTTTTACCCTTATTTAGTTTTTGGTTATTATTTTTCCCGGCCCTATTCTTCCGATAGCAGAGCTATCATCTGAATTTACTTCTGGAATTTCTAACTTTGCGACGAAATAAATAAATGGGATAATAATTATGTTGATACTTCCATGATTCCGAATTCATAAAACTAGATCTATGACTTGATCTGTCACATGCCAATGTTAATCAATTTTACAATTGTCAATAAATTGACAGATTTAAGATTAATATTCTACAGTGGAATAAGTGACTTGCTGAGTTTCTTTAAATAACAATAGATACTTTTTTTTATTAATAAGAATAGATTATATATAGAAAATCTACTGTTATCTGTAGAGCACAAATTATCTAATAGTTAGTACCATTCAAAAAAATGTCAAAATATCTCGGCCAACCATTTCGGATTTTATGATATACCCAATCTTCCGACTCAAAACATGCTTTTATCAAGGAAATAACGTTGGATTTGAAATAGGGAAACATGTCTGTGCTTGCATAGGGTGCCTCTAGAAGTTTCACGTAATCTTGACACTGATAATATAAGAACGATGATAACATTTTATTTCTTCAGTGTGCAGGATGATTGTTTGCCACGGCTAATTATGAATTCATTTAATTTAATCACAACTAATAACCTGCGAATCCTTTAAATTGACTACAGTCAACCCTGGATTAATCATTAAACATGTGCTTAGGGAAGGGGTACCGGTACCACAACTACAGCCATCAAATTTTAAGGAATTCCAGATTCATAGTAAGGATATAGCAACATATTCTAAGAGCAATAAGTTTTTTATCATTTTTACTTTATTACATCCAATCAACCATCTTTAGGCTCTATGTGTCCCGTAACGTCATCTGACATTTGAGATAACTTTCTGACAAATACATATATATCTAGAGTTCAGTATGTTTGACTGTCGTACCAATGTTTTTCTGCATGAATTCAGTGTTTTTTTTTATGATCATAATAGTCAAATTTAACATGCTTTAAGGATATATAACAAGAAAAAAAGCATAAAAACGCACACAAGGTTCAGTGAGCTATTTTTGGAATTTTCGTACCGGGAACCCATGATGGACCGTTTCGAGCTTCATACCTCTCGTCAGTTGGGTTCGCCCAGTACTCAATGATCACTACAAATATGGGGGAGATCCGTGTATTATGGACCATCGTGTTCATAATACGACCCTGTTGAAATTTATGTGTTCAGCACTAGTTGGCAGAACCATCCCATTGCCTTTAGTGAATATTATTGTTATCCAAAGCAGGAGGTGACTTTTACTTGTGTGCCTTCATTTGGGACGGAGTATTAAATTGTGTTTTCCGTTTTATATGTTCATGATGTAACAGGTATGTTAGAATGAATGTATTACTTTCTGCTGTTAGGTAATTTTAATATAATTTTCACGTTAATAGTAGCAAATGTACTTATTTTCTTCACTATCCAGACATGTGTTTGCCATTTTGCATAGCGATCTGTGATTGGAAACAATGTTGCTCCGTCCATGCGTGTAATATGAACCGTGCGCTGTTGTGTAATATGGACCACTGGTTGCTAGGCATATTACTATGAGCCTGAAGCTTGTTTTTTTAATATATTAAACGAAAAGCACAAATTAGGGCTTGCTTAATGTAATTCAAGTCGTACAATTTTTATGATTTAATGTTTTCAAAATTCGACCCATAAGGGGGGTAAAGAGGGGCAAATTTTAAAATCACCTCAGAAACCAATCCAAATAAAATCGTGAAACTTCATATGCCTACAGTACGACTATTGTTTACTGCATTATAATGAAAGTTTGTTTGTAAAAATTATTTTAATGAATTTCTTGTTATGTTTTGTTTTTGGTTTACTCGGTCCATATTACACGAACGTATGTGTAATATAGACCACCGACACGAAAATAAAAAAATTATTTCCTGCAATTATTAATAGTTACCAGAGTACTTTACCACGTTTGAACCATGTAGCTACACAATTGTTATGAGCAGCCAACAAATTAAATCTTTTTATGTTAATACTGTAATTTAAGGTTTATGAGCATTCTTGCTTAGGGGGTCCATAATACACGGATCTCCCCTATATACGATCTATATTCTGTGTGTGTGTCTTTATAATTTTTTTATTTTTGCTGCTGTATTTTTCAGACCCAAAATTAAAAGTGTTCAAGTAAGTGGCAAACAAAGATAACATTGGAAACAAAAAAAAAAAAAAAAGGATGTTCTAATTCGTACAAATAGTAATATTTTTTTATTAGAATATTTATTTTAAAAATTTGTCCACCAACTTCGATTTCTGTGAAAGAAGATTTTCAAAATTAAAAGTATGCTCTCGAAATCACAGTTGAGATAATATCAGATCTTATTTTGTCTTATAATCTTTTGGGTAATTAAAAATAAACTCAGTAAATTTTTATGCATTAAAAAAATGCATGAAACAATGAGGAAAATTTGTATTTTATTCTGTTACTCTAGTTATAAGTTAGTAATTGAAATACATTGTTTGCTACTATTTAAATAACAGTTTATATTGAATAAAGTTGTGTGTTCTGGCGTGGAGGATGGCGCGATTGAAGAAAACAGAGTTTTTAATGTCTTATTTCATTTTCAGCACTTACTGACTCTTAATATCTTGCCAGCTAAGCAAAGGACGGATCGAGGGGGGCACCTGGACTGTGCTTAGGGCATCGGCTGGTCTTAATCCGGCCCTGTCTTTAATAACAGTGGAACCAAGAGAGTCGTGTTCTTGTTATTCCTCTCCTGAGTTCCACGGAAATAGACTCCTCCGCATTGCACTCCGACATTGAGTAAACCCACCCAACAGATTTAAGGCAAAGATTTAGCCTTTGGGAGAAGCTCTAACCGGCTTACAGGAGTAAATCTTATTTTCTACTCAAGAAATTCCCTAATCAAAGTAAATTGCTCAATTTCAAATAATTACCATTGAAGAACTTTATCTACAAAACGACTTACATTTTTTTTTATTTAAGTTTTTTTTTCGCTCTTACTATGCGAGTATTCGAAAGTTGGGACACCAATTACATCTTGTTTAACATAATTTTATTTCACTAAAAATTTTCAAGCTAAGCATCAAAAAAAGGAATGTAAAGTCAGAATGATATACTTTAAATTCTATTATTAGATTGTAGACATAGTTAAGTTCAATTGACTTTTCACTGATTTCCGATTTTTTAGATATTTCATCTCGAGTTGCAGCCAAACTGTAGTGAATTGTATCCAATTGTCATTGAGAGATGGCGCTTTATCGCTTCTACCCACGATAAAAATCGATTTCGAGCTTTTCTTTTTTTTTTTTTTTTTTATCTTCTACTTCCGATTACGTGAGAATGCCGGTGTTTCAGTTCTCGAACACTACGGAAATGGTTTTTCTCGTTCCAATACATATCACTCATATTTCACTTTAGGGAGATGTACCAAAGGAACTGATCCAACTCTTTTACTTTTCTGTTTTATAATTATTAATCAAAATATTAGAATAGTTGATCAAAAAATGGGATAAATGGAATCAAAATGTTGTATAGTTATATTTTTTGTAAATTTTGTAAAAATAAAATAAAAATAAAAAAGAATGTTAAACCAATATCCCGATGCTTTCATTAGAGCTGCGTAATCTTTCATTGTCCCAAACTGATAATGTTACTATTTTATATATAATTTATAAATAGGCTAGATGTAACAGTATGGAAGGAATCGTATTTTTATTAAAGCTTATCTTCGACTAGGATTCTTTTTAAGTATGGATTGTACAAAGAAATTGTTAGAGAATTACAAATTTGGGAATGTGTCCTGTATTAAGAAAAAGTAGTGTATGCTAGAACTTTGGAAGGTTCGGATTAATATAAAGAAAATCCTAGTGATTTGGTTCATATGGGACCCACTTCCTGAAGATAAATATTTTGAAGGAAATCGATTAGGATGACCTGTGCATATTTCTTAGTGAAGAACCTAGGATGTAAATGCAGGAATTGTTGATCGTAGTTGTCTCATCGAGTCATATTGTGATCCGTTTTGGAAAACATATTAGAATAATTCACTTAAGTTCGGAAATAATTAAAATTTGACACTCGACAGTTAAAAACTAGCACGCTTACACCTGACTTAGTATTCAGATGAAATCTGATTTTCTGCCAAAATTAACACCTCAGAATTTTTAAGATACTTAAATTATATGATTTCAGAATCTCACAACCGTAGCAACATTCTAAATATGATCCAACTTTTTTTTTTAAGTATTATCCATTTTAATTCAAATAAATTGTTTTTGTCAAAATTAATAAATAAATATAGAATCCATTCAGGGCAATTCAGGTTAAGTCTTCGTTTTGCCAGATTTTGTGAATTGATTACTCCTGAGATTTTTCTGTAAATATCATTGATTAGTCTTAAATACATTAATGATTTTGGTAATAGCTATTTAGTTAGCTTCAGAAGGAAAAAAACAAAACAAAAAAAAACATGCGAGAAACACGGTTATTTTTCTTCTTTTTTTTTTATTTGCAATAACCGTACATTGTTTCTAATATTGATTAAAAGACAATCTGGAGAGGCTCATTATAACAACACGTAACAATTGTGGAATTGATTATCTGCTTAGCAACAAGAACAGACTGAACGCCACAGTCAAATTTCTCTTATTAACAGTTGTTGCCTCAAATATATTTACATCTTTTTTGATTGAGTCAAATATTTGCGGTTTGATTCTTATTCAAAGAATCTTTTATGTAAATACAGAATATTTTAGTAAAAGAATTTCAAAAAAAGTCATTTCTTCCATTATCATATAATCTAATTAAAAGGAGAACGAAATGAATTCCAATTGAAACCAGAAATAACTGAAACACATTGGAACCTTTTCATTAAGCAATGATAGGATTCGTTCATTCTAACAATTTTCAGAGAAGACATTATAACAGTTATTTTACTTAAATGTAAAAAGCTCAGAACGTATTTAACAACTTTCACTATAAACATTCAAATAAATTAGTATCACTAACCGCAGATGAAGTTGTTGCCACGTGATTTATTATCTGTAGTAGAAGTAATGATGAACTTCCAGGTTCCCTGGTCTATCCAATCACCAATCTTAAAATATTAAAGATGAAGGATGTCATGCATATTGCATTCTTAAAATTGTTAACTCCATTTGGGCGAAAGGCCTTCTTCAAAGAAGGTTTTCCAAATTACAAATCGTGGTGGTGAAACGGAGCATCAGATGGCTCAATAGACACTGATTTCTGTGAAGATTCGGGGAACTGATAAATGAAATGAAATCTCGTCTCTTGAGCAGGTGCTTTGATTAAAAGCATTGAAGATGAGCTTGGCTTTGAAATTTAGCTTTCGGACAGATCTTGCAGCCAATTCTTATGTGAAATAAGGCGAGAAGAAATTGAGCTTTTATATATATACATATATGTACACACTGTCCGATCACTTGATTAGATACACCTACCTAGTAGCGTCTTGGGCTTCCTTTAGCCCTCAAAACAGCCTGGATTCGTCGAGGCATGATTTCACAAGATGCTGAAAACATTGTTGAGGTGTACCATGCAGACATGAATGTGTAAAGCAGTTCCTGAAGATTTTATGGAGATGTAGGCCTGGAGCGAAAAGCCCGTTCTAGCTTATCCCACAAATTTTCAATTGGGCTGAGATCCGGGGACTGAGCGGGCCACTGCAGCAAGGAAAAGTCATCGTCATGTTCCTCAAACCATCCCATAGTAATGCGAGCTTTGTGCACCGGCGCATTAACCTGCTGGAAGTAGCCATCTGAATGAGAATAAACTGTGCACATGTACGGTTGCGTGGACCCGGTAGCCGAGTGGGTAAGGGCGCTTGGCTGCGGATTGAAGGTAACGGGTTCGACGGGCGGAAATTTTTCCACGCTCCATTCTCCTCCAAACGGGTCCTAGGGCCTACCCAGCCCTCTGTAGAATGGGTACCGTGTTTCTTTCCCGGGAGTCAAAGGCGGGCGGGCGTCGGGCTGACCACCCGACCTCAACGTAGTCCCGTTGGTCACAAAACGCCGGGAGCCTTACCTCCCGCGACCCCAAAGGCCTATCCACGCCTATCGTGGGATACTTTAACGGTTGCATGTTCGGTTGCACTTGGTCAGCTACGATATTTAGGTACGCTATAGCATCCTGACGTGCCTCCAGAGGTATCAATGGACCCAACGTGGTGCTAGGAAAATATCCCTCACACTATGACACTGCCCCCATCGGCTTGAAGAGTTGTTGTGAAACACGACGGGTCCAGACATTCATGCGCACAGCAGGGGAGTACCTAATAAATTACCTAGTTTCTAGTAAAAAGTAAATCTACTTATTGTTCTAAATTTCAAAACTATTATTTGTTGTTTAATTATTACAAACGTGGTTTTACAATAAAAAATGCGGAAACTAACTAACCAGTCTTATATATATAATTTAGAACAAATTATGACGATTATTTAGGGAAGCATTTTTCAAAATGAATTTCAAATCAACTTAGAAACAAAGTGTGAATGACTGGAGATGCTTTCAGGTCGTTTTAAAAGGATAGTATTTCCATTGAGATAGAAATTGCTTCTAAACAAAAGAATATCCACATTAAATTAAGAGATTATTTTGGAAATATTTATCTGCAGATGAGTTTTTATATAAACAAGGTGCTCATAATTAAGTTCAAATTTCGAAAGAACCAATCAAAGGAACGACTTCATATTTCACAAGAGTATGTCTGTAGCGATAGAATTTTATTTGAGGAAAAAAAAAAAGAAAAAAGATTACATCCGAAGGTGGCCGCTAGGGCGATATATGGCGCTGCAATACAGTAGTGTATAATGCATCTGACAAATGCATATGCCATGACAAATGATTGAAAACTGCTATAAAAGGAGAAAGGCGAGGAATGCATAATGGCAATGTTATCAAAGGATCGCGCACTTCTTATGAAGCTGTTTTATCAAAATAACAGCTGTGCTTTAATAGCATTGCAAAAGTTTAGATTTTCATAGCCTTACTTCACATCGCCACCTCTGTCAAGGAGTTGTTTCGGGCTACTTTTACCAACCCCAAAATCATCAGCCGCCATTTCGTATAACGTGGCCAGCACATTCGCCGGATCTCATCCCCTGCGACTTTTGACTGTTGGGGCATTTCAAAGACCTTGTCTGTCGTGAACACTTAGCCGACGTAGGGGCCCTGAAGACCAGCATTCTCGCCTTATTCACAACATTACGAGTGATACGGTATATGCTGTGATTGGGCATGCGATGCTGCGATTTCAGTACGTTTCCAATAGCGGGGAAACCATATATATATGGTTTGGTTGCCTCTCCTTCACTTTCTCTTCGGTCTGATGTCATTCCTTAATGGCGTCCTGAGGAAGGCAACGGGAAACCACCTCAGTATCTTTCCCTTGAAATTCTAGGGAGTCTGCTAGGGGTTCGCCATCTTGGGAACACTAGCGCTCCCTGGAATACATGTATCTATAGGCGGGCGGTCTACCGTGTGTGTCCAGTGTGCAGGCACCTGGATTCGAATCCCGGTCGTGGTATGGCTATTTCTTTCTTCTTCTGTGTTTCGTCCGTTTCCCCCTGGGACTTACTCTCTCAGGTGTATCCTCGACGGGAAGTGAATTCTCGTCTCTGATTTCCTAGCCTTGTCCTGACGTTATCAAGTGGGGCTAGCGCGTGGTCCGTTGGGGCCCATTCGCGAGTAGTAGTAGTATAGTTATTATTATTATATCGAAAAAGTTTCAAACCATGGGATTCCCCAGCTAAGACAATATGGCGGGTCAAGGACCAAAGCACATATTGCCAAGTGTATTAAAAAAAAATAAATTTGGAAGAATAGTTAGGGATGTGTGCTTGTGTCCATAAATTTCCGAACTATGCGTGTTGTGTTGAGTACTACAGCCTTCTGGAGTTGTGCATAAGTGTTTTTATGAAGTCCTAGTGTGCTGAGGCTGTGATGTAATGTGTGAGGCACCAGACCAGTAGCGGACAGGATGATGGGTACAACCCGTACTCGGTCCTGCCTCCACTGCTTCTGGAGCTCGTGTGCTAGGTCTGTGTATTTACTTATCTTGTCAGCGTGAGTTTTCTGCATGTTCTTGCTGATGGGAATTGCAATATCAATGAGATAGGTCTGTTTGTTGACCTTATCAACAAGTGTAATGTCAGGTCTGTTGTGATGTATAGTTTTGTCTGTGTGAATGGGACGGTCCCAGTACAGCTTATGTGAGGGTGACTCTAGTACGCTTTGTGGTGTGTACTTGTAGTATGGGACCGTGTTCTTAATAAGTGAGTGTTTGTGTGCTAGCTGTTGATGAACGATCGATGCTACCTGATTGTGTCGGTGGAGGTAGTCTGTTTGGGACAGAAGGGGACAGCCAGATATTATGTGGTCGACCGTCTCATGTGTAGTGTGGCATTTCCTGCATCTGTCGTCGTGTGTGTTTGCGTCGTGTAGAATGTGTTTCTTGTAGTTGAGTGTGGGAATGACTTGGTCCTGTATCGCGATCATGAACCCTTCGGTCTCCCCAAACAGCTCACCACTCATCAGCCATCTGTTGGACGCTTCCATGTCGACATGATTATTATTATTATTATTATTATTATTATTATTATTACTGTTATTGTTATGTAGTTTTCCAGATCTATCTGTCTATGGTAACATAAAACACTCCCCCTATGTTTAACGGAGGAGAACTGCACTGTAAATGTCAACTTGTACGACAGAGCAGATTTATCTTTGTGTTCCCGCATTCGCAATCATGAGAGTTTTTTTTTGAGTGAGCCGGTATTATCATATGGCCTGCTTTATGTTGCATTACCGCGTTCACGAAACAACATCAAAATACTCATAAAAAAAAAAAAAAAAAAAAACCGACGATCAAGGTCATTTGCAAAATGATGCTAGAATTTTCACTCGCAGTGTGAAACAAGCCTTCCAATAAACAAATTCATTTATTTTCCTAGCAATGCATTCATTTTAATTTCCTATCAGTCATATATGAGATATATGACGTGAAAATACTCTACCTAGACTAAAAACCGTCACATTGTTGACGGGGCATATATACTAGTATACAAATAGTATCCTGACTGAAGCTCAAGTAATTTATTTTTTCAAAGGAATCCAGTATTTTTCATCCTCATTAATATTTTAACGATTTATTCATTGTGAAGTCTTTGCAGCAATGTTTTCAGTCAGCTTAACTTTCCAATGAAAAATCAATAACGATGATTTTTTTTTTTTATTTGAAAGCTGCGTCAGCTACAAAAACAAATGCGCTCTTCTAAGCTATCAGTCTTCAAAGTAACTTTCAGTCGATTGCAGAAAAAAATATTTAAATTAGTCTTTACAGTTTGCAGTTTGTTTTTTTCTTTTTGCAGCTTGTAAAAAGTAAAAGAAATTGAAATCGATAAGTTGACATTCTGTAATTTCTGAAGTGTTTCTTGATTTTCGGTAAAAATCGTAAAACTCCATTTTCAACACCTTAATGCACTATTTTAATGGAAGTTAAAAAAAAGATAAAACAGTGGAACAAATAAATATAAAAGAATTAGAGTTGTATAAATAAAAAAAGGAATTAGACCTTCAAGCCAGCGTATAAAAAAATAATAATAAAAAAGATAGTAAAAAAGAAGATTCACTTCTTTTATTATAATTCATTATTATTTCAAAAATTATTATTCGTTCTAGTTTTGGATCACTGAAAAAGGTAGGACACATTAGAGGTTAATTTCGTCGAACCATCAGAGCGACTTCCTGAAGACAAGTCAATATCCTCTTCACTCTCGTACTAGGAGGATATGTCTACTTTTCTCTGTCTCTTTATTACTTGTATTATAATGTAAATGTAATTTAGTAGAATTATAGTAGCGTTCAGAGAAGAGGGTAAATTTATTGCCAGATATCGTTCAGATAATAAATTGATTTTTTTGAAAACCAAAAAGTTGATAATAATAAAAGTTGCTGTTAAAAGTAAATTGATCTACATTAATTGAAGTATATTTTATATTCATACATGTGTGGATAAATAATTATCTATGATCCTATGTATTAAGATTTACTTGAACTTTATTTAGCTTCAACTTCTGCTTAACTTCCATTATTTATTTGCACTTAGTTTATTTATATAAAACAGCTAAAAATATTACACAGTTATGTTACTATGTAATATTTTGCAACGCTTCGAGAAGACCTAATCCTTATTCCTCTTGTCAATCCCAAATCATCTCCTACCTCAAAACTTCTTATCCCACCCTTATTTTTATACGTCACAACTGTCTGTAAAAGACAAAAACAAAGCCAGAAGTTAGATACAGGCTCCCTATCGAATTTTTATCAATTTCCCCAAGAAACTTAGAGGATCCATCCAAAGTGAGAGCATTCCTCTGATTGTTTAAGAATATTTTCTCCTCACTGGTGATGCTGTCGATCAGGAACAGACAGACCGCTGTGCTTTTAATCTGCTTAAAAGTTTTTTTTTTTTTTTTTTGCTTTAGCTGCTTTACTTGATACTATTCTAAGTTATTCTTTAAATGTACTTCATTTAATGATTCCATTAGAATTTTTTTTAAAAACTAAATTTAATGAGTAAAGTAGATTGTTAAAAGTTAATTATTAGAAACATACAATTTATAAAGAACTATAAAACTGAATATTATCATTGGATTGACTTTATAAACAGTACCATATGCGATCAATTTACTACTTAATTCCTACTCAAAATTTTCACACTCTACATTTCAGTAAGCAGTAAATATTTTTTTTAGTGATTTTTCTTTCCTTTTGAACATCTAAACTGAAGTGTTTTCATTGAAACGAGGTTTGTTGTCACTTGAATGAAAGAACAAAGTTCTGAGATAAATTTCCAATAGATGTCTGAAATGGTAAACATCAGGAGTCCTTATTGTTCCTGCGACTGACAGAAACCTGCTTCCCAAGCAATTCAATTTGTATCATTAACTCTGCACATCTAAGTTGTACTTTCTGAAACATGGAAATGTCATTAGGGCCGTAGCCTATTTCGGTTGAGAGACACAATGCGTGTCGGATGCTCATGAATTGGGATTTGCTTCATCTACAAACTTCGTCTACTTCAAAATTTCAAGATTAAATATTGATCAGTAGTTCGATGCCGAGTATATTATTTACGCAGTTTGGCGAATGTTAATTTATTGCAAGAGCTAGGACAAGAATTTAATATTTCATTCATGAAACTTACCGAATAGACTGCACTAGGTCTATATATGAATCGGAATTTATAAAATTATAGTAATATCTTAAAGCAAATTATTTATTGCTAATTCTTTATTTTACCAAGTTTGAAGTGTTGTAGACTAAACATTTACATTTTAATTGAAAATATTGTTCATTTAATTTCTACTAAGAATCTCATTTATAAATTGATCACTTTATGTTCAAACATTGTCTTATGTATTAATTGTCATGTTTTTAATATAAAAAAATATGAAATTTTTTTTTAAATAAAACAGAATTAGCGCTTTCTTTATTAGTTTTAACAGTATTTTTAATACTAATAAAAAAAAAAGAAGAAGAAAGACCTAAAAAGTATGTTTCCCAATACTAAAACAAATTGGCCTTAAATTGAAATCTTTGAATACCATACATAAACGAGCAGTTAGACAGTTTCCAGTGGGGCTGCGCATTCCAACTCCGAACGTAAATTCATATGTCATGCTCATCCATTCTGATGGGAATGTAATTTTAATTACTTTTGTTATCCTTTACATTTCACAATTCAAGAGTTGTTGCCTTAGGTATTTTGCGGGAGACCGCGGAAAATCAGATATTACATAATTTGCTTGGGAAAAGTGCATATGCATAAAAGTATGTTAAAATAAAAACCATTCTTTATTGATCAAATAAAACTTCTTAGCTACTATGCGTACAGCAGGATATCATTTGCTTGAAAACCCGTAAATCAGTAAGTGCAGTCCAAGCAAATTTTATTGTCAGAGGAACATTTCCTTTTATTTCTAAGTTCGGCAAAGTTAACTTGAAAGTCAACTGCGATAGATGCATCACAGCAGGTGCCGTATCACAAAATTTTGAAGTTGCTCTCCAGTTTATGAATCATTGAGAAACCTAATGCACTCACTGTTGCAGTCTCGACTTTATGCTTATTATGAAAGTTACTTATTTAGTAGACTTGTTAGTATCTGTACTACGACAAACAGTAAAGGATGAAAATATTTAATTTATTTATTTAAATAAAAAAAAGCCCGTAGCATAAGAAAATTACATATAAATAATGAACAAAAAAAAAAAAAATAAAAAAAAAAACTTTTTTTAATTTTGGTTTTTCTTTTGATTTGCAACTTATCTTCTGGCGATAATATCAGTATAGACTGTACTAATTTTAAATTTAGCTATGGATTTGCTATCTAGCTTTTATGAACATCACAAAGACTTTTTGTTGTTGGCAATTCTTAAGTCTTATAAATTACATCTATAAAAAAATGATCAGTAATGGTTAGTATTATTGATCTTTAGTTTTGTAATCTTTTATTTTGTCGCTTAGGAGTGATGCAAAATAAGTTCAATGTATTCTTTATAACTTCAAAAATATATTTATAATATAAAACAACTTCCTAGTGTAATCCAAAAACATCTACTTTATTCTTCACAATATTTCATTTCTCTGAGCGAGAAACTTCCTCAGGTGACAATATTTGAGGAAAGAAATCAGAAATGAAATATTGTGAAGAATAAAATAGATGTTTTTGGATTACTCTAGGAAGTTGTTTTGTATTATAAGTTCAATGTAATTTAAGTGTAGTTTGATTATAAGTCTAACCTACAATTAACTCATTCCCAATCTTCACTTCAATGATAGCTAATAAACTGTTATGGTACCTAGCTTCGTCTCATTCTTTTTATGTCCTTTCATCATCTTAAGCAATATTGCTTTGCCATCTTTCGTTCCAGATGCCCTTAGCATCGTCGTCTGCTGTTGTAATGATTTGTATTTAGGTTATGAATATTTAATTTTGTTGTAATGTCAATCTAAGTAAACTTGTTGTTCATAAAACTTCAATTGTTTAGCTATCTGTAGCTCATTTCCTGTTAGTTTTATAATTCTGCTATCTTCTGCTATCATTGTTTGATGTTTATATTAAAATCATATTTAATTTGTGTTCTAATTCATTTTTATACGTCTGTTACATTTTTTAATAAATTCTTTAAATAAAAATAATAAAAAAAATAGCTCTATTGCTTTTTATTTTATAGTGCTATATAAATAATACCATGCAAACAGCTACATTGTGATTAGCAGAAGTATATGGGCGGATTGACAAGTTTTTTTTTTCGTCTCTTTTAAGTGCAATTTTTTTAATTTTTTATTTTTGAAATTTGTGATCAAAAATGCTTAGGCTGGCGTAGATCAAAGAAAAGATATTGATACCATTGCGGCATTAATGCATGTTGCTATCTGCGTGATGTTATTATCAATGGCTATATTTCCATGACCAAAAATAAAGCCAACGGGACATACAAAGAGAGTATTATGCATTGGTTACAAAAAGTAGGTGATGCTACGGCGACGCTTTTTGCCTATCATATCGATATTGAATGGTTTCAAAATAATCATATTGTTGGATTGTGCAACCTGATTGAGCCACCTGTGAGGATTAAAATTATTGAATGCTGATCTGAAAAAGAGAAGCTCAAGTAACATCACTCAGACAGTAGTCATGGTGGATTGCCTTATTCTTAGATAGAAGATAACTAGTTCAATTGTAACTTGAATCATTCAGTGAACTATAACACCAAGTCCAGAAACAACAGTTGAGAGAAAATGAAAAAGAAAGTTCAGAGTTATGTAATTCATAGTGCAGAATGCAAGGTTTTATTTATTTTTAGAAGCTCAACTATGTACAGTGGACTTAGATCAGTTTGGCATATCATGGATACATTGTCTCCCAACTGTTGTGTCTGGACTTAACTCCTTTTCGCAAATCACCACAGAATTGTGTTGACCTTTCATCTTAGTCGGGTCTAACTAGATTGATGTCGGATTAAAACCACTTAGAATGAAGAATGGCAACTCGTTATTTCCAGTAATTGGTTTCGATACTGTCCGATCTAGTGTTCGTGTCGAAACTGCTGTGAGCTGATGTTGGGCCGTTAAACATACTCTCAGAAATATCATGTTTTGATAATAGATAAAATATAACAAATAGATGTCGATGTTGTCCTACGACCTATTGTGCAACCCTATCTCCATTCGTAAGATCTTAAGTCATGCAGATTCTTCCGTAACTAGTCATATCGTCGTAATTCTCGTTCCATCTAACGAGTTTGGAACATCGCCTGTTGGATTCACTATGTAGCTGAATTTTGAAACAACTTACTGCGTTCCTTTTTCTGCTATATTACATCATCGAACTTATCTACAAATGAAATCATGTAGATCCAACTACACCTGTCGTAAGAAGATTCTGAAGTTAATTAATTTCTTTGGAATATCGAGTTTTAAGTCATAAAATGTATTTTTATCACATTATCGATCGTTATATTGATGACTATTTGTGGAACTCCATTTGTCACGGAATACTTGCTTTGAATTATTTTGCACGACATTCTTGACATTAACAGCTAAGTTTTTGTTTAGCAGTCAAAATGTAATTCTCATCTAAAGAAACAGAAACAGCCAATATTGTAATAGAATTTAGTATAATATTTGTTATTAAAGAAGTCCGTTATATTTTTACTTTCTTCTTATTGCCGTAATATAGAAATCATTCAGTCGTATCCAATGTAATATATATATATATATATATTTTCAATTTTATTGATTTTACTGTCTCCATATTGCTTTGCAACAAAAACAAAATATCTATTCCGATGTATCCTCGATGAAAATTCGCATTATCCGGAACCCAGAATACATTTCAGACTGTTTTTCAAGTGATAGCTATGTCAAGATAGTTATGTGTATGTGTGTCAGAATGTAATTTAAAATAATAAAGGAGAAAAGTAACAATGAAAAAGTGCAATGATCTACCCGAAGGAGAACTCGAAAAAAACCCAACTGGTAATAGTTTGTAGAGAAAAACTAAAAAAAAAAAAAAAAGTAGTAGTAATCAAGCTTTGATGTTGTTTGGGCGATAGATGCCTTCCTTTTATATACTACAAATGGAAATAAACCTAATGAAAATTAGGAAATCTCTCTGTTTAAATGTCTCCTAAAACTTACGCTTTAAAAAAAATTCCGAAGATCTTTTTTTCTATCATAAATTAATAAATAAATAAATAACTAAACAAATAAATTAAGGAGAGAGAGACAAGGAGCAGATTTGAAAGAGAAAGGGCAGTTTAAAATATAAAAGTTGTTTTTTTTTTTTTTCCGAACTTCAGAAAAATAATAATAAATTAACCTTTTTAATAAAAAGATAATTTCTTTTTTTAATATTATTCCATACCTTTTTAGGAAAAATTAATAATAATAATAATAATAATACAACAAAGAGAGATTATATATTTAATATAATTAAATAATATATATAATTTATATATTAATATAAACATTAATGTTTAATGCGAATTTTCATCGAGGATACATCGGAATACATATTTTGTTTTTGTTGCAAAGCAGTATAAAGACAGTAAAATCAATAAAATTGAAAAAAAAAAATTATTATTATTATTAGTCACCCGCGTTCGGGGGTTAGGCAGAGGCCTCCGTTCGAAAAATATACTACAGTCTCCCGCAGGTGGTGGTGGAGAAAGTGGCACCCCATCCTGTAGTATGGCTACCACAATGCTCGGGCAACAGTATCCAGCCCGAAGAGTCGGAAGTGTTTCGTCTGTGTCAGAGCAGGCGACTACCAAGACTGGGAAACCACGCCAGCGCATCCGATGGTCACCACAGATGAACCAGGATCTTATGCGCGACTTCTACACTGTTACACAGTTAGGGACTCAACTCACAGGATACAGACAGGCACTATACCATGCATTCATCACACGTTATCCATCATTAGGGCTTAGCGAACAGCAGGTAGCGGATCAGCGACGTTCCATAGTAGTAAACAATCTTATTCCTCCATACATACTTACACAAATTAGGAAAGAGGTCGCTGAAACCAACCGCAGGACACCACACCCCACCCCACCAGAAGACATTACCTTTATGGCAAACACAGAAGCAATCTCTACCCCTCAGTCCACATGCCCCAACAATACAACTAATGACATACTACAAGCAGCACATGATAATTTCTACACCGCACTAGCACAATATACAGGGAGAGACCCTACACTCAGACCTCCACTCCCCAATGTACACACATCAAAACAACTCGCACAGTCATCTACCATCTCAACACACACACTATCCCACAACACCTTGATAATATCCAAACATTAGAAGACATACGTACAACACTCTACTGCGCGGCACAGGGAACCATTCGGGCACTTGGAATCAAACAACACCACATACCTACCACTACACGGTCACAAGAATACATCCCCCCTTGGAGACGTCGCCTTGAGGGCCACATCAGCGACCTTCGAGGAGACATAGCCAGGCTCACACAATACTGTGCAGGAAACAAAACAAAGAAACTTATGTCCCAGGTCAGGAAGATAGTCAAGCACATAAACACTCGCCCTTCACACTCAAACCATCATAACCAGGTTCAGGAACATCTCGACACACTAAAACAAAAACTGAGTGCACTTACAAAAGATTACAAAGATACATACAATGCACTCTGCGCAAACAACAGAACAACACTTTCTAATATAATGAGAAAAAATTCTACAGATCCCTTACATCTCCCTCCACTACACCCAACACAAACACACCCACCAGCGAGGCATTACATGAATACTGGTCGTCTCTGTGGTCCAACCCCATTCCCCACAATGACGAAGCACCGTGGATCACATAGGAACAACAACTTGCTGAACACTTACCCTTCATGCCCTTCCATGATATTACTCTCGCAGACATACAGACAACACTAAAACATGCACACAACTGGAAGGCTCCTGGTGGAGACGTCGCGTCGTTCAGAACTTCTGGATCAAGAGGTTCACGTCCCTGCAAGGGAAGCTAGCTCTTGCACTCACTGACATAATCCAACACCCAGAACATATGCCTCTTTTCCTCACACAGGGTGTCACTTACCTACAGAGCAAGAACACTGAAACAGCACATCCTGCAAACTACCGTCCAATCACTTGCCTCCCCACACTTTACAAACTCCTGACCTCCTGCCTTGCAGACAAAATTTACACACACATCGAGACACACAAAATTCTTTCCGAACAGCAGAAGGGCTGTCGTAGGAATTCCCAGAGTTTTAAGGAGCAACTCCTTATCGACTCGGTAACACAACATTACACCTATGCACCTCCTCTACCTCAATCACTACAGACCCCATTTCCATAAGAAGAGGTATTTTCCAGGGAGACTCCTTTAGTCCTCTTTGGTTCTGCCTCGCCTTGAATCCATTAAGCCACATGCTAGACAACACAAAACACGGTTATAGGCTTACCTCAGGCACTCTGACACCATACAAAACCACACACTTACTCTACATGGATGATATTAAACTCTACGCCACAAACAACGCACAACTTACCAATTTACTACAAGTCACAACACAGTTCACCAAAGACATTGGGATGGAATTTGGAATTAACAAATGCCGCAAGCTACATATAACACGCGGGAAGACTACGAATTTGGTGGGTTTTGAACTGGACCATGGGTTGGCCATCCAATCCATGGAAGAGGGAGAGACCTACAAGTACCTGGGCTTCCAGCAAGCGCGCATCATTGACAACACAAACATCAAAAACGCACTCAAGAAAACATACCGTGCTCGCGTTCACAACATCCTCAAAACACAACTCAATGCCAGAAATAAAATTAAAGCCATCAACACTTTTGCCGTCCCCACACTAACGTATTCGTTCGGCATAATTCCATGGACAAACACTGAACTCGAAGCACTACACGCACTACATTCACGAAGCACAACATGCACCACCCCTAGTCCGCTACGGAAAGGATGACTCTTCCCCGCAAGGAGGGAGGCCGAGGACTCATCAATCTCTTCACCCTACACGAAAAACAAGTACACACACTTAGGGAACACTTCCACCCAAAAGCACAACACTCCTCACTCCACTCAGCCATTGTCAAGGCTGACACACACCTCACACCATGGACCTCGCAAACCCTTCTCTAACACTCACCACCCCTGACACCCATACACAGCAGCTGCATGAATTATGGGCTCGTAAGGAACTCCATGGCAGACATCGCCACGAACTCAGCCAACCTCATGTCGACATGGAAGCGTCGAACAGATGGCTGACGAGTGGTGAGCTCTTTGGGGAGACTGAAGGGTTCATGATCGCGATACAGGACCAAGTCATCCCCACACGCAACTACAAGAAACACATTCTACATGACGCAAACACACACGATGACAGATGCAGGAAATGCCACTCTACACATGAGATGATCGACCACATAATATCAGGCTGTCCCCTTCCGTCCCAAACAGACTACCTGCACCGACACAATCAGATAGCGTTGATCGTTCATCAACAGCTAGCACACAAACACTCACTTATTAAGAACACGGTCCCATACTACAAGTACACACCACAAAGCGTACTACAGTCAACCTCACATAAGCTGTACTGGGACCGCCCATTCACACAGACAAAACTATACATCACAACAGACCTGACATCACACTTGTTGATAAGGTCAACAAACAGACCTATCTCATTGATATTGCAGTGCCTATCAGTAAGAACATGCAGAAAACTCACGCAGACAATATCAGTAAATATACAGACCTAGCACACGAGCTCCAGAAGCAGTGGAGGCAGGACCGAGGACGTGTTGTACCCATCGTCCTGTCTGCCACTGGTCTGGTGCGTCACACATTACACCACAGCCTCAGCACACTAGAACTTATAAAAACACTTACGCACGACTACAAAAGGCTGTGGTACTCAACACAACACGCATAGTTAGCAAATTTATGGACACAAGCACCCATCCCTAACTAGTCTTCCAAACTTTTTTTTTTTTTTTTTTTACACTTGGCAATATGTGCTTTGGTCCTTGACCCGCCATATTGTCTTAGCTGGGGAAACCCACGGTTTTATACTTTTTCGAGATGATAATAATAATAATAATAAGATGAAGAAGAATAAAAAGAAAGGTTTTTTTTTTGTAATTCTTTTTCCCAAACTGTTTTAAAATAAACAACAGAAATTGAAAACAAAAATCTGAAATCATCTTTGGTGATTTAGAGAACATGTGAAGAAGGTCGTTGCTCATTTACTCTAGAAGAGAGATTAGCCTAAGGATGTCCTTACCTTATTGCGATTCACTCCGTTCTAGCATTCCTATAAGATATTGCTTTGCTCCTTCAGTATAATGTAATATGAATTACACTTGGGAAATCTTTGCAGAACTAAAGGCCGCGTCCACACACAAGTATGACGATTACTAGTTGGAAACTGTGGCTTGTTTTCAAGACTTTGTAAGTCAATAGTCTGAAAAGATGCACTAATTTTATTGTCGTGAGTTTGTTTAAAAGTTATTTTACATTTATAAACTTGTGAACAGTGTTGCTATTATGTCATATAGAACATTGTCATTTAAAATGCAAATGTCGTTACAATAAAACCTTATTGATCCGTTAAACATTCGTTAGCTCTATCGAATAGGTTTTACAAATGATTGCTATTTATTTGGCAGCATAGAATTCATTCATACGCTCAATGTTAATAAAGGTTTCTGAAAGAACTTAAAGCTATTTTCCTTAAATAATAATAATATATATATATATATTAAAAAGAATCGAGAAAGAAGCGTGCTTATTGTAAAGATCAGACAGTCGATATCACAGATAAAAAAAAAAGAATGCAGGCTTTCCATATCTGTGTACCAATTCTCATTAAAATGGCATCTTGTTTTCGAGTAGCTAATTGCTTACTTTTGCCTCACTGACACTTTTTTTTACATTTTAAGCCGTTTGAAGATTAGATTCTTGTGAGATATGCACAAAAGATTTTTCTGTTATCCATAGTAACAAGACAGATACAATTCAAACAGTCATCGGAAACTTCTTATTACAACTCATCCTATCGCAATGACTTCTTAAGCCAATTGCACATGGATCCGAAAAATCGGACATATTCTATTTCACTTAAGGGTTTCTCATTCATTTTATTGTAATTTTATTTTCATTTATTTTAATTCTCCGAAATGAATGTTCGTCTTAAGGAAGCCCTTAAGTGAAATAGAATACGTCCGATTTTTAGATCCGCCGTCCGATTTTCGGATCCATTTGCAATGCGCTTTAAGATGGCTATCGTATTTGATTATTAACCAATTGGAATAGCGGAGAACAACATTCTTGTCAATCTCGATAATACGATTTTAGAATGATCTAGAGATCCGTAGAGTGTGGCCAAGTTGTGAATAGTATTTTTTTTTTTTTAATAAACATCAATGGATGGGACCAAATTGTTTACTAAGGGACATCCTAGAACAGCTGTTTCACGCTAATCTGGTGATCATCAGCTAGGAGCAGTCACCAGTAAACAACGAGGTTCGATATTTCCCATTGGCCTGTGTATCGAGACCTCGTTTACTGTGACTGCTCCTAGCTGATGATCACCAGATTAGCGTGAAACAGCTGTTCTAGGATGTCACTTAGTGAACAACTTGGTGACATTGATGTTTATTAATATTTACATGTGCATTCTTATTTTTTATGCGCTAAAAAATTCATTGCGGCGGCGGAACGTGTGCACATGAATTTTCTCACCAATTTTCCTTTGGGTGAGTTTTTTATTATTTATTTAAGCTTTGGAGGCTCCACGTTGATTCCGACAGTTTTTTTTTTCTTGCAGAGAGGGGGGGGGGGGGAATGAAAAACCTTTTAATTTTTGTTACCACGTAATTACTATGGCTTATTTTAATTATTATTCTAGTTATTATAAAGTATAGGCTATATTGCGATTTTCTGTGTTTATGGCTGTTTTGTAACCATACTAGCAATAGTTACTCTGTCAACAATAGATACAAGCAAGTTAGATAAATTTCCCAGGTCACCATGGTATGTAAAAATGAAAAATAAACATTCTAGAAATAGCGACAGAGTAAAATGATACTGGTCGTTTTTCAAAGTATTTCTTTAATCCATCCTATAGAACAGTAAATTAATATTTAAATGATAATAGAAAATCTTAATATGTTTGTGTCGTGTACTGATCATGTGCCAGAAGATACTAAATTTTTCAAATAAATATTTCTTGAAACAACTACAGAATAGAACTGAATAACAATCAAGAAATTTAACAATGAAAGAAAAGCATATATTTCTTTCCAGTATTCGTGGCAATAAAGGAAAATTTAATTAGAAACGTTCTCTCGTGAAATTCTTCACGTGTTTTCTTTATCTGTTAAATGAAATGTGTTCTTCTGCAGTAAGAATTTTACTGCAGAATATTACGAAAAGTAAAAGTTTAGATGTAAGAAGATTAAGAATTCCTGATAGATTCGGTTGACTCTGCATAGAAAGAAAATAAAAGTCCAGGCCTTTTGCTCTCCTTTTTTTTGTTGTGTTTTCTAGGCTCATTGTGCTTCGATGTAAACCTAACGACAAAAACTTGCGTAATGAAATTTAAGAAAGCAGTAAGTACGATTACATTTGTTTTAGTTTCATTATCTTTAAATGAAATTTCTGTTTCACTTTAATTAGATTGTTTTTTGCTTCTTCTTTTGTCGGTTTTAGTTTTCAATCAAACATTTTTGTATTTTTTTATTTTCTACAAAAAGTTTAATGAGGTCTTTGTGTCAAAATAAAAGAAGCAGATTTCTCAAGATAATAGAATTTTTTTTTCTATTGTGCTTCGAATATTTTTTTTTGCCTTGGAAAATCCTCGCCAGAGCAGTTTAAAAATAAAATATTTAAATTGCTTTTTTAAATAATCTTACGAATAATGTAAGAATAACATTCTTAAAATTAGTGTTTTCTTATTCGAATAAAAACTTTAAAGAAAAGAGATAAAATCAAAATAAGATTGTCTTCTATCCATCATTTAACGCAACGAAGAGATTCCTGTTTATATTTCATTAAAAATCACTGATTCGAACTAATTGTTAATTCGACTCAACTTTTCTTTCACTGCATTCATCCTCGTTCTGTTTTCACCAACTCAATTGATAGAAGCCACAAGGTTGTTTATGACAACAGTTAATTATTAATTCACGATGTTTTGTAGAGAGCCTTTAAATGATGGGAAGTGGCTCAGACAGCTATGCAGCCAAATAAATGTAAACAGAAATCCAATTCCCTTTCCATTTTTTTATTAGTCGTATTATTTTGGCATTTTGCCTGTCACTGGTTTTGTTAATCTCACGAAGCACTTGGCTTGAGATTTCCGTCGCCTCATTACTTTCGTTTCGCAGTAGAAAATGAACTTTGTGCATCCCCCCTCTTTTTTTCGTTAACTAATTAATGTAAATTTTAATGATTCAATTAATAGAAGTCAAGTTCTGTCATTAAGTGATACTTAATCATCTTAATTAGCCGTTTGTCGCGTGAATTTATTTCTTTATTTTGATGACACATTCACTTATCGGTTATTGAATTATCTTTATCGGGTCTGAAGAAGCGAAATAAAATCATTTCCTGCAATTGCAAACAAATGTACGGAACAACATTCCATCAACTTTAATTCTTTGAGCTGTTCGCAAACTTAAATGAAGTTGAATAATGTTCATTGATCCCCTTCAAAAGAATTCTGGTGAATCACCTAGTTCACAGAGAGACGAATCGTGGTAATTCAAGCTGGTCTGCACATGGCCCTGAGTTATTCAGACCTATCTCATTCTCAGTATTGGTCATACCTGTGTGCACACTAGTCCAATAGTAATAGCAAGAGAAATACTTTGTATTACAAAAAAAAGAAACCTTCTAGTGCACATCACTAGGCTTTTACACACCGAGCCATCATCGATGAGAATCCGGGACAGCTGTTTCATCCTTACTAGGAATCATCAGCCGGATTTACCCTCAATCCGGTCCAGACTGTGCGAAAGGTTATGGATACCACTTCGGCTCCCAGCAGTTGCATCAACTAAAAACAACAACAATAAAAAATAATCTGTGAAATGAAAGGATGAAACAGCTGTCCCGAATTCCCATCGATGATGGCTTGGTGTGAGAAAGCATACTAAGAAGTTTCTTTTTTATTAAACATTATTGTGAAGGTAAATTCATTTTTCTATTATAGGAGTGCTTTGTGTTTGAGGCTTAAAGATAGTATTGTAAGTGGCATCGCTGATAGGAAAGATACAGGCTTTTCTTACGGTCCTGAAATTTATGAAATGAAATTCAATCTGATTTCAACGTCCTGCTTTCAATAAGGACGAATTTCCTTACGTTTCATATTGATTGGATTCTTGAGATATTTAAGATAATTTTACAAGACATTAGCATTTATTGTTCCAACTTTCAATTAAATTTTCGATCTATTAAGCAACCTTTTATAAATAAAACTAGAGAGGAGTCATTTGATTTTCATTAATAAGCAACTTCGATTTACTATCTTCAAGTAAACAAACAAATTAAGAAGAAAAATTCCAGTCCATAATAATATAGAGGTAATTTCAGAAATCTCTAGAAATGTTTTGATTTAAGATGCGATGTTACATATCTTTAAACCGTCCTGAAACATTGCCTTACATGTCTCGGTAAAGTATCTTACAAATACTTCGGTTCTACATAGAATGATAATAATATTTATTCATTATTTATCTTTGATTTAAACCAGCTGTCAGTTGGTTTAATGGCCAACGCCAACTGACTATTAGAGAAAAATTAAGAGAAATTGTATTAAATGCTAGGATTATTTTCTTTCTTTAGTCGTAAACAAGTAATTTCACACAGAATCGAATGAGAGACAAAAATACAAATAGATTTTAGTAAATTAACTTTCAATTTTTGCGCAGGAGAAATCATTCTTTCCGAAATTTGTGTCTAAGAATTTACAAACTAATGTCCTATTGTCTGGAAAATATTTTAGTTTCCAGATGAAAGTTGAATAAGGTTTTCATGTTTGTGTGCGTTCAAAATTATGGAACACATCCTCTCAAACTATTCGACAGTAATGTACCCTACCAGAGAGATAACTTAGTTAGCAGAAGTATTGTTGATTTATCATACTGACATTTGCATTTCATCATTTGTCAATATTAAACATCATTTACAACAATGCATGTGATTCACCAAGATAGGAAATAATTTAAAACATTAATGGCAGTGTCAGTATGATTCCAAATATTTACGGCTTGCAACACTTTTAAGGAAAAAAAAGCAAGGAATTATGACGAATATGAAGCAGAATAACTCAAATTACAAAAAAAAAAAAAACATCATCCTTGACATCACTGCATTTAGTAGCTTTTGTGTGGATCCGTTGTGGCTGTCCTTAATCTGAGTAGCAACGTTCAAAAGCGATCAAGTAACGCATCTCGGTTTTGCATATTGTTTGGTCCAGACAATCTTTCATTCATCCCCAAAGGCAGAAATTTAATGGGTTTTCTAAGAATCTTAAACAGCAATGGCGTCTTTCTTAAAATAAACGTAAAGTCCGACCACGGTAACTTGACGATCGGAAGGAATCCCACGTGATTAGAATATATTTTTCAGCCAATCACAAACAAGTGCGTTTCAAAGCACAGGGCTTTAAAAAACGTACTATTTCAAAGCAATACATAAAACTTAAATATAACAGTTAAATCTTATATTAAAAGCAGTCAACCAATAACTAATAGTCTAGCATTTCCTGTAAACATCTTTAAAACTAATTTTTTGTTTTTGTTTTGTAGCTGTAACATAATATTCTTCGAAACCTCCGACTTAGAGACACGTTATGCTGTCAAAAACAGATTAACATAAATTATATATCAAAATGTTCAGCCAAAAAAAAATAAAAATAATGACTCCAAAATTTTTATCGGTTGACCTCTAGGTCAAAAGGTATAAGCTTTTAAAAATCTCCGAAAACAGGAAGTGACCGTTACGACACGAGCGCGCATAGCGGTGAAATGTGAAAATACTTTCAGCTTCAATATTACAAATGGTCAATTTAAATTTGTATTATTTTAAAGATACATTTAACATTTTATTATATTTATTAAACAGTCATGTAACACTTAAATCAGTATACTTTTATGAATAATAGTTCGTCTGAAAACTTTCAAAACACAGAGCAATTTCGCACCAACCTCATTTGATTACAGATATTTTTTGCGAAATGGAAATTAGCATTTTTCTTTCTATTACCAATATGCAATTTTGCAGACGTTTAATGAAATCTTTAATTTGTCTATAGAAATTTATATCGCATGGTTGACAGTTAGAACAGATAGGTACAAAAGTGATGAAATCACTTTGAAAGTTTATTTTATTTTTTTTTTTTTACATCTTTATTTTTTTTATTTCTTTTAATAGATTTTCTTGAAATTTTCTAATTTTCAAAATAAAAATCATGAGAAGGGAAAATAAAATACTATTACAGGGATGACTTGTGAGTTTATTCGGTTTTCGTTCATAACTTTTCATCCAGATGTCACCTTGCTAAATTTTGGGTATCATTGTTTTTCTTTTCTTGAAAACCTGAACAATTTGATATGTAACCTTTGGGTGAAAAGTTATGACATCACACAGTTACATCACAATTAAATATTAAATTTTTCACAGTATTTTTATAGCAAAAAAGAAAAAACAATCAGCATTGCATAAAGCAGTTATATTTGCAGATAATAAGCTATCTCCACTCAACCTGAAAAACCCAGATACATACGACAGTGCCCAAGACACTGATAAGAATGGGCACAAAAGCCATTACATGGAAAACACTACAATGAACTACAAGCCAATCGCATCGATAAAATATCCTCCAACCTCTGGGCTCACTGATTAGGATCCCCACCCAGAAACAGAAGCATTCATTCTAGCCATACAAGATCAAGTAATTAACACCCGAAACTACAGAAAACACATAATTAAGGATACCACATTAACATCAGACAATTGCCGGCAATGCCATGATGTCCCTGAAATAATTCAGCATATGGCCTCATCCTGCAAAGTCTTGGCCAAACTGACTACAAATGGCGACATGATCAAGTCTGCCAAATTCTTCATTGACAACTCAGTGTAATGCACAATCTCATCAACGTACAACCTCCGCCATATTACAAATAGTAGCCTGAAACTGTATTAGAAAATAACAAATATATTATATTGGGAAAAATCTATTCTTACTGACAAGACAATTGCACTTAATAGACCAGATATCATATTGATTGATAAAGCACAGGAAACAGCATTTTTAATTGATGTGACCATCCCAAGCATTAAGAATATATCATCAAGTTATCACAATAAATTATTCAAATACTCCGATCTTGCTATAGAAATTCAAAAACAGTGGCACATGAAAACAGTTTACTCCATCCCGATCATTGCAACAGGCAGTGCCAACAGACCTAATCCCAAAGAATCTTCATCACAGCCTTAACCCAGAGCCGTCGCGGCCAGGGAAGCGCCGCGGCAACGGCAAAAATAAAAAAATTTGGAAATTGTTTTTTTTTTTGGTTGTAGATTTTTTGGATGGTGGGGGGGGGGGCGCAAATATCCAGTGTAGGGCGCCTGACGAAATCTTGCCCCGGGCGCCAACAAACCACGCGACGGCCCTGCCAGAACCTATTGACTCTGCAGCCGAACACAATCAAGCAAATGCAAAAAGCTACTCTCCTAAGTATATGCCATATAGTTCGCAAATTTCTACGTGGGAACTCAGTTCATTATAAACCATAGAATATCATATGACCTTCGTCTTGAGAAAGAGAACTCCCATGAGAGATCATATTAAAACCACCAGTCAAAAATTCAGCAACAATTTATAATAATAATAAAAAACTTGTGTGTTATTTTGATTCCCTCCACCAGATCCCCCTCTTTTCGTTATTTTGACTCATAACTTTTGATCCAAAAGTCACATATCAAATTGTTCAGATTTTCAAGAAAAGAAAAACAATGATACCCAAAATTTAACACGATGACTTCTGAATGAAAAGTTATGAACGAAAACCGAATAAACTCACAAGTCATCCCTGTAATAGTATTTTATTTTCCCTTCTCATGATTTTTATTTCGAAAATTAGGAAAATGCAAGAAAAATCTACTAAAAGAAATAAGAAAAATAAAGATGTAAATAAAATAAAATAAAATAAACCTATCTGTTCTATCTGTCAACACGCGATGTATATTTCTACAGACAAATCAAAGATTTCATTAAACGTCTGCAAAATTGCATATTGGTAATAGAATGAAAACGCGAATTTCCATCTCACAAAAATTGGTTGTAATCAAATGAGGTTGGTGCGAAATTGCTCTGTGTTCTGAATGTTTTCGGATGAACTATTATTCAAAAAAGTATACTTATTTAAAAGTGAATGTTTAATAAATATAATAAAATGTTAAATGTATCTTTAAAATAATACAAATTTAAATTGACCATTTGTAACATTGAAACTGAAAGTATTTTCACATTTCAGCGCTATGCGCGCTCGTGTCGTAACGGTCACTTCCTGTTTTCGGAGATGTTTAAAAGCTTATACCTTTTGACCTAGAGGTCAACCGATAAAAATTTTGGTGTCGTTATTTTTTTTTTTTTTTTTTAGCTGAACATTTTGATATATAATTTATGTTAATCTGTTTTTGACAGCATAGTTGGAGGGGCTAGTGCTGACGTCATGGGGCTCTGGAATTTTTCAAATCGTCAAGATATCGTGGTCGGACTATAACTTCGTTCAACATCGCTCGTTTGCTGCAACAACAACAAAATCAAAGGTCATTTTCGGGTTATTTGCAAAAAAAGAATGGGTCTTTAGAGTTCTTTTTATCGGTAGAACAACATAGCTGAGCTTCTAAAACTCGCTACGAGAGAGCATCAGTAGATTTCATTAACTTTCGAAACTTTCAAACTCTTTTTCTGGAAAATGATTTTAGTTATGCCGTTGTTGCAGCAAATGAGCGATATGTTGATAATATTTTTTTTTTTTTACTCACTGTACCTCGAGTACTTTGGAGTTCCTTGTAAGTTATGTCCTAAAATTTATAAATCACACCATACTTAAATAGTGTTCTATGAAGAAATTAAATGTAAAAAACATCTTTTTACACTGTCGTGTTTATTGATGTTTGGCAAATACAAATGAACTGTTTCTTAAATGATTAGAAATTTTATATAATTAACAATAGCAACTAATCAAGGACAAGATTGAAAACGTAAAGATCATTCATGGAAATTATTTTGAAATTTGAATGAAGTTAATCGCTTTCTTCTAAGGATACGAATACATAATGAATTTTTACGTTATTGGAAACTTTTGCCATAATATTTAATCATAAATTTCAAGCATTTAAGATGGAATTCAGAATTTCCAAATGGTTTTTATTCTCTGATGAATAACTTGATTTGAATCAATTATAACCCTTTCATAGAAGAAGCCTAGAAAATAATCACTAATTAGATTTCTGAGTTAGTAAATGCAGTGAAAGAGAAATTCATTTGCAGACTTAATATTGATTGCGATATTCTTTAACAAATTTTAAGGAATTCTTTACTTTGAAAATTATCTTCTTTCGCATTAAAAAAACCAAAAAAACCAAAACGATATGCTATTAAATAAAAGTAAGTTTAGGAGCGAAGTATATATTCTATTCAAGCAAATAATAATTATAAATAAATAAATAAATAATCTTCATATACATAGGTAAGTTATTTTACTTTGGCGATCAGTAGAAAATTGGGTGATCAAATTCAGCGAAAAACTTTCTTATTTATACTATAATGGCGTAGGTGTGCCTCAATCGAATGTTTTAATTGTTTTTCTTTGATCTCAAACATTTTGGATAATGTATCAATTATTTTTGTATTTACCTTAAATGCATATTTTATTATGTAGTAAATTAAAAAATGAAAAGATGTTTTGACTGACATGTAAAATTCAGATTATTGTACAGTTTAAGGTGAAGGATTGCTCTTCATGGGCCATGAGAGTCCTTCAGGTTCCAACAATTCTCGACCATCGGGATAAAGTTGGGGCCATCAGTCCGACGTCTTCCCGCCTTTAACCCAGTCCCCATTTGACAGAGGACTGGGTGACCGTAGAGAAAAACCACCGAGGGAAAAATCTCCTATCGCCGCCAGGAATTGAACCTGGCTTCTCCAATCGCAACTCAACGCTTATATCACTGGACACTGGACCCACTTTTGCACAGTTCATATTTTGAAATAATAAACTGCGTTTGAAATGAACAAAGAAGAAATTAAAGCGGAAATATAATTACCATCATTGCTGACGAAAGTAATTTTAGTTGCAGTTGGTGAAAACTGAATTGATATTGCAAAAAAAAAAATTAGATCGTGTTTGCTCAGCTTTAGATTCGGAAATTGATTAACCCTTTGCGCTAATTGAATACGGTTTATAAGGATACACTAACGTATATAACTTAATGATTATATAGTTAGTTCAAGGTTAGCTTACTTTTTCTGAACAAAGAATACAGTGCTATTATAATTTATTTTAATAGTGTTTGGTAGTACAAAATACGTTGATAAATTGCTGCGTATATGTTACCGCTAAAGCTCGAAAGCCGTTAATATGCACATTACCTAGCTAATCTGCAGATTAACTGATTTGCTCCGTTAATGTGTGGAATCAAGAGTTTTCCTCAATTTACCTAGGTAATGTGCTCATTAACGGCTTCCGTATCGTTAAAGTTCAAGAGTTTGTTTCTCTCAAAGTGAAAAATTTTAACGGGAAAAAAATGTTTCAAAAGTTACCAACAGATACATCCTGCAGCTGACGATGCCTCACTTAACCTAACCTACAGCTAATCGGAATAAACAGTTCGGTCCTTCGGACCTCAAAATTTGAATAATAATATTTTAAACCGCTTGATTCTTCTTATTATAGCTTTTTAATTGATTGATGATTGATTCAATCAACTAATTTGTTGATTGCTTGATTGTATTAACTTGATTCTTTAGATATCGAAAAATAAATAAATAACATTGTTAATTTAAGCGTACAGAAACGTTGCTGTTGTTCCAGCAAAGATCTTATTTTCACTTTAACGAGTGCCTAGTAGGTAATGTGCAGATTATCTAGGTAATTTGAGAAATGAAACAATTTTCGGTACTTTAAGGATCATCCTAGTTAATCTGCACATTACCTAAATGATCTGTAGAATAACTGATTTCTGCACTTTAGCGATATCATTTATACATAAGGAAGTGCAACCCTCTTCTAATGCTATCCACTCACGAAAGACGGTAATGGAATGATGTTTTTGTTGCTGAAGTTATCAACGATTTAACTTCAGAAAAGTAATTTATTCTTTCATATTTTTTTTTAATTATATAATTTTCAATCAACTCTTGCATCTTGAAACTAAATCAAAAGTTTGTGAATGAGAGAGAGAGGAGAGATTTAATGGAGTATGAATTCTTAGCCATTATTTCCTTCTAAATTATTATGTATTTAAGAATCCTTTTGTCTGAAAATACAGTCAACATAGGAAGATACAATTCCGAATGATAGTAATAAAAAAATATTTGGTAATTTCAAATATACAGAGTTTCTTTTAGATGCTCTCTAAGGTTAGAACTGTTTCTTTTGATCTACAGACGATGACGCCTAGCCCTTTTTAAGGTTAACTTTTACCTTCTCTCTCTGCTTTCGTTCTGTGGAAACCAATTTGAAAGTCAGTTTTGTTCCCTTTAAGCCATAGTAACCGAAGGAAAGAGTTTCATCAATACTGCTATCAGATTCACCTTCAGTTATTTGAGCTCAGACCCTGACTCTCAGACTTGTAAATAGCATTGCTGAACGGAATCTCTGGAGTAAACATCTGGCAGCCTTTTATTTTGGTTTTGCAGCAAATATCTATAGAGCTTTGTGTCTCCGGAGGCCATCGTAGAATTGATATCGGAAAGAAAGTGGGGTTGTTTGTGCTCTTTGTATCCATCTTAGTTGTCATTCTAACCTCACATTCCTGCCCCCCCCCCCCCCCCCCCCCCCCCCCCCCCCGCCACACACACACACACACAAAAAAGCCAATAGCAACAAATGCATTAACATTCGTATCGAGTTTTCCGTTTCATTTTCCGTTTTCCTTTAATCATTATTTCTGCAGTGATCTGCAAAATGTCTAGAATTCCTCTAAAATACTTTCTTTTTTGTTTTCGTTGTAGTGAAAAGATAAATAACAGTTAGCTCATTCTGAATTGATTTTGACTTAGAATGAAACTATGGAATGATGAATTTGCATGTTTATAGACTTAAGCAAATAAGTATCAACACAGGCTTATATTTCTCGCATTATTTTGCCATGGAAGTTTTTAAATACAAAATATACTGTATAAGTGCCTAGTCAGTAAAGTAATCTACACTGAATAGACAAAACCTTAGAGACACTTAACTAATAGTTTGTCGGTCCTCCACTAGCGCCGATAACAACCTGTTACACGCCGAGACATCGCCTCCACCAGATACTGGAGGGTTGCCAGAAGTAGCCATGGCTGTTCTGTAACTCCGTCCTAGACGTCGAAGCCAGACGTCCATTCATGATCCATGGATCTGATGTCTCGCTCTGGCATCTCTGGCATCTCAGAGATGTTCGATAAGGTTTAAATCCGGGGACCTTACTGGATGGTCCCAAACTCAGATGACTCGAGTTTGGTGGGGTTTTGACTCACGGGCGGATCCAGGATTTTTCGGGGAGGGGGGGGGGGGGGAACGTGTGTGGGGGGGGGGGGGCTAACTTTTCTGAAGGGCTGACTATACCTGTGTGTCTGAAACGCACGCTAGTAGACAGCTTTTTATTAGCAATTGAAATCGTTATCATGGCATATTAATGTCTATCAGGCAGTAGTCTTAGGGATACCACATTTTATCCAAGCTATATTCACAGCTAAAGGGAAGGGCTGTAGCCCCCACTAGCCCCCCCCCCCCCCCCTGGATCCGCCTATGTTTTGACCCTTATTTCAAACTCGAACCATGCCCGGATGGTAGCGGTCCGAAGGGGCAGTCCATTGTCCTACTGAAACACTCCATCGGCTACAGGATGCGCGAAGGTTATGAAAGGGAGTAGGTGATCATCCAGCACATTCTGATAGCTCGCAGCATTTAAGGACCTCTCCAGATACACTAAGAGACCTAATGTGTCCCATGAGAAGAATTCCCATATCACAGAGCTAATCACATCCTTGAACCGAGTCGACCTGGTAAGGATGGGACTCTTACTGTCGATGCTACACCCACATCATCTTGCCAGACCGGTAGACGCGATAAAGGGATTCATCTGACCACATGATTCGGTGCCACTCTGCAGAGGTCCAGTTTTGATGTTCCCGACACCAGGCGAGACGCAAGGTCAACAGCGGCACACGAGTATGGCGTCAACTCCCATAGCCCAGAGTAAGTAGCGTTGCGCCGAACCGTTCGGTCGCGGACGCTGCTTGATGCTCCGACATTGAAACTGGATGTGGTATGCACCGCCGTTGCCCTTGTGTCGGTCTGTACGAGCCCGGACAGTAAGCCGACCCCCGTTTTATCAGTTGCTTAAGGACGTACACCGCTCTCTCGCTGGGCACTTGTACACTCGCGGTAACGGTTGCCTTTGGGAATCCTACGGTAGTTATCACTTCAGTGATAGGAAATGGCATATTTGTCTTGCGCCGATAATGTTTCCACGATCAAAGTCGCTAATAGGTCGCAACATTTACCCAAGTTCGTCGATTGCAATACACTGTTGCGAAGCCCCAGATGTTCGCCTGTTTTTCGAGTGTGTTTGGGTTTGGGTATGTTCCACTATGCTCTGGGTGTACCAGCGTCAACGCATGTGTGTAATGTTTTGTTTATTCAGTGTAACAGTTAATTTTCTTAAATAAAATAGGCAATTAGGTCCCAATCACACAAATTTGTGTAAGACCTTGCCTGAGAGTTGGAGGAGCCCCGAAGGTTTCTCTCCAAACGACACCTTGCTTAACCAGCTTTCTGTCATATGGGATTAAGTTTTTCCATTGTAGCCTGAAGAGGTGGTTCCAGATCATGAAAGCTTATATCTCCATCGTGCCCCTGGACACTTCATTTTTTTTATGCATGAATGTGTGGTTTTAATATTCCTGAGGTCTCTCAACTTTTCATCCTTAATATAACTTAAGTAATTATAACAGCTTACGAAACTCTTAACTTAAAAATAATTTGTTATAAGTGCTACATGCCTAACCTCAAACAAACTAATAAGCTATATTTTGCCATTGTTTCTTGTTTAATTTTCAAAATTAATTTCCAAAACAAGTACTGCCAACTTTCAAATAGTCGGAAGACAAATACAAAAATAGTTGTGAATCTAAAAAAAAAAATTACAGTAGACCTAAACTTATCTCTATACTTTTCTAGATAATTAGTGTTTCTTTATTATGATAAAAAAGAGCTTTGGGTTTTTGACCCTTGATTCCTTATCTGTAATCCCAATTTAAAGATAATTAAATTCATAATCAGAACGATTCAACTGCCACAGAAGTTTTAGCTTTGGGCTAAACTAATTTTCGATATGATTATTGCGCTTTTAATGACAGTGTATTGGCGGTTTTGGCTCTCGAACTATAGGATTGATGAGTATTAGACTCACGAGAGATCTTATATTTAATAACAAAATTATCACTAAATTTGTAGTTTCAGAGAATAAAACAGACGGAAGGACAATTCAAAATTCAAAAATTACATTTTAATCCATTTTTTTTTTCATTTTTCTGTTGAAACATATTAAGGAGCCTATATTATTATAACAACGTATCTCATATGTGGAAGTTGACTGGGTTTAATTAGAAACAATTTGGTTCTTTGTTTATTTCTCAAAAACACATGGAAATGTGTGTAACTTGGGCGACTACAAAAAATTTTCAGGGCGAGGCAAAACATTGGCTAGGTAAAAAATTGTTCTATAGAAATTGTATATACATGTAATTCTATAAAAAAAAATATTCTATAAAATTATATGAACTATTAATTTAATTGATTTATATATATAAAAGTAAATTTACCAATGACGTGATTAGTAATCACATGATTTACAATGACTAGATAAAAGGATAAAGCAGCAGATATATTTTAAACCGAAATCAGTTTAGAACTTACGTAATTAAAGATTGACTGACATTTGTTTTGACAGCTCACAAACTTAATAGGAACCATAGAGGAATTTACGTAATAACAGTAATTCTTTTCAATATCCTCTGATAGCTATGTTTACCATGTGCATTAATTAAAGACAAACATTTTATGTTTACACCTCATTTCACTATCACAATCAATGAGCATATTGGCGATCTGCTGCAGATGTAGAATGTAAACAGATCATTTGTATTCCTTTGCCTCTAAGTTCGTACTCTACCTGCATTTTAACAAGTCCATCAAGATTGGCTTCAACTGTAGCTACATCATTGTTTTCACTGATCAAATGGTTCTTGAAGATCAGAGAATGTAATTATGTCATTTTTCTTTTAAATTTAATCTAAAAAAGTTGTTAAAAACTAAAAAACAAAAACAAACAAAAATAATCTCATGATTGTAATGAAGATAATCACATGGGTGACAACGCAATGAGAGAATGAATCAGAACTTTTAAATTATAATAATTTTCATAAATTTTACTTCATTCATTTTCATGATTAAAAATGCTTTTACTCATTTATTAAAAATCACGTCTAATCATTCACTGTTTTCAAACCTATGCATTTTGTAAGTACTGTATTTCTTTTTTCTTTTCATGAAAAGATCACATTATTATTTTTATTAAATAGTCGCAAAGTTTTAAGTTTTAAACAAGTAAAAATTAATAAAGCTACTAATACATCTAAATAATAATTAAAAAATCCAGGTACTTTCACAT
Source organism: Thereuonema tuberculata (assembly GCA_023159025.1). Classification (NCBI taxonomy): domain Eukaryota; kingdom Metazoa; phylum Arthropoda; class Chilopoda; order Scutigeromorpha; family Scutigeridae; genus Thereuonema; species Thereuonema tuberculata. Next base: position 113,716,821 of record JAFIDM010009631.1, read on the forward strand.
TTAAAATAGTTTAAGCTTAAAAATTAAAGTATGTATATTTTTTCCCTTCTACCTTCATCAAATTTACAATTTGTCGTCATAGCTAAACTATTTTTGATGGTTTATTTCATTAAAACTTAAAGTAACTTTGTTTTAATTTAAAATAAAGAAGTACACAATTCATTTCCATTCTGAAAAAAATGTAACTAAAAGAAAGGTAGAATTAAATGTGTTGTTGATTTTTTGTTTCTGAGCAGTTGTTGGTTTTATGCCGGAATATGATGAAAATGTGTCGAAAAATTTTCCTAACGATACTTCATTTCACGGATTTCCAAATGAAGATGTGACTGAAGTTCACTCATGATTTCTCGACGTTAGCTATCTCATTCGATGTTGCATTAGCAGAAATAAAATTGGCATCGTATTTCCTACAAAGTCTTTATGTAGTTCCTTTTTGTAGATCCTACATAGTCTTTATAGTTAAATTGTTTCTTTATTGTAGTAGAAAATTGTCGTAAATGGTTTCCTCAGACTACAGGTTATATATTTAAATCTTGTGTGTGATAGAATTGAAAACAGAATGCGAATATGTTCAGTTTAGTATTTGATAAAAATACAAATATTTTTGTAGCAAATATATTCGAGTTCAGTAGGGTAATCTCTTCTAATGAATTCTAAAAATGGATAATCATTAATATTTTGATTTTTGCTAAATATTGAATTGATAAGCATTGATCCAAGTGACTTATTCAAAAGAACGTTTTCCGTAAGAAAATACTTAAAGCTAAAGTGTTGGTTTATACCTTCATTTAATCCCGGAGATAAGAATATTATTCTTTATAAAAACAAATATTTTTTAATAAAATGTTATTTCATTTAATCATATTTGATTAAGTTATAGTTTATTTTAAATTAACAAATATTAATAATTATCATCACCTTTACTAGAATGTCATTTGTGTGTCTTATTTATCAATCATTATCATTTCTGTTAATCTCTTATCGATGTAATAGCGTGTTTATTTATTTATTATTCAAATTGCTTTCTGAAATATCAGGTTGATTTAAAATTTAAATTTCGATATTTTAAACGTAATAAAGATAAAGCAAAACGTTGATGGTTTTAATCTTTTGCTTTGTTGAGATGGTTGATTTCAATCTGTGATGAAATGGGTTTCTTAAGGTGAGCGAGATAAGTCTCGCATCCCAAACAAAAACACAGCCTCGTTTCAATTTGTGCCGAGGACAATAGAGCAGCGCCACAGACAATTGATCATCACCAGCTGAAAGAAAAGCAATTATTAACTGGGATGATGCGTCTGTCACGCGCACAAAATACATTTATTGAAATTTGGAAATGCAGAGTCAACCTTCGCATTGTAAGAAGGAATCAATTATGTGGTGTTATTCATAACAGGTTGTCTAAATTTTTGCCCTGAATTTGATATTTGGAACAAAATTGACAGACCACAGTTGATGCTTTTAGTTAAATTTAGCATTAAAATATAGTTTTCGTATTAAAAGTTGAAGCATATTTCCAGTAGAATCAAAGTTCAGCTTGTTCATTTTTGAACCAGTAATGAAGGTAAGTGATTGGCCATAGTACTTGGTGATAAGATCAATGTCTTATTTATGTCGCAATTAGTATTCTGATTAGTATTCATATCATTTTAAAAATTAAACTTAGGTGACTAAATTTTAGATAGCTGAGTCGCCATCTTTAAAATTCTATATTAGGCTAATTTTCTACTTGTGGAATGGAATTCTATAAATAATACCGGTAACTATCAGCTTATTACATTCAATAATGCCATCTGAGGAAACTTAGATGATAATTTTTAAAATAATGATTTGTTAAGAAATGATATACTTGTGTTTACAAAAGATTGTAAGCAGAATCCAGTCTTTACAAATTAATTCTTAAAAAGAAAAAAAAAAAAGAAGTTGATTACTTTCATGTTCACATTACGTCGATGAATTGCCGTTTGCAAGATTTAAGAGGTTTCATCTATCGAACCTCGGTAGTAACCTAATCCGTTTATTGATAAAAGATATATCTGCTACTATTTTCTCATCTAATTTTGAAAAGCCTCCAACTGCACGATCTCTAATCTCCTGCCCTTTCGTTATCTTCACTACTACTTGTCATTGGTCTTAAAGTAACGTGAATTGACACAGATAGAAACTTTTCTAAAAAGCTGTAATGATGTGTGGTGGGTTTATTTGTCTTGTTTGTTTTTATTTTTATTTTTTAAATTTTCCATAGTTCATTATAAATTTAGATAGAAAAGCCTAAATTATTCACTAGGTGATTAAGCAGAATAAAACTTAATTGAATCAATTAATAATAAAATTATGATCAACATACAGACTTAATGATGTATCACTTCGTTACTCAAACAAAAACAAATCGTGTCGATTTTATTTTAAACTTATATATTGTATTTTGTTTTTATATCACGTAGAGCGAAGTATAATTTTTGATTTTATTCATCTTCGCGACCATCTCAAGTTTTACGTATATCTCACATTGGTAAAATGCTGATTTTTCTGTTTCTAGGATCTGTTGAATTTACGTTAAATACAGTAGAGCCCCGATTATCCGCGGAATTGGGTGGCAAGGGTATCGCGGATAGTAAAAATCGCGGATAACCCGAAAAAAGACTAAAAATGAGGTGTAAACATGAAAAAAAATATTTCAGCATAAAAACTACGTTTTATTATACAAAAAACATAATATGCAAACTTTTAAAATATGTAGAGTACAGCAGAAAGCTTTCTGCAGAGCAAGAGCCTGCCACTCATCCGCAAATTCCGAGAAGGCCTACAGGATTACGATGTACAATAAGCCTGTTAGTAATTTTCGACCTTCGCACTGTAGGGCCTATTGTACTTTTCCTGTTGTTGGCTTGGATTAAAATTGGTTTTTTTGAGGTTCGTAATTAAAAAAATTTTTCGCGGCACTCGCGGATAATCGGGGCTCTACTGTAATAGCAATATGTTTAATACAATAGCTTATATTTCAATCTATGTTAAAATGTGCTTTAAAGTTTCCCATTGTTCTGCAGATACTTCGGTCATTTGAGTTGTTTCTCACGGTGTTGGTTAAGAGATAGATTATTGAAGTTAACAAAGGAAACTTCAGGAATAAGTGAACTAATTCTACGAATTGCCCAAAGCGTAGAAAGAATATTCTGTGATGACTTTTTGCATTGATCGATGTAAACAGTTTAAAAACAAAAAGCTTTGGGATACATCATGCCTCCCAACCAAACATGTTTATGAAATCTTCATTTTAACATGAATTTTGTTGTGCATCTTCGCTAAGAAAATCTATTTATTATCTTAGAAAAAAAAAGTGAAAGCTGAGGACTCGCGTTCAGCTGATGGATTATGCTTTTGAATTTCGGGAAGTAAACACGACATCTGGCGATCATTCTATAAACCTTGTTGCTTAGCAACAAAATAATCATAAATATTTTGATTTTGGAAGGATTTTTCTATAAAAATAGTGTTGGAGCAAATTGGATTATTAGAGCTGGTTTTGTTTTGTTTTGTTTCCGTTTATAAATAAGTTAAAATAAATAATGAAAAGTTGTAAATAAAATGAAAAATAATGCAACTTCTAAGAATTAGTAATTGCAAAAATAATCTTCCTGGAATTCAAATGAAAGACAAGATTCATTTACGTTAGATTAGATGTACGTTACATTCAGTTCGCTTATGAATATGGCGAAAATGAAAAGTGTTTTAAATGCTATGGTATGATGATGAACATAAATAAATATTTTTTCGTTTCGTGATTTATGTCGATTAACCGTAAGTCATTTTAAAATGACTTAAAAATGATGACAGACCATTACATCATGAAACGAATTCGTACATCTTGAAACTTTCCTGCTTGTACAGGCTGACTTACACATCAGATAGTCACTGTCAATACTCCACACTACAAGTATTGTTGATAAAAATGAATAATATATTAGTCTTTCTTTCACCTCATCGATAACAGTCATCCTTTTTACAGAGACTTTAAACATGTTCAGAAGTTGAAAGCTTCAATGTTATGAGCTGTTTTGCCTTCAATGTAGTTGATAACCGCAACACGGGAAAAGCAGTCTGTAAATCTTAGTAAATTTGGTAATTTGATTTTATTTCATCGTTCATAATTTTCTAAATAATAATTATAAACATTAAGTATTAATAAATACTACATTCGCCCGAAACTCAGTTAACGTATAAATAGTGAAATTGTAATGTCCGGACAGTAATTTCAGCCTAGTCCTATCATTGAACCTTCAACCATGTATTCAGGATTAAAACTTTAGAATTAAAAAAAAATTACCAATTTAGATTTAAAATACAGCTTTATATTCTAACAATATTAATAATTTAGAACATGAAGAAATATTGTAATATTAAAAAATATCAAATACTGTATTTCTACTAAATATTTCATGTATTAAAAAAAGAACGGTCCGAATTCAGCGGAAAGATTAGAAGATTAGCTAAGTTGAATATCTCTTCCTAACATCCGCTATTATCATAATCTCATTATTACTTTTTATTTTATCATTTAAAACTTTAATCGGATTAAATGGTAATTTGATGATTCGTTTTCGACGTATTCAGCTGATTTTAGATTTCACAAAATGATCTTTTTTTGTAAAATCAGTAGGCCTTCTTAAAAATTGGAAAAAATATTTCCTTGCTGTACAGTACTGGCTTCCGATTTCAACGCAATTCATGTTTCTTTCTTTTTTCTTCCTTTAAATCATAAAGTAGGCTCTTATCATCGACAACGAGCCTCAAAGTTATCATTAATCGGATTAAATAAAAAAAAAATATACTAAAATTAACGGGAAGACACTGGGGGAGAAATTAAAGAATGAAGACATAAATTCAACAGTTCCATAGAATTCAGTAAAACTTGTACGGATATAACTCGTCAAAAATCTATAAAATAAAATAAAATTTGAATGTTGGATATGATAACTTTTGAAAGTATATAAATGTCCAAAACTTAAAATGTTAGTTTCGAAGTCTGATGGAGTGTCAATAAAGGCACAACAATTCCTTCAACAAGGTGGTTCTGGAGCTCAGTAGCCACAAAATTGCATTTCTTATAGCAGGTTTCGGTTAAAAAGATATTCGAGGAAGGTATTAACGATATTCAGCATGCACTCCTCCAGCCCCGATGCACTCTCAATTGGGTTCAGATCTTGGATTTTGCTGACTAATTCATTCTTTGGTTATCATCACTTTCCAAAATTCATTTAAAATTTGTTAGTCCAAGTGTTCATTTCTGAAGCAACCAGCAACTCGAAAAAGTTGTATCTTAAGTTTTTAGAATTGTTCATACTTTTCTATAGTCAGAGATTTGCTGTTGAAGACATGTACCTTCTATCTCCAAAATCCCTTTCATGAAATTGAAGGATGCTTTGAGTCGGTCTTGCTCCAGATAACATCTTGTTAGAAAAATTCTTGCCACTTCTGTGTCTCCACTGGTCGTTGTTCAATTAAAAATATTCAGGTTATTTGAGATCTTTTAAGGATGAGGGGGATTGTAGAATTGTAGGATTGTAAAAAGGAATGAATCATTCCTTGTGAAATCACCGAATTTAGAATTTAATAGTTCCATGGCTATTTTTTTTTTTTCTTCATAAATGTTCTGAGAGGTACGTGAAACATGTGTTTTTCTTCAATTTGTAATTCCACTGAGTTTTTCAAAATGCAGTTCGGTCGTGTTTTCAAAATGATGCATATCAATTTAACAGAAACTTCAATATTTCGGAAACTGTCATGACTAGAGACTTCGAACCAAATACATTTTATTACTCTTAAAATAATCATCTTTGGAAATCATTTTATACCCATGTGACTGAATTGAAGCCTTGAAATTACAATACGATTATTCCTTTCCTTTTTTAAAAATATAGGAAAAGAATAATTTTAAAATCGGAATTTTTTTTTGTTATTTCCTTACATCCAGAGAGAGAGGGTATGTGAAATTTCATACTTTTAATACCAATTTTTTTTTTTTTTTTTATAATTCTCAAAATAAAGCCGCCGTTTTGTTTTGACTTAACTGAAACGAAACAAGGTAGTGATGTGAATTTTTAATATATGTATAATTTTAATTGTATATAGTTTTAATTTTATTTCAATAGTATTAAGTTTTTAATCTTAATCAGGTGTGCCGGCTTTGATTTTGAGAATTATGAATAATTCAGCACACGTAAATTATTACTCTTAATACCAAACCTTTGTTGTTGTTTTTTAAAAGAGTCCAAATATGGCCGAACATTCAAAGTTTTGAATATACAGGTCTTAATATTTTCTGTGGGAACGTAAAAAAATCTGCAATTTATAAAAGAGAAAGACATAACATGAAAATTACTGTAAATATTTTCAGATATAGGAAACATGAAATAGTATTAACAAAAGCATAGTTTGAATGATGCATTTATTATACGAAATGTAAATTCATTTATATTCCAACATTTCATTTCCTAAGGAGTTCAAGAGGAGAAATGTTAAAGAAATTTTTAGAAAACGGAATGTTTACAAACAATAGGCTTGTGTAAATGATAACCCAGCAGCATCATAAAAAGTGCTTAACACAATCGACAGGCAAAGTGTTGTACTCCTGTCCTTTCTCACCTTGAATTCTATTATTTTACAATGTAAAATACAATCCCGTTGCTCTACGCATATCACATATATTTTATTACAGTCGGCGAAAGGAGAGTTGATCTGCCATAAACGGTAAAATCCTAATCACTTGTTGATCTTGGAACTCATTGCTGTAGAGGGCAAGATGGCGGCATTAATGTAATGGATAATGCGTTGAAATTGAAAAGGTTCCAACAAGCACTAACAGAAAAGCCGCCTTGATTGGATGGTTAACTCATCAAGGAATCCCTCATCACGCAAATATGTTGAAAGCAGTAATCGGATCATCTCATAGAGAATCGAGTGGAGGCCTTATCATAGCTTCTGCGGATGACAATGATGAAAGTGATTTTGATGAAAGCCTTCAACCTTATCCTTCCTTTTTTTTAGATTAAATTCTGTCTTGACTATTTTCCAGAATTCATCCAAATATAAAAAGGCCCTTTTCAAGGCTAGTAAATATGCGGAAGAGATCAATTGGTTTAGTTCAAATTATAACATCAAAATAAAGTTGAAATACATTCTCAAACCCAAATATATAAACTTATAAATAAAACTAGAATTACAACAACTGACATCTTATAAAGACATTTGGAATAACATAAAATTTAAAAAGAATAATGATAATATTATTATTATTATTATTATTATTTAATAATAATAATAACAATAGTAATAGTAAATAGTTAGGTTTAAGATACAAAAAAATAAAAAAAATCGAAAATCTTGTTATTTTCTACTTTAATTTGCAGAATGTAAAAAATAGTCAAGATGTTTTGCAATAGATGTCGCTGAGAATTCCTGGAAGTCGTAATCCATCGCCACTAAAGGTCTTCTTTCGTTGAGGGAACAATAGTCACATGAAAGAAGCTCTACTTTCTGTACAGAATTTATATATATATTGAATTGATGTTATTGCAACCAATGGAAAAACTATAAAAAATTTCATAAACACCAGTATCGCAATTCTGATTTGGATACAAGCGTAGAATTTCTTCCACACCGGAAAGACAAAAAGCAGTATGATATGATAAGATATCTATACCAAATTTCTTAAGGAAACTTCCTTACCTACGGCACCTTACCTATTGATTAAAACATATATATATATATACTTTCAGGTATAGGAGATATGAAATATTGATTAAAACAAAATATATTAAAACAGTTTCAAAGAAATGGAAGTTACTATAAATATCAAGATTGATATGCGCCATTTTGAAACACAAAACTCATTGGATTAAACATTTTTATGAAACATGTTTCTATTGTATACGTACATGTATTTAAAAAATAATGGTTTTCGAAAATGGTCATGTAACTATTACTGGATGATTTGACATGGAATGACTCGTATTTTTTAATATCTTTTGGAAACTGTTTGCCTTCGTAGTGAGATTTATGATGCAACGCGTCTATTGCTCTTTGCAGTTGTGGCTACATACTGTTCACTATCTGCAACAGACCCTCATAGGCAGTGTTCTTATATCTTACAACTGCTTCGATATGAGTTTGAAGCACATTCATCGTTCTTGTAAACCTCTATATTACTTTGACTACTTCTATTTTGCCAATGGTTCTCTACCTCCGATTATCGTACAGATGATGTTTTGCAGACATTTGAAACAAAAATTATAAAGAACAACAATCACAAAAGAAAGTGACATTAGTCCCATCATCATCAAAAAACCACACAATCAAAAAACCACACAACCACAAAAACCTCACAAATGAAAAAAACCTTATTCATAGAATTTTGGAAGCTACTGTCGAAAGAAATCTTTCACATGTAAATGAACCTCAATGTCCAAACGACCCGACTCTTCATAGTAGGCTTCCATTCGATGCATGACGCAATGGAGAGAAATATCGCATGTAAGGAAGGCTTATCAGAAGGTAACCGCATATCAGATCAATTGCTGAAATTAGTAGGATCAAATGTAGTTACCATTCATTGCGTCATTTGTACTACAGTTTTGGAAAACTGTATTCCGGCTTCTGATACGTGAATTGTCGTCCGTGTGTACTGACATACGATGTGATTTGCTATTAAAGTAGCGGAGCTGGTGTCGAAAAAGACATTTTACAGTACAACTATGCTTGTTTTTGTTTAATTGAAATTACTGATTACAAAATTGATATTTTTGAAGAGAGTTCATCTTTTCTCAATACTTTCTCGAATACTTTCAGGAAAAGCTGCATTAGTAAGCAGAATCTTAACAGAATTCCGGCCTAAAAATCTGAAGGAGCAGGTCGATTGATTTTTTAAAATAAATAAACTGCGAAAGTTTTTTTTTTTTTTTTCGAAAACCGTTGAATAAATACACGAAGAAAGTTAAAAAAAGGTTTTAATTATCATTCTCTCACAAATTCTGAAGGACTCAAAAAATGATTTTGGATTTTAGATTCTTGGATAGAGAAACTGTTTTATTATATGTCGGCTAAGATATGACTTTCAAGTTCATTTTTAATTTAATAATAATTGTTTATTTAAAAAAAATATATCTGCGCTGCTTAGTTTATTTATCACATTAAAAAATTCTCGTTGAGTATTTCCTCCGAAATCATTTGTAAAAACGCTTTGCTCAGTTCTTTAGCGTTTTGCGATATTCTTTCACGTAGCTTATGGCCAACTAAAATAGAATCCAGGTCGAATTCCAGTAGACTTAGAGAAAAATATTTATTTTCAATTTCGTTGGTCGAGTTGCTGCCTTCGATAAATAGCAATTTTAAAAATTCCTTGGTAAGTTTTCGGTAATAAGTATTTATTAAATAAACATTTGTATAGATACAGTTCATCAGATAAATAATATTAGGTGAAGTGAGGCTTATTATAGATAGGACTAACAAATACAATAAAACTTCTCACAAACTTCTAAACAGCTAAATAGAGCACAACTTAATATTACAGGAAGCGCAGTTTATTTAATACTTTTTCTAATAACGGGCATTTATCTCTAATGGTGTCCGTTGTTGGAAGGTTTGTGTAAATAGAAATAGATATTGCGGTCTTGTTTACATGAGAGGCTTTTAAGACAAATGCTAATGGAGCTGAAGTCTGCTTCGTATCCAAGGTCAAGCAGTAGAGTCTCAAAGGGATTTGAGCGCCGCGCCGTTTGTGTACCGATTTAGGAAATGAAAGTGCTATAGAATAATATTTGGACATAATATTAAATTGGTAATAATTAATTAGTTATTAATTGCAATTAATTTATAATAATCATTAATAGATCCTCTTGTTATTGGAAATCTTATGTTTTCAGAATGGAGAAGGATAGAATTCTCAAACAGATGGTAAATTATAATAATAATTATCGTTCCAATGGAACTGATCTGTAGACACTACGGAAACATTTGGACAATAAGATCAAATACAAGTAAGAAATTAGAAGAGGATATGAATGTGGAATCATTATTCTGCCGCGCTTACGATAAACGCACTAACTAGGTTTTGACACTTTCCAAAAAAAACACGTTTAAAGTTTTTATTTTATTTTATTCCGGAACTACAAGATATATCAATATGAAAGTTGTATCCAAACAAATCATGCAATTTCACTTTGAGAAAGTTGTCGACCTCGTTTTCCTGATATCAAATATAAATATAACTCGATTTCGCCAAAAACCTTAGGGTGGGGCCAGACCGAAGCTCCAACGCATACCAAGGCCCATGTGGAGAGATATTGGGATGCGTTGGAATTGATGCGAACGAGCGATGGCGAACGCACGCCAATGCATTCCAACGGTTACCAAGGCGATTGTTGGCATTGGCCTGCGTTCGATCGGTGAGGACGAGTTAAAATGTTTTCAGTCGTTGGCAAGTATTTGCTGATGTTGGACGTAATTTTTTTTTTTTTTTTTTTTTTTTTGTTTTTGCTACTGTCAATATGGAATGTGATGATGATTTGTGTTTGAAACTAATTGAACTATACCGAGACAATCCTATATTATGGGATCCCATGAGTAAAAATTATAAACTGTCAAAAAAAAAAAAGAACATTGATATTGGGCAGAGTATTGCAGTTGAACTCCGAAGCTCATCCAGCAAATTACTTGTATTGTAGGCACTTCTATTTTTATATGGTGTTATCATCCACCAGCGTCTCGGTTTACGTTTCTTCTTTTTGTTCTGAAGTAAAGAATTCACAACAACAAATCCAGCACATGCACATAATTCATCATCAGTTGCCGACATTAAAACAAGATCAATTCAATACCTTGCTGCGTAAAATGACCGAACCACAACCAACGGTTTCCAATTCAAAACTAAATCCTATGTGGACGATAACATCACAATCCTTTCCAATCATTTCCAACCCTAACCACATCAAACACATTCGGCAGAGTTGGCATTCGTTTGCGTTGGAACTTGGTCTGGCCCCACCTTTAGTTGGTGCGTTTATCGTAAGCGCGGCAGTTTTACGATAGTTAAAAAAAGCCCCATTAGTGATTAGATCTAGTTTTACTGCTTAAAAAAAAATATAAAAGTATCTGTATAATTGTTGTTGCAGATTCTAAAAACCATACAGGCGGTAATTTTTGCAATGTCAAAGAGATCTTTGCGAGACCAGCAATATTAAGTTTTGTTTATTTGCAAAGTTACTTAATTTTTTTTTTCATCTGGCAAAAGCTTTTAAGCAAATCGATAAATCCAGTCTTAAGGTCTCTATTCATAAGCAACTGCCGTCTTGTTAGAATGAACCCCTAAATCATAAACTGCAACAAACAAGTATGTATGTTAAAGTTGCCTATTGTAATGCAGGAGTCTTCGGATAACTCTCACTTCATTCTTTTAGCTCTTCATTTGAATTTTGAATTTTATTCCGATACAAGAAAACTGAATTTTTCGAAGAAATCCCCTGAATTTGAGTATGATGAAATATTAATATGAAACTCATTTGAAAGTTACAGGAGGGGGCTTAGGAATAAGCTTATAACTCATTAAAAAGTCGTTAAAGAAACGTGAAACCCCTAAGTTGGCACTGAATTTTTTCCCGGCATTTTTCTTTCTTTATTATTTTGTTGGTATTGTGTTTTATTAGTTGCGGAAGAAATCGAAATTTTCATTTACACAAAAACGAATAGGAAATCTTTTTGGTTTTCTTCTAATTTCTGACTGCTTCTCTTCTAATATAAGAAAAGTGATGACACCCTCATTTTGAATTAAAGAAAAATAAAACAAAAGAAAACTTCTATCTTTATTTTCAAAACTTACCTCTTAGATCCTTCATGAGAATTTTTGTATTCACAACTGACAAAGCTTCAACTTACACATTAGAGCAGGGAATAGAAATGATGCCCTAAATGAACAGCACTATTTGGGGTTAAGTATAGCAGTGAAAATATAAAGATGCATTCCTCGTTAGATTATTTTTAATCTGCAAATGGAAGATAAAATCAGAAATGTAGGTTGACTAGATATGTATTCCGTCGTGTAATGAAGACTAGATTCTAAATAACAATAAATCTTTAAAAAAAAATAACCCTAGTCCCAAGATTATTTCGCGTTGTGTGGTCAATATGAACTATAGTAATGACGATCTTGCTATAAAGCAGATCGTTTATATTTGATTAACTAGCATAAAAAAAAAAATATTTCGCTATGCTGGCTGCAAATCTGAACTCTTGACTTGGGATAAACCAAACACATTATTAACTGTCGATAATACTACTAATTTTTTTTTTTGTTTCTCTGCTATTTCTATGTTATTTCATTATCTAAATCCTTTATACGTAATGTTCTCGGGGGGGGGGGGGGGGTTTTTGTGGGTGTATATTTGAATACTGTTGCAAAAAAAAAAAATAATAAAACTCGCACCCCTCAAAAACAATCGAGTGAGAAGCTCGGTGTGCAAGTACCTTTCGGCTAGATATACAAAACATTAAAATTTTATCGCCAATGAACACAACGGGCATTTCCAGAGCACATTCTGGGACCAACGTAACTAGGGACGTTCGACGGTCGGACAAATATGACTTGTTTTGCTGTTTCTTTACTTTAAGCAGTCTCTGAAGATGCTTCTACTACGCATCCGTCGGCAGTACCAGCAACTGAGCGAGTTTGAGGAAAGTCGCATCATAAACTGAAGAGAAGGTGGGTGCTCATGCAGACGTCATCTTGGTCGGAGCAATGCGACAGACTATGTTGGCAACAGTGGATCCAGGAGGACAGATACACACACCTTTACGTCTGGATCTGGACGTCCCAAGGAAACATGTACTCGAGGGGATCGTGCGATCACAAGAGTAGCCATAATGATACCAACTGAGTTCATGTCCTCTATTCAAAAGCACGTAACTTACTCTGCATATCAAGTAGTATGAAGGGACTTCATACGGCGAGACTGGCAGAGGCGAGACTTCATTGTCGGCATCCCTTAAGACGTCTATCACTGATCGCCCAAGAGCCATCTGAGGTGTGTCCAATTGGAGTCGTGTTGTGTTCAGCGACGAATCCCGCTTCTCTCTTGATCCAATAATCATCGTATCCATATGTGAAGGCATGGTCATCACTAATCTGGTCGAGCGGATTACGGCTAGTGCACCTGAAGTTAGTCTCCTATGACAGCCGATACAACGACTTAGTTTTGTTACCAAGACTTTGACAGCACGCCTTTACGGTGACACATTTTATTCTGCTGTCAGTTGTATTGCCTATGCTGTCACGCCTTCCAATGACTATTTACCAGAATCATAATGCCAGGCCTCACACTGCGATACTCTCTCAACAATGTCTCGGTGGGGTTTCTACCATGGGCACCCAAGTACCCAGACCTCTTGCCAGTCGAGCATGTCTGAGATATGCTGGGAAGACAGTGGCAGCCATACCTAACCAGCCCAACAATACTATTGCAGAACATCTATCAGACGACCACATTACACTATTACTTGACTCCACGCTGCACTATATTTTAGCTTGTATCGCCGTCAGAGGAGGATTTACTATGTATTATAACATATGACCGTTATATTACCATTGCTCTGTAATACAAAGTTCTTTTGCAATGAAATTGTAATCATTTATCTTTACATACTTACTGCATGTGCGATGAGTATGTAAAGATCATTATAATAAAGATATTTCATAGCGATAGAACACATTCTTTGGGGTGCGACTTTTTTTCTTTTTTTTTAGTAGCTAATATACTATTATTTAGTTAGCAGTTAAAATCTCAGGATTTCGAAATCGAAAAAGAAATAAGAAAGTCATTTTCCCGATATTACTCCATGCGCATTATAATTCCTTGCAGAATAGGCTTATTTTTCACCCGTACTTTAATATTTTTTTAAAATGTATAGATTATGCAAAAATTAGAAAGTAAAAAAAAAAAATAAAATATAAAAAGTTATTGTAAATTTTCTTGTATTTTTTTTTCACTTATGTAATTAAGTGTTTAGAGACAGAGATTACATTTTATGTAATTTTCTGTCATATTCCATCCAACATATTAGAAAGTTTAGTATTTTCCCTGCTTCTGACTAACAGTCAGAAACAGAATTTCTAAAAATAAATTTTCCTTTCGATTTAATTTCTAAAAAAGTTATAACAAGTAATAGCTTTGAGCTACGTTGATTGCACTGCACTACGTGGCTTTAACCCACAAGTAATTACTACTATTCTTGCTTGCCTAGGATCTTCATGACCTTTTGACGGGATCCTTCAACTTTTAATTAAAATTAAAGCCTAAATATTTAATTAAACTATTAACTCATTATTCTGTAAATGATGATATAAATTTCTAACTGGCCAATGGCTGAAAATAATCTTTAACTATTCAAATATTTACCACCAAAAACGTTTTTATTTAAATTCTCTTGAAATTAAAATTTCCAGACAAGGTTCCTGATTTTTCCTAAACTCTTAAAATTCCGAACATTTTAATTCAAGTTACTGTTATCTGATAAATGAATCAATAAATAAACATAAAAATGCTTTAAAAAATACTTTTTAACTTTATTTTTTTCAATTTTAATTAAATTGCCTTGTTTGTTATAATAGATTGTTTTATTTTGTTTTTTAAAAAAAAAACTATTTTTATTTTAAAGTTTTATTCGAGATTAAAGCAAGTTGTATACAAATTTTATAAATTAAACTTTGAAATAACCCTCTTTATTGCAATTTGTAAAAACTAAAATAGATTATAAACAATTCTTCTCCAAATCATAAAAATTATTCTCTTTTTTTTTTCTTTTTTTTTTTTGTAATCTAAAAGCGATCAAATTTATTTAAAAAAATTTTTCGGAAAATTGGAGATGGAGGAAATGCTTTAAATGAACTTTTAATAATATTGAGCTGCAGAAGGACGGATTCTCATGGGTTTTTAATAACATAAACATTATTTTTAGCCTATAGCAATTATTTTATCTATATTTTCACGGAACTATTTTATTTATTTTCACTATTTCCAATAGTCAGGAAAATAAAATAGACTTTAATAAAACCATAGAGGTGTTTACATTTGGACTGATCTAATTGAACTCTTGTGTCTTTTATCTTTGATCTTGAATGTTTTGGGTCTTTGAAGACTCAGGAGCTTAAAATTGTCTTGGATTTTTCTTTCTATTTTAAATTTGAAGTATTGCGTTCGATTTCTAACACTTAAGTCATTCAATCTGTCAAGCAAAGAAATAACTGATCGGCAGAATTGTTAGTGAATCTTTATCGACATTTCAGACTTAACAACTGAAAAACCCACTGCCATGAAAGTCCAGCTTACTACAGAATCAGCAGCAATCAAAATTTGTACAATACATTTGTGATATGTAAAAGCATTCTCTGTTGTGGGAGGATATTTTATTTGCATAATATAAATGTATGTAGTTTGGGTTTTTTAAATAACTCATACAGGCTCTCAACAATTTCTACTAAACTTAATAGTATTTCAGGTACAACATGGAAGTTCCTTCATGTAAAATTAGCTGTAATTATTTACCTAGAAATCCTAAATTGAATTTTTATTATTTTTTTCTAGTGGGATCAAATTTTTCTTCAGTACAAAGAATTCCGTCTTCCTTTGTAATGGAAATCAAAGATCTCTTCGGTTCAGCCAGAGCTCCAACTTTCAAAACATCCGCTGTTGAAACGAATGATCCTTATTTCAAAGGTGTTCCATTAAAAGAAGCTGTTGGTATTGGAAACCAAACACTGGGGAAAATTAAATTTGTTTTGAAGTCTTAAGAACAACAAATAAGTGAAGCTGATTACCATGGAATGAAAACATTATTATCAACCGATGAAACATGTAACTAATATTGACAATAATTTGGAGCATTTAGTTACTTTTGATTAGTGATTTTCATTTTGTATCTTTATTCGCACCAAACTACTTTGAAAGGTTCCTTCTCTAAGGAGATGGAATGTAGTAGGTTTCTCTTTGTCTTTCACTGGAAGGGAAGGTAGAATTCAAAGAATGTTGTAATAGCCTTTCTAGGGTTACTTTCCTCGACACCTGATGTCAAGGAGGGAGGAACAAGTGTTATATCTTATTTGACATTGAACCGAGAATCACGGATTACAGTTCATTTTATAAACTGTTGACTGTTCGTCTATCGCTGGACAATTTGTTTCTGATTGTGAAATTTCTTTCCTTGTATGTAGTTATGATCTGCAAGATTCAGAATGACATTCCTTCGTAAAGAAAAATGTTTTCTTAAGTCTAGTAATTGTTTCATAGTGTGAGTACTTTTAGAACTAATGATATCAATATTCAATTAGAAATAATTTTAATTTAAGCAAAGTGCTACGTCCTTGTTTGCTTCTTTGACTAACTATTATCTCTGTAATAGTCTGGTAATCTATTGAGTAATTAAGTTTGTTACGATGTAATTATTTTCTTCGTATGATCAGGTCAATTTAAAATCAGTTTTAAGCAGCTTCGTGGTTTATTTTTTTTGGAAAAAAAAAATCAGACAAAATATCGTAAATAGTATCGTAAGAATAGTTTAAAATCTCTGTTTATTAGGATGCATGATTTCTTTTTTGTTTTTTGTTTTTTTTGTTTCAAGATTTACGACGCTTAAGGCCGATTTCTCCAAATCATATTAGTCCATCTCACAACTCTATTGGATTCAATTGGACTTAATAGCTAACGACTATTTGGAGAAACCTGCTTAGGACTAAATAGACTACTTACTTATTGTCGACTGAAATAAACCCATATTCTTGGTTTACACTGAAATAGAATAAAGTAAAAGCAATATTAGGTAAAAGGCATAATATGTTTTAGAAGAGATTTCAGTACTGAGTTGGGTTGGAAGATTTCTTTTTTTCCCGCTTCATAACTTATGCAATTGTCTTTAAAATTCCATGTTTTGTCTTTAACCATGCTTTAAATTTCCTGTTCTCTGATTGGTGGAAGAGAATCGAAATTTTATTGCGCATTAGGAAAAGAAACATAAAATGATATTCATTTTCTTGATTGAAATTCAAAGGAATCCAAATATCATGGCTCTTTTATAAGCTGCGAAGTTGAGCTTTTTTTTAAACATCAGTACACGAAGAAGTAATTTCCTGAAAAGTTACCGAGTTAATCTAGTAAAGTTTTATTCATCCTCATGACATTATTTTACACAATGCCCATCTTAGTTCTTAGATTTCCGAAGAGAATATTATTTTTTGTTAGTTTTAAACTTTTCAGTTACTCGATTTGACTTTTTAGGAAATTTGTTCTTCATTGTTTCATCATTGGTTTTCAGAATTTTAGAATAGAAAGATGAACCCAACCGACACTTGAGATCGAGTGGAAACTACGATCCACTCCATTAATTCAACATTGAACCATTATTCTCTAAGTGTACTTTGCTCTTTTATCATCATCGCTTGAGGATTTGTAGTCGCTTCATTGTTTGATGCAATTGTCCTTAAACCTTTTTACTAAGAAGAGCCATCTTTTTTTTTTTTACAAAATTTGAACAAAAATCCAAAATAACTACGAGGAAGTCCCACGTAGCCCCCCCCCCCCCCCCCCCCCCAAAAAAAAAAAAAAAAAAGAAGAAGAAAAAGAAAAGACGTTTCGGGATTCACAGATGCCAACCCTTGCCCTTAAACAAAAGTAAATGGAATGATACCGTTGAATGTTTTGAATTTCTGTCATTGCTAATGATGGTAAAACAGTTTGAATGGTATCATAACACGTATGAGCCAATTGTATGTTTATCTCTTCTCAGGGTGAAAAGGTCAAGATGTTTTGGAAAGTTCAGAATAAACATTAAGGGTCCGTTCAATTATTACGTAAGCATTCAAAGGGGATGAGGGGGTTGAAACTTTGTTTATTTTTGCTGACAAGCGGGAGGGGGATCAGAGCAATGCTTACGTAAGACAGACAAACATGCACTGCACAGAGTGCGCTGCGCGAGATAGATGTTTTCCTTAGTATTTCATGTGTACTTTTATATTGAATTCAGGAGTGAATATCAGGTAAATTTGACTGCTTAATTTATTGTTCTGTTGTGTGTACTGCTAATGATTTGACAAATCTTACGTAAGCACGGGAGGGGGGATCTGCTTATTTTGCTTACAAGGGAGGGGGTCTAAAATGACTAAAAATGTGCTTACGTAATACTCGAACGGCCCCTAAACTATAATGTAATCATACACTATAAAAACAAAAAATAACTATTTGTCCTCTTCTCTCGTGGCTTTAATGGCCATTTTCAATTTTCCGGATCTGTGCAATACTACTAGCGGTCTCAGTATTAGTATGTACCGGTATATATATATATATATATTATACAATATGGCCGGAAATAAAGTATACCTAACGTTATGTGAAGTCAAAAGGCAAGGAATCAAAAGAATACGTACCTAACAACGATCTTACCGTACGTGTACAAGATTCAGATGACATGGTGCAGGTGTGAACCATTAAACTCCAGACATTTTTCATTTTCAAACACTGGAGGTTTACAAACATTGCCGCAACTGTGTCCTGTGATGTTAGTTTTCAGCTGTGCCATATCACGAGGCACAGGATCGCGGTAGATGCGTTCTTTCAGTACGTCCCACCAATAAGATCCGTTGGTGAGAGATCAAGAGAATTCGAAGGATACGGATAGTCTGTTCCCCTTGACATGATGCAGTTCTGAAAGTATTATCAAAGAAGCTGCAACTTGTCCCAGCGGTGTATGCTGTCGCACCATCCTGCTGAACCCACTGTTGTCTGAAACGCAGATTTCTAGACCGACAAAATCGTCTCAAATCTGCCACAAAGAATGAGACAACAAGTTCTCTGTATCTTCCCTGATTGACAGTAACACGTCTCCCATTCACATCTTCTAAAAAACAGGGTCCAATGATATTATGAGCAGAAATGGCACACAATACAGTAATCTTTTCAGAGTGTAGAGGACGTTCAAGAACCTCCGTCAACCGTTCAAACCTGAGAAATCTGGTCTCTAGTCATTTGTTTGTCACAAAACTGTCGAAGGTGACGTGACATTCATCAGAAAACCAATTATGGGACAGAAAAGGTTCATCTTGTGCGAGCACAGAATAAACGCCTCTGTAACTTTTCAGGGTCGCGTAGCTTATGGCATACCTGCTTACGATATAAAAATGCTCCCAATTCATGAACTTGTGTTCTCTTCATGACTCTTTAGCAATACGCCACTTGACTCTTTTTGGGTGAACGCAAAATCTTTAAGTACAATCCCCGCATGCTCTTTGTCTGTAGACGTGCGTTTTCGTCCATCGCGATTTTTTTTCGTTGACACAGAACAGATCTTGTCTCCCTAACTTTTCTCACCACCAACAACAACAACACTGTTCGCTTCGTTGGTGGGGTTTTGTAGAACTCTTCCTCGAAAGTTAAAAAAACATATTTTACACTGGGTCCTTAGGAACGGCCGATACACATGTTCCACAATAAAAGTATTTTCACGAATGCTTAAGAGTCATTACGTAGCACTGTGCAATACCACCGTTCTCTTCGTGAACCAAGGTCACACTCAGCCTCCCTGCAATAAAAATGGTGTTCAGTGCCGCGACCTTTCGATATACTTTATTTCAGATAAAATACTGTATAATAATAATCAGTGATACATAAACATATAGCAATGCAATTCTCTCTCACCATGTAGATTGGCGCACACATAAAACTTTCAATGTGTACCCTGCAATAGATAGAACCCCAAGCATATTTGAAAAAAAAATAGACTAATTAATATCATTAATTACCCTGTAACACAAATTTCAGACAGCATTCGTATTTAAGTATTTCAAGCAGATGTATTCTTTAGATTTTGTTTTGTTTTTCCTTCCTTCTGATTCCAGTTTTTTATTTATAAAGTATTAGAATTGGACGTTTTGATTTGACGATGAGTCATCCTTCTTAATGTTGGTCTGCTTCAGAAACTAATCGATAATTTCCAATAGATTCAAAAATGACTAAAACCAAATTAATTTTTTGTAAGCAAAATAAGTTGATCTTTTATTTTTTATATGAGATAATGAATACATACAATAATAATAGTTAGGAGATAGTAAAGGAATATTATATTTTCTTTTCACTAAGGCACTAATGAAAACCAAGTTACATAATGTGTGCATTTTCTTTCAAATTTTAAAAATCGGATAATAAAATGGCTTAAAATATCGCAAATAAAAATAAAAGCCCGTCAAACTGAAAAAAAAAAAACCAAAAGAACAGAAAGTTTTTATATCTGCGATGCATTTGAAAACGACGAAAGCTATGGCCATGAAGCTTCTACACAAAATTGGGTTATTCAGTAGCTTAATAACTCTTGTTTCAGCTCAATCCATTGTTTGAGATCTGAGTTAGGGTCCTACGTTTGCTGAAGAAAAGATAAAACGTGGATATAAAAAAAAAGCCTAAAGAACCAAACCTCCAGTCTAATTATTACAAAATAAATTAATAATAATAATAGTACCACCTGTCATCACACTTGTTGAAAAGGCCAACAAACAGACCTATCTCATTGATATTGCTGTGCCTATCAGCAAGAACATGCAGAAAACTCACGCCGACAAGATCAGTAAATATACCGATTTAGCACACGAGCTCCAGAAGCAGTGGAGGAAGGACCGAGACAGATGCCCCTCGACTTACGATGGGGCTACGTCCCGTTAAACCCATAGTAAGTCAAAAATGTATTTAATAAACCTAACCTACAGAACATCATAAGCCTAGCCTACCTTAAACGTGCTCGGAACACTTACATCAGCCTACAGTTGGGTAAAATCATCTAACACAAAGCCTATTTTATACTATGAATATCTCATGTAATTTATTGAATATTGTACTGAAAGTGAAAAACAAAATCAAGTGTACGTACGCAGCTGAAAGCATCTGAAGAATGTTTGAAGGGCCCCCAGTTTATGTAATTAAAAACTATACTACAATTAAAAAGTTAAAGTGAAATCCGCGTGGATTCGCATCATTTACTTTATTTATATATTTGCTCGATTGCACTTATTTCGATCGAGCGTCACATTTCTTCGCTCGTATACAGTCAGTGCTTTTGATATGTGTCTCAAATACGCCTCGTAAAAACGCAATTTTTTCTTGGAGTTCTCCAATTTTATTAACACTTTGTATGGTGTATCAGTTATGTATATATTGTACTTCAAACGGAAACAACGTTGTTTCGCGATCCCTCTTTTGTATGTTCCACGTGGGATACGCTTGCAAACATGGAGTTACAGTTCTGCGACATGTTTCATTCGATTTTTCAGGTCAACAACCATATGAAACCACTGATTTCACCCTTTAATTTACCTTCTCAGACTTCCAGCAAGTCTTCATTTCACTCAGGGTACTAAATTATGGGCGAAATCTTTCGCTAGCCGTAACTCGCTACCGAAGCATTTCCGGATCTATGTTTATATAATTTTGTTTCTTTACTTTTTCATGTAGAATGAGCTCCCGAAGTTTCTGCATATCTTCGTGAATCACCCTGTATATAAATATTTTGGATAGTTCATAAAACTGAAATTCAGGACATGATAGGACTTACCAACCTATCATAAAGAGTTCAACCTCTCTACTAACATGTCCTCAATAAATAATCGAGAAAAACAATGACAACTTACATATCCTTCTATCTTTAAACTAGTATCTCTTCAAAAATTACCTGTCCTATGATTGATAGCAAACAAATTCAAAATTTCATTATTACTTAAAAGCAACAAAAATAAATTGACATCCAAACACTAATTGATTTTAAGATCTGATTTCTGATTTCTAAAGCCGCTACCCACCCCTCCTAAATCATTTATCAGTTTAATTGATTTTTATTCATACATTTTTTGGAGTAGATGGAGCCATAAAAATTTGTCTTATTATTTTTCTTAAGTATAACATTTGTTTACAAAAGGTTTTAATCATTGCTTTCCCTCCTCAATATTGGAATTTTAATCGGTAATAGATAATATTTTTCTTCAGTAAAAGGTAAAGGTGTATCACTGCAGGCCATACTGACCCTTTACTGAGTGGGAGGTTTAGATTCCCAGTGATTCTCGACCAACGAGACTAGTTGAGGTCTTCCGTCTTTAACCCCCGAGTAAGAAACCCGGTGTAAATATACTCCCTCCGCAGACTATAACCGGGGTTAAAGTGAGCTAGTCCAGAATATACCCAGGGTATAAAACAGGCTAGAGTATTTCATACTCCCCCTCCACCCAAGGACAGATTATGACCCACACAACCAGCCCTTATGAGAGTTCTGTTTTGAACTCAATGGTCTAGCTAAAGTATCTTAATTTAAATTAAACACTCGGATATTAAATTTTGATTTTATTTCTCACGCTGATGATACAAGTTTAAAAAATAAAATACACAACTTTAATCACTTAAATGCTGTTGCAAACTAATCAAGTGTGTACAATGAAGCATGAGCTAACGAAACATATCTAAGCACTGGTTACAACATTGAAGTGCTCTGACACATTCTCAAGATATAAGTCTGGCGTGGTCCAAAATATATAAATTATGATAGAAAAAAAACAACAACCCTGGACTTTGAAATACACACTTATTTATGAAAAATACAAGGGGGTATAATCTGGTCTAGAGAGGTATAGTCTCGGCTAGCCCAAAATATTCTCGAGGTATAACCTGGGTTATTTTATACGCCGGGATATATTTTGGGTTAGCCCACAGTAACCCCGGGTATAGTTTGGCGGGGGGTTAATGTGGTCTGCTACACCAGTCCCATTTCGTGTTCATCTGGTAGAGAAACGAGGAATTGAACCCGGGCTCTTCCAGTCTGCATTCCACTTTTAAACTACTGGGCTACCGAACCCACATTTTTCTTCAGTAAAAATGTAAATTTCAGATTACAGTGTAAGGAAAAAGTCGATATTTCAGTTATTCAGTTTGGCTTAATTTATGAGATTTGATTGAAATAAAAATGATAATAATAATAATCAGTTTACAATAATAGAATATTTATAATTGAATTATTAATTCTAAATTATTGCAATTTA
Organism: Thereuonema tuberculata; assembly: GCA_023159025.1. Lineage (NCBI taxonomy): Eukaryota > Metazoa > Arthropoda > Chilopoda > Scutigeromorpha > Scutigeridae > Thereuonema > Thereuonema tuberculata. Next base: position 113,739,919 of record JAFIDM010009631.1, read on the forward strand.
AATAATTACTTAGTATTCAGTTATCATAATAGTGGAACTCATTAAAGAATATTCACTTGAAGTAATCTCAGCCTGAGTTTCTCAGGATTTAAAAGCACTTTTGTACTTTAAAAATAAACATGGTAATTAATGCTTTTAGACAGTGTCAACAGCAAAGCGGCCCCATAATATGCACAATTTTCTAAATATATATATTTTTTTAGATACCGTCCTTAATGCAAGCGTGAAGCTTCTCGCTTTGCATCAGCATCTCGTTTTTCCGCAGGTCGAGGCATTTTTTCAATTTCATTCACAACAATCGTAACAATTGCGTCTTTTGCATGCGCAACAATCACATTTATAATGCAGCTCTACAACAATCACACTTATAATGCAGCTCTACAACAATCACAACAAACGCAACAATTGCGCATTTTGCATTCGCAACAATCACATTTATAATACTAAGATATTAAAACAATATCAATGATAGTTTCATTGTGACAGGCAAGATGTAACAGGGGCCGCTAAAACATGCCTTGGGGGATCAGGGAGTGGTCCTACAGGTCTGATTTTTTTTAGGTGGTCACCTACATTTTGATGCTGAACACAATAGTGAAGTTTCATTCTAATATATCTAACTGTTTGGCCACTACAGAGTGTGATAGATTGTGACATCCAGCAGACATAAAACCAAGAGCGGTCACCTATGTTTTACAGGCAAGTTGTAACATAGGGGCCGCTAAAAACGTACTCAAAACAAATAAAAACAATTCGGCAAATGCGTCATGCTTTTGTGACAACAGAAATATTTGCACCCTTAGCCTCACTGTTATGATTAATAGGTCTACTATATTCATTTGTTTTCGGTAACTTGGCTGAATAAAGATAACAATCCTGAAATAGTTGTCCCAAGATACCGGCGATGATCTAAAATCGAAAATATTTAATTAATATTTAAGCCATTCATTAATCAAATATTTTCTAATTTGATGTGTTAATTAATGAAAAGAAAAACATAAAAGTTATAAATAAAATATGAAATTAATAATTATCATACTATTATTATCATATTTTTTTTAATAAAAATATTTTTAACTTATTTCAGCTCGACTTAGGCAAAGGCAGTTCGGGAGACGCCAGCATTACGAAGCTCAACAAACGGGAGTCGTACAAGGTAATTTAGCTATTTTAATGCTTAATCATTGAAATTATTAAATTTGTTTAGATTTTAGAGATATTTATACTCAGTCACTTTCGGAGTATGGTGACAAAATATGATCCCGGCTAAAATTTAGGGAGTCTACTTTAGGGAGTAGACCTTTTAACAGGAATATCCCGCGAACCAGAATATTTTTAATATCTATATACTTCCTGAAAGGACATAAAAAGACAAGTTCAAATATTTAAATAAAAATGACTCCACAAAAATAATAACGAAAGAAAAATGTTTTATTATTATTATTACTATCCGCTGAGCTCATGCCGAGATGAAACGATAATGAAACATTCCCTTTCCGTTGTCTTGCGGCGGTAGCTAACAAATAGGGGATGTGTTGACTTGCTGACTGTAAGAGGAATGACATGAGAATGACCTTCTTATCTAACCTGAAATGTATCGGCAGTCATTTTTTTTAACATAATATTATTGGTCGTAAGAAGCTTTTATATATAAAAAAACAAAAATCTGGGGACTTTAATCATTCTAATATAAAAAATTAAGTTGTTGATTATAAATAAACAGATATAGGTTTATCCCACGAGGCCTATGGAGATGAGATGCTCCCAACATTTCATTGACCCGGGAACTCTCGCCCGCCTTTACTCGGAAAGAAACCAGGTACCTATTCTACAGAGGGCTGGGTGAACCCTAGGACACAGAGTGTTGCAAAATTCGTGTGTAATATTCACACCACGTGTAGGGGCATGGCTAAGGATCAATATATTCCTAATGAACCCATGTCCGGAAACGCCCCACTACGGCGCTAGGGGGCCTAAAGTGAGCCTTTCTGAGAGAACATATCCTTTGCCACACCATGCGAAATGTTTCGCAGGCGAGCCCACACATTGATCTGGGGATGCTGTTTTTGTTTGTTTCAATTTTATTCGGTGTTATGCAGTATTTGGGTAATTGTTTACAATAAAATAAAAACTAACAAGATAGAGAAAAAACGAAAATCGGAATAACGGTTGTAAACTGACGTATGTAGTATAAACTTTTACAACTACAGTAGTTGAATTAACTAATTAATTTAATTACATCTAGACAGAAGGGATAGATATGTCGGTCTATGAAACATAATGTGTAGACATAGTTGGAGCTGATATTACAATTACACAAATATCTACACAGGTTTCGTAAAACTGTATACCTAAACAATGCAATTAAACAAATGTCGTCATTCAACTGAACAATGCAAAGAACAACAAATCCGAATGTTCGCATTTACAATACATGTTCAAAGTTGCCGCCTTGAACAATATCGCTGATGCAGAGATGACAGCGGTTCAGAAGGGACTGTTGGCATTTACTGACATATTCTGGCGCAGCTTAAATATGACCAGCAGCAGCTGCTATCCTTGCCATCAGATCCTCCTCAGATTCGACCTCCGTATCATAAATAAGGTGCTTCATATGACCCCAGAAGTAGAAGTCCAGTGGTGCGAAGTCAGGGGAGCGAGGTGGCCACAACACAGGTCCTCCCCTTCCGATCCATCTGTCCGGAAATGTGGTATCCAAATGATGGCGAACTGCCAGCAGGTTATGCTGGCGCACCATCATGTTGAAACCACATCGTGCCTCGTGTAGCCAGTGGAACATCTTCGAGGAGTTGAGGTAGCACGTCATCCAGGAATTGGAGATAAATGCCTCTAGTGAGCCGAGGTGGTAACAAGTAGGGCCCAATCAACTGGTTTCCTAGGATTCCAGCCGACAGATTCACTGTAAAGCGTTCTTGATGTCCTTGGACATGAAGCCTGTGGGGGTTTGCATGAGCCCACACATGCGAATTGTGTATGTTGAAGACACCGGTCCGGATAAAGGCAGCCTCGTCCATAAAAAGAACCCGTGCTAGGAAGTCGGGCTCTTCGGTGGTTCTGTCAATTACCCATCTTGCGAAATTTGTACAAAGTCGATGGTTTACTGGCTGTAGCTTCTGCACCTTTTGCTTGTGGAAAGGATGCATACCATCGTCTCGGGCAACTCTCAATACCAGTGTGTGGTCCGTGTCCTGACGACTTCCCACAGCTCTTGTGCTGGTAGACGGGTTACGTACCAGCTGTTGCAGCACAGCCTCTTCCCTTTCCACTGTCCTCGTACGGGGCCTACCGGCGTTGGGTCTCGGGAATCTCTAGAGAGAAAAGATACAGAAAGTACTCTGATGCGGTTTAGGTGTCTCAAATAATATGACAGTTAATAAAAGCAAATGGAAACAGTAAATTGATGAATCGATCATTTCGAATCCTCGTACTTACAATCCATCCAACACTTATTTTGGTTTATTTGTGGCCGAAATGTGTTATAATGGGTTATTTAAGGGCGCACGAAATACAATATTACTATCAACACGCTGAAAGATGAAACTCCCAGAATGCAAAGCAGATTATAGATTGTCCTTTCCTGGCCGACCGCTAACATTGAAATAGAAGAGGTCGCTTCTCTTCTATTTCAATGTTAGCGGTCGGCTAGGAAAGGACAATCTATAATCTGCTTTGCATTCTGGGAGTTTCATCTTTCAGCGCGTTGATAATAATAGCTAATACAAACAAGCTGAGAACCTATCGGAGGAAAACCAAATACCTGTAGAACGCCAGTATCTCCCAGTCGTGCATGCAGCCTGGAGAACATTCCACAACGTGGATGACGTCGATCGGGATACCTCTACCGATAAAGGCGCTCCGCCTCGCAGTCGTTTCCATTTGCCAAGTCCGTAGACGTAATGCATGTCGCGCAGCTCACGGTTTGTGAAAGCCTCATCTACCATAGCGACGCTGGTCCAATTCTTCAAATGTAGAGAACTGCTGTACCCAGAAACGACTATTTATACCTTAATTGAAAATCCCAGAACGTCTTAATAGGTGATAATGTATCTCGTGACCGGCAGTTTCTGCGGTAATCGCGGACGTTCCAGATCTTTACAATATTGTAAAGTATTTACTGTATTTATGAAACACATAGTCACGACACTTGGAATTACAAATTCAGTGATTTATTAAACGTACTGTTTGTCTATAATACCTACATCAAATCAAAACATAAATCAAATGAATAATTTACATACGATAAGCATCAGAAGACGAGGGGAGCCACCACAGTAGGAAAACGCCACTCAACTAGCGAACAGGAATCGAAGCCTCATTCACCTGGTTCGTCGGGGTGTGCTTTACCGACACATCTATCCCTTCTGTCTACAGTGGGTGGCCATCACTTAGGACCACACAATATTTTTGCAAATGTTTATATTTAAATTTCGCATATTAATCGTTAAATGTGTTATTATTTCTTATTATATGACGAGTACATCCTATTCTTAGTAAAGTTTTCACTTAAAATTGTTAGTAGGCAACACTGGTTGCCCACTGTCAGCTGTCAGTCAAACTACCACAAAGGGACTTTTGAGGTTATTACTGGCACGTGTGTTTTCTTAAAGTTTGTGTTGTTATTTATTAATAATATTTATTTATTATTATTTATTATTGTAAAAAAAAATATTTTAAGAAATGTGTGAAATTTGATTGGTTTTTTATTTTATTTAATTAAATAATAAACTAAGTATGGAAATATAAGCTTTGAAATTCATTTTTGTTATCAGTGAATATACAGTAGAGCCCCGATTATCCGCGAGTGCCGCGAAAAATTTTTTTAATTACGAACCTCAAAAAAACTAATATTTTAATCCAAGCCAACAACAGGGAAAGTACAATAGGCCCTACAGTGAAAAGGTCGAAAATTACTGACAGGTTTATTGTACATTGTGATCCTGTAGGCCTTCTCGGAATTTGTGGATGCAAACGTAGAGCAAAGGTTTCTGCTTTACTGTATATATTTTAAAAGTTTTGCATATTATGTTTTTTGTACAACAAAACGTAGGTTTTAATGGTGAAATATTTTTTTTCGTGTTTACACCTCATTTTTAGTCTTTTTTCGGGTTATCCGCGATTTAGTTATCCGCGATTTTAGTTATCCGCGAAGCCCTTGCCACCCAATTCCGCGGATAATCGGGGCTCTACTGTATATCCAAATTCAATGATTGCAAAAAAAACCACTGGTCCTTATGTGATGGCCACCCACTGTAGATGTAATTAAATTAATTAGTTAATTCAACTACTGTAGTTGTAAAAGTTTATACTACATACGTCAGTTTACAACCGTTATTCCGATTTTTGTTTTTTCTCTATCTTGTTAGTTTTTATTTTATTGTAAATAATTACCCAAATACTGCATAACACCGAATAAAATTGAAACAAAAAAAAACATCATCCCCAGATCAATGTGTGGGCTCGTCCGCAAAACATTTCGCATAGTGTGGCAAAGGATAGAGAGGCTCACTTTAGAACCACCTAGCGCCGTAATGGGGCGTTTCCGGACATGGGTTCATTAGGAATATATTGATCCTTAGCCATGCCCCTACACGTGGTTTGAATATTACAAACGAATATTGCAACACTATATATATATATTTAAATATTTTAAAAATATTCTGTTTCGTGATTAAAAAGTTAACCGCGAAGTTTAGTTAGATACATTGAAATGTTTGAAACTAACATATCGCTTGTAATTCTTTTGGTTTAAATAATTAGCTTGTATAATAAATGGCACTAGCAAAGGCAGCATCATCATATTCTAGGCCACGTCCATCATTTCAAATGATTTTTCACTCAAGTAACCGATTTCAGTGATTGCCACGAACGGATTGCGAGCTTTTCCTATTTTCCGGGTAGGTTTGATATAGACACGGACTGTCTATACCAGTACCCAGTACGGACCATGTTTTCCCTCATTACAGCACGGACTTTGGTAATTTCCTATTTTATGTTCGTAAAATCATTAGTTTCGCCTGTTATTGTCAACATAATTATAAGTGTAATTTCATTAATGCCAGGCAGATAATCTGAAACGAACAATTGACTAGTAAAAAGTAGAATGCTTATTTCAAAATGGTTTTGCACGATCTTTTACTAGAAAAACTAACCCTCATCTGGCTACCTGCGGTCTTGAGATAACATGGTACACCCCCAATGACCGGCGGTCATGGTGACTTGGTGCATACTGTCAAGATCGCAGTTAGCCAGATGAGGGTTGTTTTTCTAGTAAAAGATCGTGCAAAACCATTTTGAAATAAGCATTCTACTTTTCACTAGTTCACTGATCGTTTCACATTATCTGCCTGGCATTAACGAAATTATAATTATGTTGATGACAATACCAGACGAAACTAATGATTTTACGAACATAAAATAGGAAATTACCCGGACTTTTTTTAAAACTTAAAGTTTTTAACTTTGATTAGTTATCCGACTTGAGCTTATCCGTTTTCAGATTCTTTTTTATGACGTAATACGGCAGAAGCCTATGGTATTATAATCAGAAATGTCCGACGGAAACTGGACATATTACAGATTCATATTTATATCTGAGTTTATTAGATCTTTAAAAAATATAATAATAATAATAAATTTATACCTAAGTCTTAAAACAAAAATGTCCTACCGTTATGTTGTTTTGTTTTGTTTTTTACTCCATAGTTAATTTGGTCAAGTTGAAATTTATATAGAGTTCTGTATTTTATCATTGAATTAGACAAATTGAGGTTACATGTATTGTATATTCTTCAACGAATATTCAGCTTGACAAACAAAATAATAAAGCTCAAAAAGCCCAATATGGGGGTTAGTTATATCTTAACCTCTATATTGGTTGATGAAGATCCAATGAGTGTCTTTCTCAGAATGAAGCAAGATCCTTTAAAAGAATGACTGTTGAGATCACAAATACTGAAAGTTGGCAGTGTATCAGCAGTTTCATAGCCTTTTTTTTTTTTTTCCTTAACTGACTTCAATAGCCAATGCTGCTTGGGGATGGAGTAAGTCAAATTTATGCACTCCAATGTAAAAGAGATAAGAGAGGTTGCCAAAAAGTTCCCTTTGTGGATGTGTATCTGGAGGAGGGTAGTTATAATAGAACTAAGCAATTTCAAGAAAGATTGTGACATCACAGGAAAGCAACTGAGCAGGCCATTATTTTTATTCCTACTGAATGACGAGAAGTTTTCACAGGATGGAAGATTCACAAGCTGATTTTGAAAGCTAATCATTCGCCACCATTTTTAATTAAGTAAAGAAAAGGTAGAACAGGAAAAAGATATATATGTAATGTGAATTATGCTGACTAGAAGAGATAAAAGCAGAACAACTCATTTAAAACGGGAGGTAGGACTAACAGAATTGAGCATTATTTCAGACAGCAAACAATTAAAGTTGTTTTTGTTTTTTTCTAATCTTTAACATTCTTATCTAAATTTATCCACTTATTAAAAACATAAACTTAATTATTGTAATTATATTTTCTTTATTGTGATATTCAATAGTATATAATATTTAATTATCCCGTTAGGCATTTAGCTTCTAAATAAATTTCTCCGAATAACACAACTTTATTCTGTGACACATGAAAGTAACATAAATTATGTGCTGCGAATTTTCTTTTATTTACATATTCTTTTAATAATGTGATAAAAGAAATAGTAATTTCAAAATATTAACCTTATTTTAAAAAGCATTTCATTATTATAGTTATTTATTATAAATCTTATGTATTCTTTTAAGGTTTTTTTTTTTTGTTTTTTTTTTAAAGCAATTATAATACCTTTATTTTATTTATTTCTTAAAATGACAATTAATATTAATGTAAAATGTCTATTGACAGATACCTGTAAATTAAAATAACAAAAAGATAAATACACATTTTTTGTTGTATATTCAATTTCCTATAAAAATACGTTTTTACAGTTCATAAATTAAAATATAAATAATGAAGTAATTTTGAAATTTGATCTGTTATCCATTTTTTTTAAACTTTTTGATCTTAGTATCAATTTTATTAAACAGTTTTCAATAATCATATTTCTTACTACTAAAATTTTACGCATGTTTGGATAATAAATTAAAATTTATTTAGTCAGAATTTTTTTTATTATTTTTTTTTTATTAGATCTTTAAATAAATTAAAAGAACATACTATTTAATTATACAAAATTAAGTCTTGGGATTTAAAAATAATATCTTATTAAACTTTGATTTCTTCTGTTTATAACATAATTTTTTTCTTAAAAATTAATTTTAAAATTTTATTTTGTACCTTATTAATTTTGTTTAGATTATAATCAACTACATGTTTATACCATCATTAAAAATGTAGCTCAAAAATTGCATAGTTATTTAGAATTATTTTTTTTTTTTTTTTTTTTTTTTTTGATAGAATACTGTTAATGTACAGATAATGCACATTCAGTTTTCTGTAGTCCATTCTACGTCATTTTAACTATGCCATGTCACAATCTGTTGCAGAATATCATGGGATTTGGCAAAAAAGCTTAACTTGAGAGGAGAATCAAAACCAGTAAAACTTTAGTCCTCAATACTGCCTAGTTAATAAAACACTGCCCTTTAAAATCAACCCCAAATACTTTTCCTATGACATACTGCTGCACGAGCCTTCTTGAAATTGCTTCACTTCTTAGGTTGTGTTGCAAGAAACCTATTAAATTATTAACAGTTACAGATTATTACATACAAATTTCAAAAGTGTCCTCTTGTTTTGCTTGCTGATTTTGTTAATGAACATATACCAAAAAATGGCAAAAAGATTTAAAAATTGGCTGTAAATGATTTTGACTTACTTGTTAGTTGGAGTTTATAAGAATATTATAGGGATTGATAGAAAAATAATATTGATTTTTGCTGATTGTTTCTCCACAGCACCAGTAAAAGAACCATTTTAATGTTCAAGATATTCCAAAATAGAATATTTAAAAAACATTCTAAAAAGTTCTGCAGCATTCTAAAATGTTGCCCTTTGTTTCTCCGGCACACTGATAAAAAGGCATTTTAAAATAATAGGTATCCCAAGATATTACTAAAATATATTACTAGATTAATTTATTCATTTATACACTAATACAAAGAAGGACTAACCTGCTTCAGTTACTGTTTAGTCATGGTCTGAGTTTTGGTAGAACAACCAATTCGGTGCATCACTGGAAAAGTTACATTTTTAGATATGACATTTTAAAGATAGAAGAGTTTTCTCAGATCGAAAAAAATAATTAAGATGCAGTGATAGAGATTCTTCTTTAACTGTGTCCCTTTATCATCAGTTATATCCTTTGAATTTTATAAATAATACTAAGTAACAAGGTTTCTCCACACAATAAAATCCAGTTGCAAACTATAGAAAGATGCAGATCTGTTATTAAGGATGTGAAGCCCGATATAAATTGTGCAGTGTAAAAAAAAAAATCTGCAAAAATTGTATTTTTTATTGTGAAATTATACAGGGTGTTTCAAAAATACACGGCATAATTTCAGGTATGTATTTCCCACATGTAGACAATCAAAATAGTTCATTACAACATATGTCCGGAAATGCTTCA
>JAFIDM010009631.1:113754547-113784037 GCA_023159025.1 Thereuonema tuberculata
TTCTCAACTGAGGAAATACTTCTGATTTGTCATTTTGTGAGATGAAAGTAAATATGAACTGCTTTAAAGGCATTTGTATACATTTAAAGGTATCCCCATTTAAGGTGTTTTTAATTGGGTTTTCTTACATGAGAAATGAAAAATTAGATCTACTAAAAGCACACTAGCTTATAAAAATTGAAACCCTTATTTGAAACTGATAGGCAGTATGTGATTGTTTTTCCTCCTCTTTTGTTATGATAAATAAAAGGTTTGTTATTTTTTATGTATTTTAATAACACTTTAGTTATTGGAATAAGTAGATTGGGATTCTGAACACTATTTAGCAATTATATACACTGTCCGGCCACTTTATTAGGTACACCTAACTAGTAGCATGTTGGGCCTCCTTTAGCCCTCAAAACAATCTGAATTCATCGAGGCATGGATTCCACAAGATGCTGAAAACGTTCAGGTATTGTGTACCATGCAGACATGAGTGTGTCACGCAGTTCCAGCTCATCCAACAAATTTTCAATCGGGCTCAGATCCAGGGACTGAGCTGGCTACTGCAGCAAGGAAGAGTCATTGTCATGTTCTTCAAACCATCCCATAACCTTTTTCCAGTGTCGGTGTTACTTTGCCCACAGAAGGCGTGCACTCCTGTTCTTTGCTGATAACAAGAGTACCCGACAAGGTCGTCGGCTGTTGTAGCCCATCGCAACAGGGTAAGTTGCGAGATGGTTTGCTGCACACCACTATTGAAGTCGGACGTCACTTGGACAACTGTGGCCTGTCTTCCAGCCTCTGTCATCAACGAGCGATTTTCGTCCACAGGAGTGCTGCTGACTCGACGTTTTCCGTTCGTTGCACCATTTCCTATACACCCTGGATATTGTTGTATGCTAAAAGTTCAGGAGCACTGCCATCTTGGATATGCTTTGACCAGCACGTCTAGCCTGATGATCATGCCACGTTCAAACAGTTAGATCACTACACTTTCCCATTATTGCTGTGGTTTGCTTTCTCAACTGATGATGGGAGTCTGTACTGCTGTATTTATAGCCACAACTGTCCATGTGACTTGCAAATGAGTGGAACATACCTTTGTGCAACACAGCAGGGGTATACCTAATAAAGTGGCTGGGCAGTGTATATTAAGGCAATATGCAAAGCATGTCAATTCCTTGTTATTTAATGATACTGCAACCAGATTGATTGTCTTCCTTCTCTGCATGGAGGCATCAATGAAGATTTTCTATAGGCTTCAACATTAAAGCATCCATCAACTTTAAATCTAAGCACCGACCCTGTAGTATTATTAAAATCCCTTCTAAGACAATATGGTTGATGTCTAGGAAGTTGATATCTCCGATGTTATTTCCTTTTTTTTTTTCCTCCTAAGCATTCTTTGTAAGATTTGAGTGGAACTTCAAAAATCAAGTAGCAGTATTGATAGCATTGACTAATTCATGTAAAAAATAACTTATTATTTTGATTTTAGGCTCAGCGGAAAAACTATCGCCGAGAAAAGAAGCGAGTTGCTAATGAGCTTCTGAGTACACTTAAGGATCCATCGATTATAGTTCTCGCCGATTGGCTCAAAGTTCGAGGGACTCTCAAGGGGTGGACAAAATTATGGTGTGTTCTCAAACCTGGATTACTACTACTATACAAAAGCCCCAAAACACACAAGGTATGTATCTAATAATATTGCATGTTTGATTAGATTGTTTTTTGCATTATGGCATTTTTGAAATTTCTTTTCTGTGTTATGTCAGATAAATTACACTTTTTTCTTTTCTTTCTTTTTTTCATTTTTGAGTAATTGTTTGCTAAAAATATTATTAACAGATTTTATAATTTTTTGTTTTACTATAATAGTTTGAGTTTGACTTTGGATGTTTGTGAGCTATAAAATAGTTTTAATTATTATTAGGAAATGTAGCAGCATGTTTCATTCTCATGAATGTTTGCCATTCATTTTCAGTTGGATTAAAGTAAATGCTATATTGGCATCAATGAATATTGAAACTAAATCATCCCGATTGATTAATTTGTTTGGAAACTTTTTCATAGTGACATAATTTCCTTTCTAGAGTGGACATTGGGTTGGCACTGTTTTGTTGAATACATGTGAACTCATTGAACGGCCTTCTAAAAAGGATGGCTTCTGTTTCAAGCTGTTCCACCCCATGGAGCAATCCATTTGGGCAACTCGGGTAAGTTTTAGAAGTTGTTTTAATTAAAATGGTTTCGAGTTATCTGCTATTTTTATCGTACTCTTTTGTCAGTTATACCTTGCAAATAATTGAATTCTGATTATTGTTTCGATTCCATTAAAATCTTTTAACCTTAATTATACTAATTTCTCATTCATTAAGTATTGCTTTGCAGTTCATTGCATTTCAGGTTGCCAGAAATCCCAAGTAATGTTTTGGGAAATTCATACCTGTGGATGACTCTTGGTAAATACCAAGCAATCATTATGTAATTAGAAGGAAATATATTTATTCTTGATGACTTTTAGTTTATCATACCTAAAAATTTCGTAACACTTCAATTGCTTGTTGCAATCTAAGACTTCTAAGTAAGAAAGTAAAGGAACATCATCTGACCTCGGAATCACTATCGCCACATATGTGGTGATATATTATTCAGATTTTGAACTTGTATTTTTTTCATATATAAAATACATTGTATTTAAAAGAATTATCTTCTGCATGTCTTAACAGTTTGTTAGTGAAATTCGTTTTTGCTCTGCAAGTGTCTACATAATCTTTGTTGGTTTAACTTATTGGCTTGTCTGTAAAGTTCTCAACAATTTTGACAGGTGTAAGTTTGAGCGTTCCGTATGCAGCCAATGCTGTTTGAAAACACATGATATGTTGGTATCATGTGCAAGGTGGCATGTGACTGCATCTCTCAGTAAAGGTTGGTCGCTATCAGTAGAAACTATGTTTTTATTGAGTTTCAAATATGGATGAGCAAAAGTTGCATTTTTGGCATGTCGTGCTATTCTTCTATAGAAAAGCGGAAAACACTGCACCTGGAGGCCAACCCAAAATTAATGACTCGGGAGTTAGCAGAAACTCTGAAAATTCCCAAAAGTACTGTTTATGAACGTTTGGTGAAGCTTGGGTACCACTTCTCTTTATGATGTTTGGGTCCCACACAATCTGAGTGAGAAAAACTGCATCGACTGGTATTCCATCTGAGACATGCTCCTGAAACACAACAAACGGACCCACTTTTGAAACGAAGTGACTTGAGATAAAAACTAAGGATTGTCTATGACAGTGTACTGAGGAAACAATCCTGGTCATGCTAACAAACTACCAAAGCACACATCGAGCAGAATATTCATGCGAAGAAAGTTATGCTCTGTGCCTGGTAGGATTTTAAAAGCATTCTTACTATGAGCTATTCTCACACAATCAGACAATTAATTTGGATGTGTACTGCAGTCAGTTGGAGAAATTGCACTACAACATTCAACCGAAGATGCCAGAACTAGTGAACAGAAAGGGTGTTGTGTTCCAGCAAGACAACATAAGGGTCTCGTGTCTTTGGTCACCTGCAAAAAGTTGCACGAGATTGGCTGGGATATCTTACCTCACTCACCATATTCACTGGACATTGCATCATCCAACTTTTACTTGTTTCGGTCCCTGCTGAATGCTTTGAACAAAAAATCATTCAGTGATTTCAACACTGTCAAAAAGCACTTGGAAGATTTCTTCGCCTCCAAGCCAGCACAGTTCTACACGAACAGAATTTTAAAGTTACCGGAAAGATGGACTAAAGTCATGGGGAAAAAATGGAGGATAATTTGATGAATATATATTGTTTCTTAAACACATATATTTGTTTCACTTTCACCTGACAAACAATGCTCAGAACTTTCCGGACAACCCAATAATTTCTTAATTCATTTGCTTAAAAATTTGTCCAAATCATTTTTGACTTGCAAATACTACTATTCATACAGAACTAATATGAAACAAATTTATTTTATCCAAAAAGAACTCTTTTCAGTAAAAGTAGTCCATCAATTTATCAAATCTCTTCAATAATTTCATTCTGTTTGTAGGTTTGTTTTCTGTGTTTGATCTGTTTTATCAAATTACTTGTAGTTTTCCTTCTTAACAAATTTTCAATTAGCTCTTTCTATGTCCAATGTTTTGTTTTCATTATTTATTTTTTTTTGTGATGTTTCTTTTTAATTATTCAAATTTATTTTTATCTCTTTCTTGATTTAATATACTGTAGATAGATATAATATAAAAGTAGCTTTAATAAAATACTTGTAGATTCTATACTACAGTATAATATTTTGTACTGAGTATAATTTCATATGAATCTTCAGAACATTTAAAACCAAAAAATTTTATAAAGCTTTTAACTCATGTAATAAATAAATAAATAAATTAATGCTGATGGGCTTAAAATTCATGAAGTGTGCTGTTTTGTGCCATTTTGTCCACAGACTTAGGCTCCTAAGCCAAGTAGCCTAAAAACTTATGTAAAATAAGGCCAAATCTAGTCATTTCTAGACAAACATAATAAATTGCCATATAAAAATTAGTATATCTGTTTATTATTTGAGCTGTTTAAGGGCAAAATCTTTGGGCTTTTACATGAAGTAGCAGTAGTCCTAAGATTTGATTATATCATAAATCAAAATTTAATGAGATCTACACAATGGGGGTGGGGGGGAAGCTCTTAAATATGGATTTGAAATAAGTTAGTGAAGTCCACTGGCGAGCAAAAAAATCGACTCAATTGTAATATTTGCATTCAATGTCAGTTATGTCAGAGAGAAATTTTGTATTTGTAGCAGGCAATTATACATCATCTGAAATTGTAACATATACCAATAAACTTCCTAATGGTATGATAAAAATCAATATCCATCAAAACTGCAATGTGACATTGGGCCTAATCTCAAAAATGCCTTCAAATGCTTACAATATCATATATAGTCTGCACGTGCTCATTGCCTATAAAAACAGTGTTCCAAAAATTACTCATTAGTCACTTTTCAGAAGTTAACTGGTACACATCTCTAATTATGTTGCATTATTCACTCACAAAATGGACACCATGCCTGAAGAAGCAGCTTGAGTTGTTGCTTTGTTGCAAGAGGTGCACACTCGGCCCCCGGTAGCAGAAATTGTGCAGAACGGCAGCGAGCGCTGCAGATTTATCTTGAAGCTTGCAGATTAATTTACCAGCTTACAAACACTCAAAAAAAAAAAAAAATCGTACAGACAACAGAAAAAATGCAAACAGGAGAAAAAAAACAATCTCCCATTTCAGATGATTGTATTTTTCTTTTCTTTTTGAATCACTGAGCATTCTATTATCTCTACGAGATGGTGCCTTCTCGAGAACTTCCAGAATGTTGGTTAGTTCACGGGCAGACACTAGATGCTTGTCAACTGTATTGCAAAATTGTTTTACTTATGTTTCGCTGGCACATGCATGCACTAATCTCAGCGGTGAAATGTCTTTGCAGACCGAAAAAGTATCTTGTTTTTATTGTAATGAATCTATGTTGCTGAAAAATTTAAAAACACATTGTCAGCGGTTTCATCGTGGTTAAAAAGTAAAATATAAATCAATTTCAAATAAAAATGTAATAGGTTTATTTCAAAATGCGACGTATTCTGATTCGGATGCACAGCAAATAGAGGTTTCTGACATTAATAAAGCCTGGACAAAAGGTTTGTGATAAACAAAAGATTCCTGATGAACAGCTGGTTCTGAATGATAAAACTACCCAAAAAATTTTGTCTAAGAGAGACTCTGAAGAAACTGAATTTGAAAATCCAAGAAAAAAAGCAAAAATAATAAACATTTGATAATGACATAAAAATGTACTTCTTGAACGGATTTTAAAGACTATGAAAAGTAAGTTATTTAGTTTATTTGCAGATGAATTTTGTGAGTTGCAGATAAATTTTGGCTTCTGAAACTGGTGCTGCAGATTGATACAGAAAATTCTGCTACCGGGACTCGGCCCATGTCTCTTGGTAGTCTAAATGTGGCCCAATCTGCCATAATGCGAGTATAATGGAGGTATCGGGCGCCTGGTGCCTTTGATCAAAGACTAGGTCCAGGCAGACCGCAGTCCACATTGCAGAGAGAGACGACGAGTTTATTGTCTTAACTTCACTCCGAAATCGGCACCTTACCGAAATTGACATCCAACAAGAATTGCAATAAGCATGGGTTGTAATATCAGTGAGTGGAAAATCGGATGACAGTTGAAGAATGGTGACCTGACACTGAAGAGGTCTGCTACTGGGCCCCTCTTGACGGCAGCCCATCGACAACAAAGTCTTCTAATTGCTCGCGATCACATCAATTGGAGTTTATAGCAATGGAGCAACATTTTGTTTTCCGATGACAGTAACAGAAGAGCTTGGTTATGTAGGAGGCCTGGAGAATGTTATACACAATGCTGTATGTCAGAACAAGTGAGCTATGGCAGTGGATCCTGCATGGTGTGGGCTAGGACTTCCCTTGAGGCGAAAGCAGATCTCATTATCATAGCTGGTGGTTGCTGAAAAAGTGGTTTGACAGCAGATGACTACATCAGGGACATAGTAGGTGACTAGGTGGTCCATATGCAGAGTTTGTCAGTCAAGACTTCATGCTAATGCATGACAACGCGAGACCACATGTTGCAAGGTGCATCCGACAGTACTTGGACGAGGTCAGCGTGCCCACCATGGACTGATCTCAACTAGTCTGAACTTAAATCCCAT
This sequence comes from Thereuonema tuberculata, assembly GCA_023159025.1. Lineage (NCBI taxonomy): Eukaryota > Metazoa > Arthropoda > Chilopoda > Scutigeromorpha > Scutigeridae > Thereuonema > Thereuonema tuberculata. The sequence goes on from JAFIDM010009631.1 coordinate 113,761,303, forward strand.
CGAGCACATGTGGGACAAGCTGAAGAGAAGAGTTAGAGCCAGAAATCCTGCTCCTCACACCATTACTCAACTCCAGGCAGGCATGGTAGAGGAGTGGGAAGCCATTCTGCAGGAAACGGTGCAGAAATTAATACGGTCTACGACAAACCGTATGGAAGCTGTTATAAGAACTAAGGATGGCAATACCAAATTTACAGTTAATGTTCTTTCTTTTTACAGAATTTTGGCTTTTCCTTTCAAACAAACCCTTTCCATTTCATTGTTCCTTCCTCAACATGTTTCCCTGTTTTCCGTTGTAGGTCCTATAGTACAAGAAAATTTTGTTGTACTGATTACTTGTGATACCATTTGTAAGTGTATTTTATAAGCTTTTAAATGATATATACATTTTCGTTCAAAATGAATTAATTTCTGAAATAGACAGCAAATGAAAATATGAACATTGGGTCGATTTTTTTGCTCGCCAGTGTATTATTTGAGTTCTGATACCTATAACTGATAAAATATACCTTTAAAATCATATTATATACATCAATATTAATCACTCGTCTATAGTGTAATTTAAATCTTTAGTAAAAATTAGTAGTAACCGATTCTTAAAGGTTTGTTTTGTTCCAAAAGGTTTTGTTTAGTTATCAGTTGGAGAAATTGGAGATATTGTGTGTTGATAGCTTTTGATTTATTTAATGAAAATATGCTGTTCCGGCGTGGTAAATGAAAACCATGTCGGAACAGTGTGGTCTTGTGCGCAAGCCAACAGCCTCGCATAAGGCAGATATGCTGGAACCTGGGTTCTAATCCCGACTTGGGCATGACTGTTTGTGAAAAAATTTCTTTCCTGTGTTTGCCTGCTTTTCTTCTTTCTCTTCCGGTCTGAATTAATTCCTTAATGATTTCCTGAGGAAGGCACCAGGAAGCCACCTCCGTATCTTTCCCTAGAAATTCTGTGATTCTTCTTGGGGTTCGCCATCTTGGGAACACTTTAGAGATCTATAGAACATGGACACTTCGACGCAACAACAATGAAAATATATTTCTTTGGAATGAAGCATGGATTTTTATTGCTGAGACATTTAAACACTTCAAGACTCTGAAAACAGCCTTTTAAGTTACATATAGTGCTCTACAATAAACACTTTCTCTTCGATAGTTAATACCATTTTCGCAGCAACACTGATTAATCTCACATCCACAATCATTCCTGTTCTGATTACAACAATCGCTTACGTGTTCATCTCGCAGTGCCACCTTTCATGTGTTCAAATTGTTCAGTGTTGTTTGTTTTCGGCCATACTGTATTTAGATAATAAGTATATAACAAAAACATATCAAATGCAGTAACTCTTCCCAGATGTTTAGATTAGATTAGATTAATTGAAAGTGGGTGGCATGATTGCCGAGCACGTCGACCTGAAAGATCTTTTTTACTATCCCACGGAAAGAAGGACAGACTGAGAGAAATACTGAGAAAGGATGGTGTGAGATATGCAGGGGAAACGGGAGAACCCCGGGAAAACCTGCCCAGCGCGGATCGCCACCATCAATGAAACCCACATGAGAACCGAACCCGGGACTCAGAGGTGAGAGGCCAGTGTCTTAGCGACATCGCCAACCGCGCGGCCTAAAAAAAATCCCAGATGTTTAATGTAGTTAACATATTCCATTTGAATGTAGTTGAAAAAGGTTTTTATCAGAATAACTTTAATTCTGCATTTAGACAAACTAATAACATATTGTTTCATTCAGACTATCGGACATGTTGATTCAGAATTTTCTTCTTGTGTTGGGGATCACTTTTAATTAAATGTTTTGTTTTTCATTTTAGTCAAGCTCAAGTATGACAAATATACATTAAATAGTAGTTTTTTTCCGTACAACAGACAATACTATTTTGAATTTGGTTTCGTTATAATTCTGTAATTAGGATAGCATCAACTCATGTTTACAGTGTTCTAAGAAAGTCGTGCTATCTTTGCTATGAGATGTGGTCTTAGCTATCAAGATTAATTTTATGCTTGAAGAAAAGAAGTCATTATCTTTGGTTTGAAAGGGAAATTGATATTTCTTAAACTATTTTCTGTATTTGAATTTAATTAGTGGTGAGGCCTGTTTTTTAAGGAAATTGATTTTTAATTTTAAGACATTGATATGAAGAAGTTACAGTAAGACGTTAATGTAATAATCACAATATAGGTTATGAGAACTTGCTTTGCTTATCTTATTGAATGCTTGGAATTCCATTAAAATTATTTTTTTTTTTAGCATGCTGCTGCTTAATATTATTAGTTTGCAATTTGTTTAAAATTAATTGGATGTAAATAGTTTTAAAAAACACTTAGAAATGATGATTAATAATTGAAATGTTTTTCATTGCTTCATACCGAGTGGCTGTAACAATTACTGGAAGTTTAATTTTTTTTTAGTTTCAAGGTTTGTGATATTGTGATGCTGTAAGCAGCTGAGGGTAGACTTCCTTAATTCATAATAAATGTTTTTGTTGTCCTTTTGGTATATTTCTTGTAATTCATTCAAGTTGAAGTTGATTGTTGAAAACAACTTAAAAAGATATTCCATCATTGCCTGAAGGATCTGTTGGAAGAAGTGATAAGCACTATTATTTCAGTTCACTTATGAATGCTGCTCACATATAGAAATTAATGTTTCATTGAGATTGTTATGAAACTTTGCATATAAACTTTCCATTTACAGTTTCTATTTAGTATGGCCATATTGTCAGAAAATCATGAAATGATTTTATATTGTCCATGGTTTAGTCTATGATATGGCAATGAAATCAAAATAAAATGTAAATAGGATAGAATAAAGGATATATTTTTAGCGTCCCCTATGTTTCAGCTTTCCTATAAAACATATGTGACCGCTCTTGCATTTATGCTTGCTGGATGTCACACTCTGTAGTGGCCAAACGGTTAGAGATATTAGAATGAAACCTTCACCATTGTGTTCAGCATCAAAAAGTAGGTGACCATGTCCAAAAAATCAGATCTGTAGGACCACTCCCTGACCCCCCAAGGAGTGGTTTGCTAATAATGGGTTGCTAAAAACCAAGAAACCTGGTATTGTTTTAATTTCCTTATTATTATAAATGTGATTGTTGCAAATGCAAAAGGCGCAATTGTTGCATTTATTGTGATTGTTATAGAGCTGCATTATAAATGTGATTGTTGCAAATGCAAAAGACGCAATTGTTGCGATTTGTTGTGATTGAAATTGAAAAAATGTCTCGACTTGTGGAAAAACGAGATGCTGATACAATGCGAGAAGCTTCACGCTAATATAAAGGACAGTCTTGCTCAAAGTCAGAGACAAGTGACAGAGAACAAGAAAGAAATGCTGAAGCATATCGCCAACTACGATCTGATCGCTTCCGATAAAATTTTGTTTATAAAATTGTGCATATTATGGGGCCGCTTTGCTTTTGACACTGTCTAAAAGCATTAATTACCTTGTTCTTTATTAATAAAAATAAACATAAATTCTTAAAAAAATTATACAAAATCAAATTAGATGTAGGATCAAAGAAACTGCTATTTTTTTCAAATTCTGAATTCTAAAAATCAACATAAAATCAATAATCAACAAAGTTAGAGAATCTAGTTCTTCAAGGCCTTGCTACATCACTCATTACTTCTTTTCCTCCCCATAATAAAAAAAACAACAAACAAACACAAAAGTTCGTGCCAATAACAACAGTTCAAGGTATCTACTGAGATGCCACACACAATACATGTTCCACTTACAAGCGCCGGCAGCATACTGATCAATAAAGCTTACCTAGCCACACAACACAACACCATGTAATCGACATATCTACTACTAGCACCATGTAGACAGGCCCGCGTAGTCAGCAGTGAACATGTTAACGTATTTTACTTTCTCAGTCTATAAAAGTTCAGTAAACCAAATCGATACAAAGCTTTAAATATTTCATGAATTTCTAAAACATCAATTCAGACAAAACTTTTATTATTATCGTCCTTGTTTTCTTTGCTATTTTCATATCTTTGAAAAGTGAAAATTATTAGAAGAAACCACCTTTGAATAAAACTTATGTCAACTACCTTTCTATTTTATCCAAGGAATTTTGAATTTATGTTTTTAGAACTGAAAAATATTTCTTGGTTATCTGATATTTTCATATTGACTGTTTTTTATTAGTCAAGTATATATACTTTTTCAGAATGTAGGAACAAAATGATTGAAGATATGTTTTCTTGCTAAACAATATTTTATCTTTACTGTTTTCATATAAATGATCTTCCCTGTAATTTTCTTACCAATTTCATTCACTACTATCAATTAAGATTGCCACCTCAAGATAGCTGAAGTAAGGAACATTGTGATACAATTCATAATTTTATGATTCTGATTTTAGGTTGGTTTTAGTAGTGCCACCCCCTTCCCTTGATAACAGGCTGGAAGAATCTGGTTCGAAGCTTGTTATGGTTAGGGGTTGGACGTCTCCTGTTATTTCTCCTCCAGACAGGATCTGCAACCCTCTATCAAGTAATTGTTGGGGTTCTTTCATGGAGGTTAAAAGCAGACAAGAGTCAGACTGGCTTTTTCTGACCTCCACTTCATCCTGATAGTGATTATTGCAGGAGTCTTTATCTCCTAGGCTGTCTATCCTCATTTGAGGTTAGGAAAGTGATGTTTTACCCTTCAACCCCTCTCCCACATGTTAAAACAAGTTTTAATTGAAATCCTATCAATTTATTTGCAAATCGACTTTGTTTTAGCTAGCTTCATTGAAATTTTCAGACTCTTTGTTCTTTGTTATGACTAATATCAAAGATTTTACTTGGCATTGTAGTGCAAAAATAACTAAATATTAAAATAAAATTTTAAATTTTAATTTCAGGTTTTATCTGTCCATTATCTTTCTGTCATAAATTGATGTTTATTATTTTTATGAAATAAGATACATAATTTTGGCATGAAATTTGGGACAGGTAACTTCCCTAATATCAACATAATCAATGTTTCTAATGACTTCAGAAATCAGATTGAGGTTAATTGGTTACTACTGACTGAAAAATTTCATAACAAAAATGAGTATATGAACTGTTAGGAGTAAAAACTAGCGGTTCATTGAATTAACCTGATTTATATTAACTGGTTTGTTGTTTCTTACTCAAATTATAGAAATAAAACTTGTAAATCAGATTTTTTTTAATGAAATAATTGTTTTGTTAGGGCCCAAGTGGCGAGGCGATAGGAGCCATGATGCAACCGCTGCCAACGGCATATCTTATTTTTCGTGCCCCGTCTGAGGCAGCTGGCAAATGCTGGATGGATGCTCTCGAATTAGCCCTGCGCTGTACCAGTCTGTTGATGAGATCGATGACCAACAAAGGCTCAGCACAGGGTGGCTGCACTCCGGTTGGATCTCCTGTCTCGCATGCAAACATTTTGTCAAGCAGTCCACAATTGGGAATGGAGCAAATAGCTGCTTTCCTTGACAATCATCAAGATAATGTTTGGAATGAAAGCGACTATGAACGCCATTTCCGTGATCATGGTAAGTTTTTTAAAACTGTTGATTTTTAATTTTTTTTTCTAGTTTGTGTTATAATTTTTAATGAGTATTTTCACTGTGATGTGTTGCAGTATTATAGTGTGAATCCAAATACATGCTTGTGTATGATATGTGGAAAACAGATTTAGGCAAAAAAAAATTTTTTTTTTAATTTTCTTCATTCCTTTGTCGTATATTTCCTCATTTCAATGATGTTTTGTGGTTAAAACATTTGACAAATTTAAATGACATATAGTTCAGAAAGAATTAAAAAAAAATACATTATTTAAAACAAAATAAGTAGAAACATTAAAATGTTATTTAATTTAAAATATTTTAAAATATTACATACTTTTTAAAATCTTTTTTTTACTGTTGATTTTGAATTGAATAAATTTGAAACACATACTGGTTGGTATATATGATGAATCCAAGCTGTTAGATATCAAATTTTACTGGAGAACTTCCAACAATAGAGAAATGAGAAACATCAATTTTGAATGAAATCGGAGTTAAGTGTCTGATTCAGAAATAAGAATTTCTCTTTCCTTCCAGATAATTTGGATGCAATAAGAATTCTTTTACAGCAAAACATTATTTTTTTTCCTCACTACTATCATAGGCTTCATTTTATCTACAATCATTATTTCTAAAATAATAAATTTCCTTAATTTCATCATTTCGTATAATGGCTTGCGCTATATTGCTTGAATTTCTGTCAGTGACATGAGCAGTTTAGCCTACTTGTTGAACTGCAGCCTCCACAATTGATGTCTTATTAGAAAGAAGCACTTGGATATTGGGTTTACATAATAAGCTTTGGCTGTTCCAGTTTCTTAAATTTGGCCCTGCTTAATTGTTAACCCAGTTGTATGCATATTTGAGACCATTTCAGTTGTAGGATTTAAGTTCATCTGAATATATTGGTAAGCTATTAAGTAGATGTATGAGGTGCATCATAATAGGCCTTGCCCTATTGGCATCATAAATTTAATGTTAACTGTATGTATGCCCATCAAGCATTCAAGAGTCAAATATTTAGAAGACTGCTTTACAAAAATGCTAAAATAGGTGTTTGTATTTTTTTTTTTTTTTTTTTAATTGACGAATTGTTATTCTAAGTGGATGGCACATGCCTACTGGGTTGAGCTGTTGTGACACATTAAAAACTGAACACATAATGTTAGTCTTGAGTACTGTCTTGTGATAATCCATGTTAAAACTTCAGTAGCTTTGGATTGTACAACTAAAACTTTAAAAACTATACAGCCTGTGATATTTTTTACTGATAAAGGGAGATTGCCAACACTGATGTCAGGATTGACAAAACAATATCCAAAAAGTTATAGGCTTGAAATGGGGTAAAAATTAAAATATCCATTTTATGTTTTACATTAAAATCCCCAAATGATCATACTTTCCTAGAAGCATGTCTAATATAAACTGCACAGTAGCTAATATTACTGTTGTGACCATTTAGCTATAGTTGTCAGTTTAGTTCAGTGGTAAATTGATGAAAGACTTGATCTCTTTTAATACCTCATTTTGAATGTGCAGTATTAATTTTAATCTTAAGGTTTTAGGCATGTAGGCCTATACGTAATTTAAATCTTTTTTAGATGAAATTTTATTAAATTTCATTTATTTCAAAATTTTAAAAGAAAGTAAATTTACATGTTACACATGATAAACAATTTAACAATAATTAAAAAAAAAAAGAAAGATTGTAGTTCATTTCAAACTGAGTTGTAACAAAAAGAGATGATCTTCATAGTGACATGTTTTTTACTATTGAGCTAAACTTACATCTGCGGAGATTAGGCCTTTACAATAATCACAAATATCACCATTCTCTTTTTTATTTTTTTTAAACTGCCTTTTCTATGGAAGGAACATCATTTAGACAAAATCCCCAAAATATAGCTTATTTCAACTCCACAAACACTTATCTGGATCTGTAACCATCCGTTTTTGGATAGATAATCTGCAAAACTTTAGTGATATACCTTGAAAACTAAAATCACATCACTTGCAAAAGTATTGAAATAAATTAATGTAGGAAAATATGGGAAAGGAAATGAATTTGTTTTTATCAAATATTGGTTTAAAGTAATATTCATCCTTCAATAATCAGAGTTAGTAATGCCTTCACATTACTGATTATCAAAGTTTGTATTTTCAGATGTATCTGTTTTTCTAATTGAAAACTTGATATCTGGTCATATTAAAAGCATGTAATTGGCAGACATTGTTACTTTAAATTCCTGCAAAAGTAAAATGGTTTCCTAAATGGAATTGGGGATCCTCATTTGAAACTAAATTTCTATTTGTGTTTAGTGATCTGTCTTATGAATTCTAAAAAAAAACACATTATTGACCTCTAAGTATAAGCTTATGATTGTTTGCCCTTCATTTTCTTTGCAATATTCTGTAATTTAGAGAAGAAACTCTTACATCCTTGTTGTCAGTTAAAAATTGGCAGTTTATTTAAGTTCTTGATAAATAAAAATTAATAAAAACAAGGATTTTTTTTTTTTTTTTTTTTTTGCTCTCTTCAGTAGCAAATAATATTTTGCTTCCTATCAACTGTTATTCAGAAATCATTATTTCTAGAGATAGGTTTTTGAAGAATTCAAATTCAGTGGAGAATTTACTTCATGAAGGATTGTTTGGATATACCTAATTTGGTAGTCTCTTTACTGAATTAGGAACTCTTTTGGTTTTTAAACGTTATGGATGATAATTCCAAGTCAGAATTTCTTGGGGATGATTCACCATACCAGGAAACACAAATCTTCATATGTTAAATTGTAGTAGGAGATAGAGGATCAGTTTTGGTGGCCAAGATATGTTATTTCCTTTTAAATTCAAATGGAGATGAGTTTTCAATTCACAGTAGCATTGTCACATAAGAATAAAGTTCAGAAAATATAAACCAGAATCCAAACAAATATAGGAATGACTGAACAGTTTTTATTTAGAATAAAACAACATAAACATGCAGTGGCTAAATTGAATAAAGAGAAATCGGCTTTAGCAGAGCAATATCACCAAATTTCGATATTGATTGAAAAAATATTCAAATTTTAGATTGTTCAAATTCGTGAGAAAATTTAGTAATTAAGAAAGCATTTCCTTTCATTTCAAGTTAAAAAGCATAATCAATTTTCTAAACTCGAGAATTTTTTTTTCTGTTCTAAGAGGTTTTCCAAGTTTCAGTTAGCTACATAATTGTCAGATAAAAACATTGTTTCTTTTTAGAATTTCAGTATGTCGGCAATTATTTGATCTTTTTATCTATATATTCTAAACTTACTGCCAGACACAAAAATTGCAACAACCAGAAATATTGAAGGAAGTTTTGTGCATTAAATTAGGTGCATGAATTAAGCATATGATTAAAATTTTAGAATTACACCTGTAAAAAATAAATTATTATTTGATTTACAGAGATTATCAGTAATGGGTGTTTCTGCCTCTGGCATCAGTACATGCAGCCAATTAGCAAGATATCAATTATTGTAGACATAATCCCTTCACATGCCAAATGAGCTACATTCACTGGCGGATCCAGGATTTTTCAAAGGGAGGGGGGGGGGGCTAACTTTTCTGAAGAGCTGACTATATCTGTGAGTCTGAAGCGCACTCTAGTAGCCAGCTTTTTATTAGCAATTAAAATCGTCATCATGGCAATATTAATGTCTATCAGGCAGCACCTTTGTAAACCCCATTTTATCCATTCTATATTCACAGCTGAAGGGAGGGGCTATAGCCCCACTCGCCCCTCCCCCCCGGATCCACCTATGGCTACATTGGAGGTGAATATTAGGACTTTGCAGACCAAGGGAGGATATTAACAACTCGTAGAGTCCATTGAACAATGTATTCCATATGGGGTTGAATATTATCATGCTGTGAAATGGCACAAGAAAGTATCTAAGAAATGAAAAGAAATGGGCAGTAGAATCTTGTTGTGTTATTGATTTGTCAGTATACCCTACCCGAAACAAGAGGTGATCTGAGGCCATTACAGATAGCAACCCAGATTGAATCTTGCTTGATAAATATGTGCTGAATCTCAGTATTTTTTTTTTTTTTATGCAAAACTGATGCAACTTTGTCTGCACCCAGGCTGAATCAGGACTTGTAGGTGAAGATAATGTAATAGTGGTTAAGGACAGTCTTCTCTTTTTGTGATGCCTCTGGGCAGGGTCGGATTCTGCAGATGTGATTGCTATGCATGCAAAACATTAGAGTGCCCTAAGATGATTAGTTATATGAAAAGCAGGCCAGTCAGTTTCATGCATACTTATTATATAGCCCCATTCAGAAGGCGTAGCTGCTCATTACATTTCCGTACACAATATCTTGCCATACTGTGGAAATCATCTTCCCTACTTCCTTTTATATTGATTTCATTAGAAGTCATGTAATTTATGTTTTATCATTTTGAGTGACATTATCTTATTGCAACTTTGATTATTTACATTTCTCTTGATGTACAAATGGTAATAGTGTTTTATCAAATACTTTCTTTCCCTGGCTATTGCAATTTTTTATCTGGCAATCTATATTTTATGCATGGTTTGTATTTGCTTGCCTTTATTTCCTTGTGGTTTGTAAAACTTAATTTTATTTCATAATATTATAAATTTTGTGGTTTATTTCCTTCATAATTTAATGAATAAAAAAATTAATTGATTGGTGTCTGTAGTATAAATCAATATAATTTCTGTTGCAATAGTATTTATTTCCCTTATAATTAATTTGGATTACCAAGTGGCATATTCACATTAATACTCATTAAAAGCTTGCTTTACTGAAACCATTGCAGCACTAAAAACATTATTGTAATCACCTATTGCCTTGCTGTATTTGTTCAGGAGTTCTTTTTTCTTTGTGGAAACAATTTCTTACATAAATAGTGGCTCGAATGAAATTCTTGACGCTTTTTTTATATTATTATTATTATTATTAAAAGATTTGTATTGAAAAATAATTCTTCTCCCATTTTGGTTAAGTAAGTTTAAATGTTCATTATTTGATGTTATTTTCATTTGATCTCTTTAAATGCTTACTGTAAACCTACTACAGTCTAAGCTGAATTTTCATAGTTCACTGATCACATGCCAATTTTAAAATCAAATAAGAATTTTTTACAAGAATTTCATGTTATTATTTCTTTTAGATTTTCTTGTTATTAAATTAATAAAATTCTATCTTAATGTGGTAAGATATCTTCAGTGGTAAGTAATAAAGAGTGTTATGCCATGGTCTTAAATACCACATTAAAATTGCAAAAAAATATATTGCAATGTTTGGTATCAGTTTGTATTTTTAAAATTAAAACATATGAAGTCTCTTGTCATTGGAAAATCTTACACATTTGCTTAACATACTTAGATTCACAGCCTTAATATTTTTGTTAACCCTTCAGATATTAATGGCCAAATCCCAGGTTCCTGTCTTCCTAGTATTTAGATATTTCTTCCTCTTTTTTGAGTTTTGTGCTTCATTGCAATAAACATTGTAAAAAATTTTCAGAGGGTTTGACATTCTACATATATTCAGAAAAAGGGAAAAAAGTAACAAATGGGCCAAAAATCCTTCACTTTTCTAGTAATCTGTAATAATCTAGTAATATTGTGTGCCTAAAAATTGCTATTCTATAATTCTGTCAACTAGTAGCAAGAATCATTTTTTTTTTTTCATACTAAAACAGAAAAGGTATTTACATCACCTAGCAGTTATAGAAATGATCTAGTTATCTTATCAGCAACTCAACAGGGTCATGTCAAAGATAGAATCAAGGATTAGATATCGATGTTTCTTTCTGTCCTGTGTTTGTCTGATGGCATTGGAATCGCCTAAAGAGCTCTTCTTTAGTATGCTGATGAATCTACCATCATTTTTTTCCATGGCTGTGAAAATCAATTGAAATCACCAGATTCCTCCCAGATATGAATAGACATACTGCAAAAATATAATAAAAATAAAAAATCTGATAGCTGCAAACCAATAACTTAAGAGTAAAGAGGAATTTATGCATATTATAAAACTGGAGAATTCTTTGACCTGAAAAATCAGGTAGCATATTTAGTTGATACTTCTTTTTCTTATTGCCATTTGAAGTACAGCAAAAATCACTAATCATATGCAGAATTGGGGGAGGGGGGCAGTTAATGAAGTGTTCCAAGTTCTTCACAAAACAAAACTTAGAAGATCTGAGCATAATCACTAAATTTTCATGGACAGATCATTGAATAGGCCCAAGTCTTAAAGCGATCAGTATTCATCTGAGCATAAGTTTTCCATTAGTATTTGAAACTGCGTGTTTTTCCTTTTTATTTTTAACTTCGATGTTATGTTTTTTCAACTATTTTTGAGGGATGAGCAAAATGTTGTCTTGTAAGTATGGGTGAGTTAAGTAAAGGTATAAGATAATTTCTATACAAGAATTTAACATTTAATTAGTATATTAGATGAGCATTCATTTTGCCATACTTACTCCTTTATCAAGGTAGAAGTAATAATTAAGGTACCGGTATTCAATATCAAGATACTCTTAATGAATTAAGAATTTCTGTAAACATCTGTAGACAAATTACTGTAAGAAACTTACAGTAAAATAACATTAGATGAAGATCAAAATTTTCTATTTCGACATCTGAGTTGTTTTTTGTTCTTTGTTTTTTTAATTTTTTGATATTTTTTTATAATGGTGTGATAATCTTTTTCTAGGTTCCATTTCTGACAAATATGAAAGAATGTAAAATGTTTGTTTCTTAACTAAATTTTAAATATTTGTCATATAAAAAAAAGAGAACTTTTTTTTTAGAAGTTGCTAAATTTTTTTAATAAAAATTGATATTTAAAATTTATTGGCATTGCAGTCACATGTAAGGTCAGTGTATGTATGAAATTTTGTGTGTCATTTATATTTCATTGCATGATTGCTTTTATTTGTTAAAATATGCTTATTTAGTGTTAAATGACTAGTAGATTCTTTGACTTCATGCTTATGCTACACTAACGACAGTATACCTTGCATGCTTGGCAGTTCTGCTTTGTTTGCACTATCAGTGTATCTGTGTTTTCTTTTCTTTTCTTTTTTCTTTGTGCACTTGTTCCCTTTCATGCTGCTATTTCACTCCCCAACCCCAACGCATTTGCAGATGTTGACTACGGCGGCCTAACAGATGACAGCGCTACTTCTAGTCACAGCGTGACACCAGATCCCAGTCCCCGTCCCAGTCTGACCACACCTCAAGGAGAAGCACCATGTCCTAGTCCAACCCCATTTTACCACCGATTGGCATTGGCTCTTTCAACGACTAACTCTGAAGGTCAACAGCACCAGCGCCATTGCCGTCATCACTCCTCCTCTAGTCCTCTAATGGGCCTTAAGGCTCTTGCATCCCTAATATCCTCTTCCCAAGACCTTCCTGAACCTGCTTGCTGCTCCCCTCATTCTTCTCCCACTACACCTTATGAAGTTGATGGAGTCTCAATGGCTACCCATGAGGATGCCGAATCAGAGCACTTCCCCTTGATCTCCCTCCAGATACCCCAGCTAATCACCCCCCTATCTCCTCATCCCACACCAGATCTCGAGGATGATGCTCATACAGATGATAACCGCGAAGCAGACCAGGACGGAGTCCAAAGTCTCCGTTCAAGTGACACAGATTCAGAAGGGCATGAGAAGGAAGACGAAAAAGAAGATTTTGATGATATGCAACCAGTTGAAACTCCATATGCAGAAAGTGGAAAGGAAGAATTTGGCCTGGTAAGGGTTTCCTATATTACCAATTTACCCATTTTTCTTTAAATGATTTGTTATATTTTTAATGATGAACATTAATAAATTTGCTCTAATGGTCATTTTAAGAAAATTGAAACTTTATATAATTTAAAAGAATTTAATACTGTCATTGACAAAGAAACAAATTTTTAAGTGACAGTAAGGAAAAGGGAACATTTTTGTTATTAACAAAATAAAGAAATTCTGCATTCAAAATTTGAGTTATGATACACAATTTCTTACAGCAATTTTTTTTAACTATGATAAAACTGTAATTTTCAGTAAAATAAAACCAAAATTTAGCTTTTATAATATTGCTAATTCGACAGTAGCAGCAATGTTGTGTGCTGACATAGTCATCTTTAATGCGAGATATGGCATTTTTGAAGGCTTTTTTTAACAGATCATCCAATATATTTGTAAACAGTGTGACCATATCAAGCGAGATCATTTCAACCTTATTATTAGTCAATAAGACTTTTAATTCCTGAATAAACGAGGCAGAGTTTGAAACAGAATAAGGTGATGAAACAGCAAAGGGTCTTAATTTCTTTATGATGAACTTAGAAAGATAAGCAATAGCTGAACCTTGACAATTAATAACCGAGCACACCTTGTAAAATTCATCATTAACCTTCTCTTTGTGCATTTTTGGTAATCCTGTAAACCTTGGTAAATTGTATACTTTTGCATGGCGTATATTATGTAATTTATTAACAGTTTTCATAGAATGAAGCCTATCAATAGCTTTTTTAATGATAATCCCCCTCTATTTCAATATCTGCATTCAGACATTGGAAGCCTACCATATTATCTAAAAAATATCTACACGTATGGTGATATGTATCATAATTAAGTATTACCATAGCTGCCCCCCCCCCCCCCACACACACACTTGTCAGCCTTGGTGCTTAATATGTCATGATTATTACTAAGTGCTTGCATAGCTTATTATTTTGTAAGATTTAAGGATTAGGGTAACGGCTTCTTTTTATAATATTTCATAATGTGTCCAAATTATTCTCTTACTTCATTCGCCTTTGTCATGTTATTAAGCTTCTTATTACCTTTTTCAAACTCTGCTATTGCACTGAAATTATACCGTCTCAGATAACCAATCGCAAAATTGGCTTCCTTAGCCAATACATATTTTTGTAAGTTCGTAAGCTCGATGGCGCTGTTGTTGATTAACCTTAGAATTAATTTGGTAATCTTCATATCTAATAGTCAGCCATTTTTTTTTTTCAAACTTAATTTTGCAAGTTTATGGCAGTGAATTCAAGCAATGCTGTAGAATTTGCGAATGACTGTCTTTGCTGCTGCTTGCAGTACACAAATCAGTACATGTGGATCCAGCAGTTGATGTAACTTGGTGGCCAGGCTCCTTATAGTAGTAACACAAAAGTTTTTCTTGAAGTGGAGCACTGTGAGTGTAGCATATTATGGTGCTACTTTAACTTACCCGTATTGCCTTTATGTAATGGTAAGATCGGGTTGTCCTTGTAATTTACACATTTGCTTTTATTGGTGTATTGTTTCATTGCTGGCACTTGTGTACTTGATCATATTAATGGTGATTGGTCATAATTTCCTTATATTGTGATGATCTGTTTCTGTCTTCAATACATTGAAAAAGAGATTTGAAAAGGTTTTTTTTTTTTTAATTAAAATGACATTAAATTGCTTGCAGATAGATTAAGCGTTTTTGTTTTTTTTCTATTTTTTTTTAACAAAGACGAAATAAACAGTTTTCTTATTGCATATTGAACTTTATTTACAACATTTCATAAACTTTTGACAGATCAAGAATCAACAAATCATTAAAAATTGATTTGGAAATGATGACATGTAGCAAATCACTAAAATTAGTGTAATTAATATGCAACAATTGTTTCTGGTTAAGCCTTAGTATATATATTGTTAAGTTCAATTTTGTTTTGATTAATAAATTTACTTCCTGTTTTGTTTAAGGTTGGTGATGCAGGACAAACTGAAGAAGTTGCTGAAGAAAATAAAAGCCTCATTTGGAGTCTAGTCAAGCAGGTTCGAGATGACTAATTTTGAAATTTAATGTAATTGGAAGACTTTGGAAGCAATTTCTTGCTTTTAGGTTGCTTTTATAATTTGTTTTTTACATCGCAATCCACTTTTGAAGCTACCAATTACTCTCTTAAGATTTTTCTTCCCTTAACAGTTGTTCAACAATAGAGATAAGATGCCTCTTCATATCTTTGCTATTAACGATTGTTGACCTTTTGTTACTTCTTATTGCAGTTCTTCCTAGCAATTTTTTTTTTTTTTTTTTCCATTTTTTTCAAAATTAAATAATGCTGTTGCTTTGCTCAGCATTGCTTTGTAGCAATTCATTCTGAAGAAAGGTGTATTCAGCTTGGGGAGTGTACTTTCTTTCTATATCCAAAATCTTTGGTCATAACTGATAAGGATTCAATTAAAGAAAAGTTCTATCCTGCCTTTGTGAAAAAAGACTTAGATAAACTTCATTTAGGGTCCATTCTGGCTGGGCGAGTCCTTGAAATTAAGATCATAGGCAAACTACTATATAAAAAAAGTAGATTTTGGATTAAAAGATAAAAAATACATACACCATAATTTTGAACCTGTATTATGTTTTATTTTAGTAAAACTCAGAACGTCTGCTGGGTAAATCTCATTAACAGAGTTTGTTCATCAACAAAGATAATGCAAATGTGAAATAAAGTGATAAAGAAAATAAATATGAAAGTATTATGTTTGCCAGCAGTAGTGCTTTATAAAAGAATTTAATTAAAAGATTTTTTTTTTTTTTAATATATTCAGTTTATTCTGTCATGCATCACAAGAAAACCTAATTGAAGAGAGATTTCTTATCATAAAAAAATGACAGTGAATTTGGCCCTTTCACTCCACATTAACCTTTTTTGTGTAGAAAATACCAATGAATTTGATAGACCTTCTCTCCTGTGCCTTATCAGTAATGTTCTACCTTGTGGTACTAGAAGCAGGCATTGAATGATCCAAGATTACAATTGATTTAACAAAATCCAAGAGGTTGAAAGATAGTTTCAAATAAAGAGAACACACAGCAGGTCTGGAGGGAGCAAAGCAGCATTGATGGATCTGATCTGAAATTTTTGAGTATGAAAATAAATGTACTGATTCTATAGAGATAGCCTTTGCCATTCATAATTGACACACACTTTGGAATTGAGAATCATGGAATCATGTCTTCAGGAGGATATTAGAGTGATTGGTAATATCTATATTTTTTGGTATTCTGCATTGATATTTATGAATATGGTGTCAAAGAATACATCAGATTTCGTATTCAAATGATGAATATTTAGTATGTACTCCTAAGTATCCAATGTTATGTGCAAGCATCAGCTTATCACTACAACCACTTTTCTTTGAAGATATTCTTCACTATATTTGTAATTGCATCTTTTCCTTCCTTGATCATTTGTGGATTATTCATGAAAAAATTGATTTATAAGAATCTCTATATATAATAATCTTATATTCAAAGTCAGTGAGCTCATATATTAGATACATCCCAGTCCAGATGTTTACATGATAAGAAAGAGACTATCTTATGGAAATCCTCATTCAGGAACTCAAGAATTGTATTTAGCATAAGAAGATGACACTTCTCTTTAGAACTAATGGAAATTAGTTTTTTGAAGAACAATTTCATTAGTCTTCATGGCTTTTGAAGTCTTGTTCACTTTGTAGCAGAATATCAATAATGAAAGAGAACTGTAATTCAGATGTAATCAATAGATTCATATAGACATTGCTAAATTACATTTTAAGAATTTAAATATTAACTGAAAAATATTGTGGTTATTATTCATTATTGTTGCATAGTTTCATAAAAAATTAACAAAATAGAATTTCCTATAATTTTCTGCTATCAAAACACCTCTTTTCCAAATCATTTTCATCCAAAGAAATCAACTGTAAGAAAATTAGTGACAAAAACTTAAGAAATGTTCTGCTTCAAAATAAGTATCTTTTCATCATTCCATTTTTAAAAATTTGACCTTGGCCAATATTTTATATCTTCATTTTATACAAAGGGAATTTTTTTTTGTTTGTTTAATAATGAATTTTATTTAAGGTTCGTCCTGGAATGGATCTCTCTAAAGTAGTATTGCCTACTTTTATCTTGGAACCAAGATCATTTCTGGACAAGCTGTCGGACTATTATTACCATTCTGATATTGTCTCCAAGTATGTCTTTAGTTTCAAGTACTTTTTTTTTCTGCAATTCAAGCAAATTTTTTACTTAAAAAAAATGAGAATTTTGTGGATTAAAAATATTTTAGAGAAAACACATTTTTAACACTTTATCATCTTATATTAACAAGTTAATAAATTTTTGAGGTCATAAAAACTTAATGTATAACATTAATATGTATGTTTGTAGTCCTAAAATTTTGATAATTTCTATCTTCTAAGATAAAATTACTAGATAGAACAGTATTAGTAGACAGTAGGTCAAAAAAAAAAAAAGTAAGATTTTCATTTAATATTTAATTTTACAGAGTTGTGCCAGAAGATGATCCATTTACCCGAATCAAATATGTTGTTCAGTGGTATCTCTCAGGGTTTTATAAAAAACCAAAGGGATTGAAAAAACCTTATAATCCCATCTTAGGAGAAACATTTCGATGTTATTGGTTACATCCAGAAACAGATAGCCGCACCTTTTATATAGCTGAACAGGTAAAATATTTAATGAAGAATTTATACATTCATAAATGTGACCTGAATTTCAAACTAAAGTTTCAAGTATTTATTATATACATTTTTACAAAACCTTTTATGTAGGTATCTCATCATCCTCCTGTGTCAGCATTTTATGTCACAAATAGAAAGGATGGGTTTTGTGTCAGTGGTAGCATCTTAGCCAAATCAAAGTTCTACGGTATGTGAAGTTTTTGTTTCAGAAACTATTTTCTAACCTTTAAAATGTTAATTATAATTTCTTCATTTATTTAAAATCCTTACATATTTTCTTCTTATTTATGCCACAACTGCAGTTAATAATTTTTTAATTTTTTATTATTGTTAATTGATGCTTTTATTTAATAGATCTTTAAGGCAACTATCTAAAAATTTGTTATTGGTGATGTAAGAAAAACAGAACATTTAGGGAGGGAAATGAATGGGAGAAGGGAAGTCAAAGAACATATAATCTGATTACTGTCATCATTTCTTACATAACGTAAATAAGTATTTCCAATTCTAATTCTGTGTGTAAGGAATTTTCTGTTGGTTAGAAAAGTTAAAATTTTCCAAGTTACTTTATTATTATTATTATTATTATTATTATTATTATTATTATTATTATTATTACTGTATTCAAAGGGAATCAGTTGCTTTCTTTCTTGATGTCTTAAACCTGATTTATAAATGACTTTCTGGTTTTAAATCAGACATTGTGGAAACTTTCTTTTGTTGTTTCTTGGAGTTTAAAATATAATTGGAAGTTTTTTGCTTCTAAAAACTGATCTTTTGAAGTTACACTGGCACTGTACATTTAATGCTACTTTATTGCAGTAAGCCTGGAATAACTGGTTACATTAAAAAAAAGTTGCAATGTTAAAAATTTTAATACATATCCCAAAATTTTGATATGGTTATGCTTATTTCTGCTACTCTTATAAAAATAACTAAATACCATAGTCATGTCCCAATCTACTTCATTCAGTAAAACTATCAGAGCAAATTTCAAGAATCATAAAAAATGAAGCTGTTATAATTAAAAAAAAATAGAAAGAAAAGAATTTCTATTGCATTCAGATATTTGTTAACCAAATTCATTACTCATCCCACTCCATTCCAAACAGTGAATCCTCTTTTTATTTCATCTCATTTCAATAGTGAGGACAACTAACATTTTCTAGTATCATCAGCATAGATTGTGGGATGAAGGCTAAAAAAAGATGTCTTAATAAAAATTAAAGGGTGACTCTAATATGTAATGAAGCTGAATTGTGTGTGTGTCTACCAGATTAAATAAATTAGAGTAATTTCAGAATGTTGATAACTGCTCGTTTGTACTCGTGTGATAAGCATAAATACCAAACATTATATGTTGTTTAACGTGCATAATATCCATTAATATGTATCTTTAATGAAACAAATAAAGTAAATAAATAATAAATAAATTTAGAATTCAGCTTTAATTTGAAATAAGCACATCTGTACATCCATTCATTCATCATGAAGATATCTCAAAAACTGGTTACCTTCAATCTAGTAGTAAATTTTAGCCTATTAAATCATCATTGGACATCTTGGTAAGGAATTAGAACCAAAAAATATCATTATGTAGTGCCACTAAATGGTGTAATAATAATAACTCAGAAACTACTTTTAAAGAAAACCATCATTTTCAAAAATTAAATTTTAACTTGCTACTTTTAATGAAAAAAAAAAAGTAAAATCCTCGAATCTTAAAATGAAGAACTGCAATTTTTTATGGATTCTTAAATTCATAATTCCTTTCTTTCTTTCTTTCTTTCTTTAATTAATTAATTTATTATTTAATCTAACTTCAGCAGTTTTAAGATAAATATAGGATTTGTTAATTTTCAGGCAATTCCTTATCAGCCATATTAGATGGAAAGGCTCGATTGACGCTTCTAACAAGAGGAGAAGATTACATGATTACAATGCCTTATGCTCACTGCAAAGGCATTCTGATGGGTACACTGACCATGGAATTGGGTGGAAAAATTCTTATTGAATGTGAAAAAACAGGATATAGAGCAGAATTAGAATTTAAACTTAAGGTAATGATGTTCATTTTTATAAATAATAAAAATATAATAGTATTTTGTAAAACAGTTACTTGAATTTAACAAGCTGTTATTAAAAACTTAATAAATTATAAGTGGTGAATTTCTTGACAAATAAATCTTAATACATTAAATTATTTTAGCAGCCAAATAAAAGAGACATGAATAAATGTTTAGATGTTGTATTGATTACATTCTGAAAATGTCATTTCTTGAATTTTAGTTTTAAAACAAACAGTTGAAACAGTTTTCTTTGTCTAATCCTTTCTATAGCCATTCCTTGGAGGAACAGAAACAGCAAATCTTATAACAGGAAAAATAAAGCTTGGAAAAGAAACATTGGCTTTGGTGGATGGCCATTGGGACCAAGAAATATTTGTCATTGATAAAAGAACTGGTGTAAGTATTAAATTGCTAAATAGTTTCAATAATTTTAGGAAAATGTTTGATCAGGAAATCTTCAATGACTAATGATTTTTAACTGAAAGTTAAGAATATGGATATTGAATTACAATGGAAATTATTACTTATTTATGAAAACTTTTAAAAAAAAAAAAAAAAGAAAAAAAAGATATTTGAGCTCTTCAGAAACTTCAGGGACATAAATCTGATTATGTATTTAGATGTAATCTTGAATGTATAACTATCTTGGAATATATTATGAATATTATATGAATGATTCTGAATAGTGTTACGGAAATGATAATTAATTTTGGTTTAAACCAATAGCATATTAAAGCATTTCCATTAATTTTAAAGTCAACTAAATCATATGAAATGATAGTTTTCTTTTTCATCCATTGAAATTAGCAAAAGAAATTCTTTTGATATATTGTGCTCTCGGTTTACTAATTCTATATTGGATTACTTTTTCATTAAGTGTATGTAGTAACATTGTAATTTTATCGTTACTGTGTATTCTTAATATTTGAATACTGTGACTTAAAATATGAAAATAAAGAGATTTGAGAAAATGAAGTTACTATTAATAAAGCAATAAACGTTTAGATTTTTTTTAATTGCCCTACTGAGTTTTGCTGCCAATGAAAACTAATAAATTGAAAACATTTTAATGAAAAAAGAATTGTAATAGTTCAGAAATAACTATTAAATGTTGGAAGAGCAGCTAGCATTTTTACAACTGGTTTTCTCCAGTAGTAGTGAATTTAGGATTTCTTATTGAGAATGAAAGAAAAGAAGAAAGACTGTGTAAACTTGCATTATGACAGCAAATGGAAAAAGGATATGAAATACGAGAAATAACATTGTTTCTATAAGCTTATGTAAAAGAAAGAAATTTGCAGTCACATTGACAAATGTTCTTAGCCAGAAAAAGGTTAGATTTTTTGTTTGTTTGTTCTTTAAATAAACATCTTAAGATGTAATGAAGTTAATCTAATCCCTTATTTAATAACAACATGAATTAAATGTTTTAATGTTTTCCATAGGATTTACTGCAACACAAGGAAAAAATATTCTACAGTGGGTTTATGAGACTAGCAAAATGAAGGCATTTATGTTAAGTATTTTATTTGTAGGAGAAACAGCTCCTTTGGAATCCAACTCCTGATATTCGTACCAAACGTTTACGAAGGTTCACGGTTCCCATTGAACATCAGGGTGAATTTGAATCAGAAAGGTACTAATACATTACCATTATCTACTTAAGGTCGCTTTAATTATAATTATATAATTTTTAAATGCTTTTTGTTCTTTTCATTTGCCTACTTTTACTTAATTCATTGTAGAAATTCTGATGATTTGTTTTATAAATTAATTGGAGGAGGGGAAATATTGATAATTTTGTCCACAATAATTTCATTTTATCTCTAAATAAAAAAATCATCCAACTAAATTTCATTATTTAAAATATATATATATACAGTCGAACCTCCATATATCGAAGTAGCGAATTGCCGGAAAAAAATTCGATATATAGAAATTTCGATATATAGAATTTTATCATAATTACTCCTAAAACATTAAAATTAAAGCTAATTTTCGTATACGAAACTCAATTTCTAATTTATATGCGAATGAAATTAAATGAAAGTTAATACAGGTAATTAAAAAATGAATTAATATGAAACATTTATTGAGTACTACTACATACCTTTTAAAAAAACAATATCTAGACAGTGGTTACAATGATCACAGTTACATTTTTTTAAAAAAAGAACTTCAAATATCTTGCAGAACAGCCAGTTCTGTGGAAAGTTCATCAAAGAAATGTTCGCATTTATTCAGTCCACTAAAAACTTCATCAGGAACATTTTCCGCAAATTTGAAATCCACGACGTATTGTTTCAAACGCTTCTCGCATCTCTTTTTGGAAATGCTTGGAAATGTTTTCAGATTCATTTACTTCCTCTGATTCTTCGATTTCTTTTTCAGTTTCATGAAACGAACTCAGTATGTCTTCGTTTGTAGGATAATCAGCAACGGCATTCCGATTTTTATAATAGTCGACACTGTGCTTGCGGGAATACCAAATTTAGCTGAAATGTCTTTTTTGTGCATTCCGCTATCTACATTCTTCAGCAATTCAACTTTATCCACACTTTTATCCCAATAAGTCTTGAA
>JAFIDM010009631.1:113789037-113813267 GCA_023159025.1 Thereuonema tuberculata
TATATATATATATATATATATATATAAAGCAAAAAGCTGAATAGTGGAAAACACTATAGTCTTTTAATGTTTTTTTCATTGTATTGTAATATAATCTCATCTCAGCTAAAAGAGAAAATATTAATAAAAAAGAATACAGGGTATCTACAAATGATTGGAGTGGTTTCATGATTGTACTGTGGGTATATTATTTAACATATCATCAAAAAATTATATAGAGACATAGAGAAACTCTCCAAAGTTTTTGTTCCATTTTAAAGATGCTCGATATAGGCATTTAGCGACACTGCACACATCAACTCTATAATCAAGTTCATCCCACACTCGATGAGGCATGTCCCTGTCAATTCCAGCAAAAGCATTGCAGATGCAAATCTGCAGTTCTAGCAGATCAGTCTGGTAATGGTGGCACAAACACTATCTTTCACATACCCCCATAAAAAAAAAACCACACACACAAGGGGTTAAGTCAAGGAAGCGTGGAGGCCATGGCAGCAGTGCATGCTCATTATTCCCAGTATGACCAATCCATCAGTTTAGCAGTGTACAGTTCAAGAATTCATGAACGTCATGATGGAAATGTGGTGGAGCACCATCTTGTTGGAAAATGAAATCCATTCTGTCTATCTTCAACTGTGGAATGAGCCAATTTTCCAGCATATCCAGGTAAATGGGTCCTGTCATGGATTTCCCGATGAAGAAAAAGGGGCCATAAATTTAAATTTTGACACTGCAAAGAAAACATTGATTTTTGGAGATCCCGAACGTGCTCCATGGTAGCATGGGGATTGTTGGTTCCCCAGATTTGCACATTGTGTCTATTAACATTGCCATTCAGGAAAATGCTGCCTCATCACTACAAACGAGATTATCACAGAACTCATCCTCTTCCATAAGATCTTGAAATCGTGCACAAAACTCATTTAAAACTTTTATCATTGGGCAACAATGCTTGCAACAATTGTAAGGCTTCTGCTTCAATCATTGCCGTAAGACTTTTCAAATCGTGGTTGATCAAGGAATGTTCAATCCCCTGCTCACTCTATGAGTTGATTTTCATGGGCTACAAACAAAAGTGGCCCGTACGCGCTCAACTGTTTCTCATGCACTGGAGGACAAGCCTTTGATTTCCCATTACAGAGGCATCCCATAGTTGTAAATTGTTCATACCATCATCGAATGGAGTTGGCACTGGGTGAATCTTTATGGAACTTCGTTCTGAAGTGACGCTGGACCATTGTGACCAATTGACTTGCATGAAATTCGACGACAACATATGCTTTTTCATTGTTCAATGCCATTTTGCAACTGCAGCGCTCTCGTGGTTGGAAGCGGAAACATATGCCTGCCAGGCAATTCAAACAAAACTTTGCAAGTTGCTTGTCTTATAATAACAAGCTCGATCAGCAGAGCTCTATGAATGTGGCCATTACAAGGTCATGAAACCACTTCAATCATTTGTAGACACCCTGTATATTGTAATTTTAGATAGATGGTAATTATTAGAGACAATGCTTAAAAAGAACATTAGGTAAATGTTCTGTAAGTTTCTCCTCTTGAAAATTTCTTTTGAAATTATCAGTACATTGTGAATTTTTATTTTCTTATATATGACTCAGTTTACAAAGTTGTAAAGTACCATTTCATGCTGTTAGATAACATGTTATGAAATTTTCAAACTTGCATTTTTCTTGATTTTTGCTCTGAAGTCTTCAAACTTACCATTGATGCACATCATTGTGCAAAATTTATAGATTGAATTACTGTAATTAGTTTCAGGATTTTTTTTTTTCTTTTTTTTTTTCAATAACAAGTAAATCTAGAAAAAAAGAAACTTCTTTAATTAAAATCTGTTACTTTTTTAATTATTTGATCCTTATTATAGGTAAATAAAATCCATTTTTTGATAAAGAATAAACTCAATGATATAAAATGTAATTAATAATTTTAGCCTTATAGAGCTTTTATTTTAGAAGTTTGAATTTTTGAGGGGTTATATAAAAATGTTTATAAAGTGTTCTGTTGATATATTCTATGCTGATTTCCCTTTTAGGATAATTCATCACAGAAAAGATAATTCCTTTTAAACAGCTTATTGTATCATTTAGTCACATCAAAGCAAAAAGAACATTATGGGAAGTAGTTCATCATATTACAGAACTGAATCAAAATACGTGTTTTAAAACACTAATCTTCTAAATATTTTCTAAATATTTTAAGAACAATAATATTCAGATCTCTTCATTTTTGAAAATGAGTTTTCTGCACAAGTTAGCTTTGTTTTGTTATTTTATTTAATCAGTAATGAATTATAGCATTTTACTGGGTTTTTTTTCTTTTCATCTTCTATAATTTCTTAATACTGTTAATGAGGTATTTATGATTTCTTCAATATACAATGGCGAAGATGATATGAAAGAGGGAAAATTTAAGAAGCAAGAAACATTTTATTTTATCATTAAAACTTAATGACAGTATATACAGAATAGCAGAAAAAGCAATTTATATTACGGATTATTAATATATTATAAAATATATGTGAAATATATCTTTTATACATTTTTTTACAAAATTTTGCATATAATTCAGTTAAAATTTGAATTTTAATTATGTTTAAAATATATTTAAGCAGGATGTTTTTAGATCTATTGTTAGATCTCCTTTTCAACATTATGTTGAAAAAAAAACAAACCTATATATAGATAGATAGATAGATGGTCTACAAATAAATATTGAACATTAACTTTACTTTATGTGTATTTTTAATCCTGTTACATTTAAAGTGAATACTTTTATTGAATTTATAATTATGTTCATTTGATTGACTTTGGGTGGCCACATAATCTAGCACCATGACCTATTTTACCATATCGATTAATTTTAATAAATAAGATATTGTAATGTAGCAATTATACAAAAATTATCTTTATTATAAAGTGTCAATTCAGAAGCGAAATTCAACTGTCAATAAAAAGAAAAAAAATGTTTAAACTGTATAATCCATACTTAATAAAATAAAAAATATATTAAAAAGAGTATGTATATAGCCTAATTTGTAAGTTGAATACTGCTAAATATAGACAGGTATAATATTAAGATTTAATGTGTAGTTAATTTAATTCATGTAGTTTTGAAAATGGACAGATCAGAATGTGATTGTTTAAAAAACTAAGATTCATCAGGAGAACTTTATCAAAGTTTTTATTTGGGTTTAGTAATATGATGAACTACATTGATATGCAGTTCTGCAATGAATTATCTGTTGCAATACATTTTGCCTACATGAAATGTCTTGTACAAAGAAGTTGTCATACAATGAACATTCCCACAATGACTTATTCTTGTGAATCTATACTAATGAAATACACTGCTCACAAAATTTAGAGGATATTGCAAAATGAGTTTAATACACCAAAAAAACAGAGGCATAACATCATCAGAGAAGCAAATGACATGAAAATGGAAGTTGTCTGAATAAGCAAATGAGGTGCAGAATCCATTTATCGGGATTCAGCAGAATGTGACACATGGACGGGGGTTAACATTCGCATGTCAACATAAAAAATATGTCACACATTGACTGTTCAGTAGGGTGTATCGTCACCTGAGACTGCTCAACACACTGACAGTGATAAATCATGGAGAGGATAAAATTGTCCAGCAGTTCGCACCAGAGCAACTTCCAGCTGAGGAAGTGTTATAGGAGGTGATTGGTGACTGACAAGACGTCTTTCTAGTGCATCCCAAGCATGTTCGATGGGATTCAAGTCTGGAGAATGTGAAGGCCAGTCCATTCCAGCCTCTTCCAGCAACACAGATTGTTGACAAGATGTGCATGGTGGGGCGTGCATTATCGTACATAAAAAGAAAGTTGACTCCAACTGCTCCAGCATAGGGTGCCACTGTAGGCTATAGAATTTCATCCCGATATCTTACAGCATTCACCGTTTCATTTCAAACAACAAAGGATGCCTGCCCACACCATGATTCCATTTCCACCAAAGAAATGTCTTTCTTTCCCGAAATGTGGATTCTCCCGTGTTCACGTTCACATCAGATCAGGATACCCGATTGTCATGCTGCAGGCTGAATCTTGACTCGTCAGTGAAGAGAACCATGGATCACTCTTCACAGGTCCAAGGAAGATGCATTCCAGCCACCATTCTGTGGGTTCTAAGATGTTCAGCAGTTAACGGAATGCATACCATTGGTTGTTGGCATACAGTCCACCGTGATGGAGTCGATTTTGCACAGTCTGAGTACACATCCGTCGTCCATTAGCAGCAAGAAACTGTCCCCGCAGCTCAGTCACATTGCTTCGCTGGTTCATTTGTGCTATTAGCATCAAGTAGCGATCATCTCGTGCAGTGGTGGCACGTGGGTGGCCCTGCCCTGGTCTTCTTCGAACTGTGCCAGTCTCTGTGAAGCGATTCCAGAGTCTGCTAATCATGCTTTAGGAGTTCCAACCACTGCTGCCACTGTCACCTGTGTTTGGCCAGCTTCAAGACGCCCTATGACTCTCCATGCTTCAGATTCTGGTAAATCATGTTGCAGGGGTATTTTCAGGTGACACTCAATGATTCTGCCACTTGTTGTTGATCCAGGAAAGTGGAGATAACCCAGCATGCCAGCCTTTTTATACAGAGTTGTAAGCAAACATGCAAATTAACGTTTTGCATCACATTTGTATATTCAGACAACTTCCATTTTTGTGTCATTTGATGATGTTCTTTCATAAAGAAATGCAAATGCCTCTTTGTTTTTTGTGTGTATTATATTCATTTCGCAATATCCCCTAAATTTTGTGAGCAGTTTAGTTGAATCAATTGCTTTCTATAATCAATGTATAAAGTTAACAGAATAAAAATATTCATCTATAAATAGAGATATAACTGTTGCCACTTAGAACATGGCATTGGCTTACATCATTAAATAATATTTATGCAGTTATCACTGACATTCAAATAAGAATGTTAACTTCATTGCCATTACCTTTGCTACCAAATAAGAATATAAAAAGAAGAAGAAAAAAATACAAGCATACTTACTTACAACACTTCTGATGGTAACAGTTTTATTTTGCATATGTATATGATATGTGCAGTGGTCAAAACAATGAGAGGATATTGCGGGAATAATATCATAATATTAGGAAAGGAAGATCAACATCACCATTTTTCAGTGTTTTATTAATGAACATAAAAGCATATGCAAAAAGAATTGGTCATTTTAATGTGCAAATTAGCAGAGAATGATGTGATACCACTATTCGACGACAGGTTGGGGAAATTGTATTGGTCTACATAGAAAACAGCAGTGGTGTAGAGTCAATGAACGCCCATACGCTTTAAAAGTAATTCCCCGCTTTAAAATTTAATTAAGTGAAATATTAACAACATAACAAATGAAATGAATATTCAATATAATGAATCTGTTTATATATAAATATTGTATTGTATCTGTATGAGAGAGAGAATAATATGACTCCAGTTTGATCAGCTCTCACTCATCTCATGTTAGCAGACTCAAATGAGATGAGCCAGACTTGGCATAAGTGAGGAACAGTGCAAAGCACATCCACATAAACAGTCTTTCCTGTGTTTCTTTCCTGCAGCCATGCTGAAGCTTAGATTTCTCTGTACGATGGCATCAATCATTTAAAGCTGGCCCTCATTTTGTTATTTACTTCGGCCCCACAGTGAATAGCCATATAACTGATAAATGTAAATATAAAAAACAGTTATCAATATAAAAATAAGTCTTGTTTTAAGAAAGTATTTTATAGAGAGTCACTATTCTTGAAGTAAACATAACATGAACTTAATGTTTTCAACATTAAGATATTGTAAAGCTTTTTATTTTTTCTTTTCCCTTCTGTTAGTTTTTTTTTTTTTTTTTTTTTAAGTTTTATTTATTTATTTATTTACTTATTTTATTTAATAAAAATGAAGTTTAATAAAGTTTAATGTGTGTGTCATTCCCTGAATAAAGGGAATGGGGAATTTATTGCTTAGGGTGACGTTCTGAAATTGTTAACCAATCATTGTTTTTCGTTTTGCCCGAAATTCAATGCTATGTTCCAAAATTCGAACATAGGGATTTTCAATATAATAAAAACAATAAAACTGATATATAATTAAAATTCCCATTTTTGTTTTTGTGTGTGTGTGTGTGTGTGTGTGTGTGTGTGTGTGTGTGTGTCATGGTCAGCGTGAAAAATATTTAACTAAGGTTAGTATCTGTAAAATTTCCTGAAATTATTACATTACTCGTAATTATCTAAGATACTTAGAATTATGGTATGGCTTTTTTAAGTCATTTCATGATTGAAGTCGTCGTCCGTGAATTAATTTCATTTCACAATAGCCTCAGTACTGAGACCTCGCTGTTTTACTGATGACTGCTCCTAACTGATGATCACCAAAGAGCGTGAAACAGCTGTTCTAGGATGTCATTTAGTAAACACTTGGACTCGACCGTTGTTATTTATTACTAATTCAATGCACAGATTGAATTTTCTATGCTTTAAAAAATTTCATTGAGGCCGGCAGACTGCTGGCACATGAATTTTCTCACTAATATTTTATTAGTGAGTTTTTTAATTGTTGTTTTTTGCTTTTGTGGCAACACTGCGATTCTGATAATTTCATTTCATTGCATTTATTCTCTCAAACTGATCATAAAAATGATATGGGAATTTCTAGATGGTATGTAGTATTATTTAAATTATTTCATATACTTATGTTCTATTTTGAAAAAAAATTATGTTCAGATCTAGTGATAATACAAAATCCATCTTCACTTCAAACACAAATGTAATATTATTTTGTAATATTGTTACCTGGGGTATTTTCATGGATTTCCCCCCAGGACGATGGCAATGGACTCAACCCTAACCCGATTCATTGGTTAATGCCCTCCTACCTCTGGAGGTAGTAGGGCACTCCGGAGGCGAGAGAGAGGCATGAATTTGTAATAAAAGAAGAGGTTCTGTGGAATAGAGGAGAGTGGGGCAGGAGCCGTAAGGAGAAGAAGCTGTGTGCCCTCGTCGAGGAAAGCCAGTTGCCTCCCCGCAGCTGGAGATGAGTAAGCCCGACAGACTCAAGGAGAGTCTACAGCGAAGAAGCTGTTTGCCATCGCCAAGGAAAGCCAGTTTGCCTTCCCGCAGTTGGAGACGAGTAAGCCCGACAGACTCAAGGAGAGTCTGTGCTGAAGAAGCTGTTTACCATCGCCGAGGAAAGCCAGTTTGCCTTCCCACAGTTGGAGACGAGTAAGCCCAACAGACTCAAGGAGAGTCTGCGGCAAAGAAGCTGTTTGCCATCGCTGAAGAAAGCCAGTTCGCTTCCCCGCTGTTAGAGACGAATAGTTACAGTGTAGACCACCCGATCTCAAGACACCCCTACCCCTTGCTGAAAATTAATATTGACAATAAATCTGTCTGGCAACAATATGTTTTCCATTTTCGCTAATTTACAGTTCCCCCCACCCACACCAACAAAAAGTCTCTTTGCGTTGCCGTTGCACAAGCTTACTAGAAAATGGTTACATATATAAGTTCTTCAGTTTGATGTATGGTCATTAGAGATCGGTAATACACTTTGATAGTAATGAGGAATCAACAAGACCAGATTGTCCAGCAGTTCTTGTAGGATTCTATGCCATTCCTGGGTGAGGGTCATCTTCAGCTGATGAAGCATTATGGGAGGAGGTTGGTATTAATCTTCCAAAGGCATCCCAACCATTTTCAATTGGATTTGTGTCTGGTGAGCATGCAGGCCTGTCCCATATGCTCAATCCCTGCATCCTCGAGCATGTTGTTCACTATCTGTGCATGGTAGAGGAGGCATTATCATCCATGAAAACAGTTTCCCCAATTGCTCTGGCATAGGGTAACAGGTCACAGAATCTCATCCGAGTATCTTACAGTTACCAGGGATCTATTTCAGATGATGTGTTTGCCCATATCATGACTACTACCACAAAGAAAGTCCCTTTCATGCACAAAAGCTGGATTCCCCCATGTTCCTCGTTCTTATCAGATCAGGAGATGACAATTTCCTGACTGTAGGCTGAACCAGCTTTTGTGCATCCGAGAAGAGAATAGAGGAGCACTGGTCGCTGTTCAGTGATGATCCTCTTCAGCCAAATCTCTGTGAACTCTCTGGTGTTCTCCAGATAGAGCCATGAATACCATTGGCCTTCAGGCATACAGCATACTACGGTGATGCTGATTTTTGTACGGTTTGGATGCACACTTGTCGTCCTTTGGCCACAATAAACTGATCCTGTAGCTGTGTCACATTGGATCAGCAGTTCTTTTATGCCAAGATAAACGAGTACTAATCATCCCATACTGGTATGGATGAGGGATGACCCTGCCCTGGTCTTCTCCTCACTGCCCCAGTCTCTAGGAAGCAGTTTAGTCCAAATAAGCTGAAAGTCCTCAAGAACAGTTGTCTTGGTCTTGGCTTTATGATAATTATATCGAAAGATTTATGATTTTATTTCTACCAACCTGAATTATAGTATATTAAATGTAGGGAAAACCTTTGCAGTCTAACATTCTAATATACAAGGTGGTTATAATTAAAGTTGACCTATTTAGAGCATCCTGAAGCTGCAACCAATAGTTGGAGAGACACCAAAAGTTGTACACATACTATTCAAAGGACGTGCTTTAACAATTCTGCAAAAAAAAAAAAAAATAGTTATAAATCGTCTGCTAGAGGGTGCTTTTTGCTACAATAATGAAAATAATTGTAGAAAAACATTAAACATGCAATACTACAGCAACAGAGTACGGTTTTAAATGTAACGTTTCAGTTTTTTTTATTGTAAAAGTGGTCCAAATGTCATCACAATTGAATAGGGTTAATCTTTATGTAAGGAGAAAACAATCTCATTTACTTCGACACCAGGAATGTAGCCGACATCGGGCTATAAATAATCGGTATGAATTGAGAATGTGTTATTAGCAACAGCCGCAATGACGATTACTTCACAAGAACGTGCATTGTTGGTCAAGTTTTATTACAAAAGTCATGGTAATGCTGTAGCTGTGATTCGTGAATTTCGTAGGGCTAAAAAAATATGCCGTGGACCACAAGGTGTGAGAAAAATGATGAAAAAATTTGAAGAAACCCGATCTTTAAATGTGCAACATGGCAGAGGACGAAGGTGCATCGCTGATCACGTGATTAAAGACGTTTCTACATCAATCGTTCAGCTGTCATTGGAGAATGCTGCAGGTTCAGGTAACGCCCGCATCACGACAATTAGATCTACCATGGAGAACAGTTAGAAAGATCCTGAGAAACATAATTAATTTGTTTCATACAAGATCAGTCACAGACAAGAACTGCTTCCAGGCGACAAGGAGAAATGACTCATGTTTGCATTGACCTTTCTGGTGAGGATGGAAGTTGATAGGTCGTAGTCGTGGGACATCCTATGGAGCGACGAAGCACACTTGAATTTGAATGGCACTGTGAACACACAAAATTGCCATGTGTGGGCCAAGGAAAATCCACACGTTTCCCAGGAAATGCCTCTGCATCTGCCCAAGCTTACAGTCCACCAAGTTCACATCCAACTTTATCCTGGGTCCTTATTTTTTTGAAGAAATTACTACTAATGGTCCTCAAACATATTCTGTGACTGCGGCTAGATATTGTGGACATGCTCCAGAACTTTGTGATACACCAGCTGCAGGAAAGACAGTGTCTTGATTCAACCGCTTTTATGCAAGATGGTGCACCTCCTCATATTGGAAGGTTTGTGCAAACTTTGCTGCATCAACCAATGATCGAGTAATTAGTCCCATGTTCCCTACTGCCTTGCCACCACGTTCCCTGGCCTAACTCCATGCAATTTTTGGTTGTGGTGATACCTAAAGGATGTTGTGTATCGTGGAGAAATTGCAACATTAGCAGAACTAGAAGACAGTATCAAGCTACATGTGCGAACTATCATGGGTGATCACCTACCG
The DNA here is from genome assembly GCA_023159025.1 of Thereuonema tuberculata. NCBI lineage: Eukaryota > Metazoa > Arthropoda > Chilopoda > Scutigeromorpha > Scutigeridae > Thereuonema > Thereuonema tuberculata. Next base: position 113,799,026 of record JAFIDM010009631.1, read on the forward strand.
TCAGAGGTTGAGCATAGAGTTCATCTTCTGCAAATAACACATTTTGTCAAGGGGAACATATTAAGCAATATCAAATGACTTGTTCAAATGTCTGATACTGTTTGTGTGAAATAAATGTGTTTTTGAACATTCTGCTTTCATTTTCATATAGCTGTAAAAGTGACCTCTAGCGGACGATTTTGTAACTTTTTTTTTTTTTTTCAGAATCATTGAGCTCATCCTTTGAATAGTATGTGTACAACTTTTGGGGTATGTCTGACTATTGGTTTCAGCTGCAGGATGTTCTAAATAGACCAGCGTTAATAGTAACCACCTTGTGTATATACATATATTTTTTATTATTTTTTTTTTGTTACCCATTAGAGCCAAGGCAAAATATAGATTCTCTGAAAACATCTCTAAACTACTACATAACTCAAAAGAAAAGTGGGAACATTTGAATATACTGCATCTATTTTTTAATGAATCCATTCTTACAAAATTGGTTTTCACAAATCTTGAGTACAGATAAGCTCTTAAATAAAATAAATAAATAAATAAAAAAATAAATAAATAAATAAATAAATAAAACTTCTTCTTGAGGAACTTTACTATTACTACTACATTGTTCATTTGTAATTTACAATCTATAAGATATCGGATAGATGGTTAAAATATTTTCAAATTTATTTTATTGTGCTTTCTTTAAATTTCCTTATTTAAGTGCTCCAAACAGAATATTAGATATACATTTTTGTTTAATTATTGTTTATTCTTGAAATTGTTTTATTATTACTGTTTGTTAGATTTCTTATTATATCGGGTATCATGATTTTTTGAATATGTATAAAATATAATATGGAAAATGTTATTGAAATAATATAAAGCAAAAAAAAAACTGATTTTAAGGTGCAGTATTTTTTTTTTAAGTTGAACTTTAGTTTCATACTTTCAACTGAAGCGAAGAATGATCAGCAGCAGCAGACATTTTTTTTTTTGTTCAGGAATATGCATGTGTGTTTGAGTAAGTAATACAAAAATCAAAAGAGGTAGTTTTGGCTTCTCAAATTTTTGGGTTACAATATCACTACAGTTCTTGGAAATAATAATTCTAAGTTATTTGCTGTATCATTATGCTACAGTGAAACCTGTCAAGTTGACCACCTTTATAAGTTGATCACCTGTCTTAAGTGGACCTAATTGACCTGGAACGGAATGGCTTAATTACGTTAACATTAAGTGAACCCTTTATAAGTTGACCACCTGTCTAACTTGTATGTTGACCAGGTAATTAGGTAGAATTTGTCACAAAGCATAGCTGAAAACCTTTGTAAGTTGACCACTTCCAGAATTTTTCTATGTATTTCTAACAACTTTTATACTGTATTTTTTTTCTAATTTTCTAAAGAAAGAATTGTTAACGCGCGCTTTAACGTCCATTCCACAGGCAAAACCTACTTTGAATTTCGCCTACAACTAGGGTGTCGAAATAAACGTCGAAATAAAATTCCTGCCTCCAAATCTCACTTGTGTGCTTCAATCTCTTGACCAAGGAATAATTTGTGCAGTGAAGCAGAATTATGTTGCAGCGTTTAGTGACAAAAGCAGATGAATGTAAAGATTTATCCGAATTTTCAAAATCCGCACAGTTTATGATGCAATTCGTTGGTTGAAAACCTCCTGGCAAAATGTACAATCATTAACTTGTTTCTGTTCAACTTACTACTGTAGTATATACAGTAGTAACTATAACAATATCCAATAATTAATATGTATGTATAATTAATGTTTAACCCTAATAAGCAATATTATTCCTATTTTGTATAATTTTGTAGTACTATACTATGTATATGTATAGTAGTAGTACGTAGATGATAAAATATGAAAATCAGAAAGTAAGTATTGTACCCTTGGCAAGTTGACCACCTGTCTAAGTTGACCACGAAAACGTGGAACCACTGGGTGGTCAACTTAGCAGGTTTCACTATACCAGTAAATTGAGCTGATTGCCACAGGAAACATTTCATTTTGTTTCATCAGTTCATGATGGATCAAAAATATAAATTGTTAGTATTGATTTCATCTAAACTCCTGTAGATGTTAGCAGTATCTAACAAAATTTCACTTTAGCTGAAAATCTTGCATTAAGTACAAAACCATTTTAACACAATGTTGTAATGTCTATATTTTAATTTAAAAGAATCAAAATTTCAAAAATGTAATCTTAATTTCCTTTAACCAGTAATCAAGAGAATATTTTCATTCTCTATTACGGTTTTATTAAATGTTCTTGATTTAAATTTTCAAAATTTCATTTAACAGTAAAAGCTTAGAAGTTACCAAAATTGAAAATGATTTATAAGTGATTCAAAGATTTTATCTTAAAATTAATCTAAATGTTTGCAGTGTCAATCCTGTTCCTGTAAGAACTTGTTAAAGTTAGGTTTTCATTTGCATCAAGAAGAGCTATGATCATAAGGTCAGAATAAATAAGATATTTAGGAATTCCTTAACTATAGTGGATATGTGCATTAACAAAATCACAGTGGACCACAGTTGATCAATTTTTTACCAACAGTAAGAGATATGCTGAAAATGAATAATTATGTAGTTATTTCATTACAAAATATCAAAACCAATTAGCAAAAGCAACTGATACTGAATTAAGATTTCTGTAAATCTGTATATCATGGTTAAAAATTTTTATTCTAGATATTTTATTCTAAAAGTTAAAATTAAATTTATATCGATGTCTATTCAAATTAACGAGGGAAGTTTAGAAAATTTGGTTAACTTGAATCACTATTTTTACAAGCGACAGCATTGGAGGAATACATATTATGAATTATCAAAGCATCAAGAACAATATTTTAAAAAAGTAATTTTTACTTAAAAGAACTTTACATGTGGAATAAAGTTAGAGCTTTATTTATTCACTTTACAATATACATTCAATAGTTCTGAATTTAAAGTAGTTATAAAAACAAAGACAAGATGATAGTCTCACATAATGCTACAAATAGTGGATCAAGAGAGCTGTATTTTCGGTTATGTATTTGCTCTGTGATACAAATAATATAAGTACTATTAGTTGGAGCTTGTCAGAAATTCAAAGCATAATGCAAGCAGGCACCACAAAACATAGGCATAAACACAAATTGATGTGCAGATTTGGAAGTGCAGTCACCAGTAAGGGCATTAAAATTGCTGCTGTGAGTGTCTGAATCACACATAAGAGAATCCTCATGAAGAGTTCTGATTGTTTTGCAGATAACTTTGGCTCATTGCTGCTCATTTCACACTCAGAAATATCCTGTTTTCATAAAAATAGCTTGTAACAGTAATGAATGAGGAGAAAAATGTTCTGCTAGAAAAATTTTAAAAAGAGGTTTGCCAGTGAATTGGATTTTTTTTTTAATATAACATTTGTAAATAATGTTGGGAAAAATCACTAATGCCATAAAATAGAAAGCATAAAATAAATCAGCAAAAAGCAGTACAGAAAAGCAAGTGCCACGTACAATTACATATACTGATAGATCCTACAGAAATTGTACAAAGCAACTAAGTTAAACAAGAACCTTGACTGATGGTTAAAGCAGCAGAGCAGAAAAGAATTATGCAAAAGTATGATAACAACTCAAACCGCAGATCATCATCGACTACAAGAATTTTCTTCCCTATGATCTGTTATGAATTCTGTGACAACTTGTTGGTCTTTCTCATCCATAAAGAATGAAATTGCATAAAGCCAAAGTGATATGACAGTTTATCATTATTGTTAAGGCCTTCATGAATAGGATTTGTCTCGCTGCAGGACAAAAAACTTGCAATATTCCTACAAATAATGTCTGGCCACTAAGTTTGTTAAGAGTAACAATGATCAGGAAAAAAATAATTAACTGTTCCAATTAATCTATACCTATAAAAGACCAAACCCACTGACTGACTGATTCACTCACTCATCAAAGCACAGCCAAAACTGCTGAACCTAGGAACTTGAAATTTCCGGGATGGGTTCCCTTATGATGTAGGCGCTTACTAAGAAAGGATTTTTAAAAATACCACCCCTAAGTGTAAACGGGGGAGGGGGATGAATTCAAACCAGAAACGATTTGAGCTAGAAACACAAAATTTGACATGAATGTTCTTTGTCAAAATTTAAAGAACTGTATTCGACAAATTTTTGATATTGACGTTCTAAAGGAGTGTAAAGTGAGGGCCAACTTTCTTGAAAGCGCCACAAATGCACCTGGAAGCGACAGTTGGAACTATAAAAATATTGTTGTTCAACAATTGGAACTAAAATATTGTTGTGCTTAATAACACCACATATTAACCTGTACGCAAAAACTAGAACTACGGGGTGTAAATGGGAGGGCGGTGAGAGAATGGGCAAACATTGTTGGATACTTCTACGGGGTTTTCGTGACAGACATAGATTTGTAATGATCACATGATTTTCTATGAACTGGGGAAAGTTTAAAGTGAGGGGGGGGGGGTCTTAGATTCTTCGATATCGATATTAATTTCATATCTAGGGATCTCAAGTTACAAAATTCAAATATAGCATTACTTTGTAACTATCACGTGATTTTTGTAAGTTTCAAAGTGATCTCACAATTCAGTTTCTTTCTCATCCACATCATTGTAACCCATACGAACAATGGGGATTTTGCTAGTGAAGTAATAGTTATTTACCAAAACTATAGGTACAAAATTACATGGGGTTCAATACCAATGTAATATAATATTCAATAACTTATTTTCTGTTTACAGCATTTTTTCGAGCTTTACATGTTCCATGCTATAGTTATTTAAAATTTAATGTATCCCTCCTGCATTTTATTCTTTTTGTAAGTAATCTGTTTTTTAGATGAATACTAAGATGAATTGAAGAAATTAGGCAAGGTTTAGAGTGATTGTTCTTTATATTATTATTGTGATTAGAATGGAGGCAACACATTTAAGACTGCTAGTAATTTCCTAAAAATTTGTTGAAATGATTTTTTAATGAATTCAGACACTGATTGATCCACTTTCAATCCATTCTCAAATCAACATTCTTCTTTTGTTATTCATTCTGTTTTATAGCTTTATCACTTTGCTGTGGTTTGTTTTTCATAATCTTATTTTGATTGAATAAGCACACCATATTTTATTAACTATATGCAGTTTTTTGATGCAAGAAGCTAAAACTATTTTAAATAAGTTATGATTTTTTTAATAGGAAAGGAATGAATACCAAGAAAAGGAATGAGGGAAACAGTTTTGCTTTCACCCTGATCTTGGTATTCTTTGAAATGATAGTTTACTTCACTAGATTCTGATTTATGAGTCTATAATATTTGCAAAAATAAACTTTTGATTGCTGATAGTCAAATTCACTTTGTCTTAGTAAATAAAATTTTAATGCAAAAACAAAGAATAACTAGATTTTTGGTGGACATTTCAAGCATTCAGTTTGCTTGAATTGTTTGCTACTAGATCTTTCATGCTGAAATATCATACACATCACAATTGAAGGGGTAAGTGGATGAAGGTGTTATGTTACAGTTTGTAAAAAATTGAGGTTTTTTTTTTTTATGAATGAAAAGTTTTGTTCAGCTTTAACACATATTTTCATTTGGAGAGTGTCTGATGCATAGATCCATAGATATCCGGTGGATAAAGGTATTTCTAATACAGAAAAATTGCTAGAACAAAAACTTTAGACAGATTTTTCTCAAAAGTACATTTTTGTAATGTAGCACCTTCATCCACTTGCCCCTTCAATTAAAGCATGTCACATTAAGGTATGACCTAATTATATTTTATTTTTTTCTGTTGACTTTTGAGAATTCAATTATGGTATTTTGCTAACTGAGTTACTGGAAACAATTTTGATTTGAATGAATTTCAAAAATTTTTCTGTAGAAATTGATGCCATTGCCACAGTTCATAATTATCTTCATTTGTAACAACACTGTCATTTTGAAAGATACATAAATGACCTCAGATTTTATGTTATTAGATCAAATATGAAATCCTGAAAATGTTTGATGTTTAGCTGTCCTAACTTTTAAAGATGACTAGACATTATTTTTTCTTTATTATAAGGTTGTTTAGTCTCATTCAGAAGGAGTTTTCTTCTGTTATTTTCACTTTATTTAGCTGATATTTGCTATAAAGCATGATGAAAACCATAATTTATTCACAAATAGGAAAATTGCAGAGAGCATTTACTTTGTTTTCTCTTAATATTTGTATGAAAATTATAAAGAAAGCATAGATTCTTTTTTAGATGTTTTAGAAATATCTTGAATTACTACTACTAAAAAGTGTGTGTTCTATAATAGATGTGTTGAGATGCATTTGAATCTACGGTTTTATTAAATAAGTCAAAATGCATTGATTTAAAAGATAAGTAAAGGAACATTTATAATTCATATTGCTTAGTTATTTATAACTATTAAATTACTTTATTACAAATTAGGATTATTTATAATGAATACATTAGAATTCTGCAAGAAATAACAAGGGTTCCAAATTCATTTTGATTCTGCTTCTAATCATTCAATTCTAATTTAATATAAATCTTGTACAAAAAACTTCATATCAGTAAACTAATCCATCAGAGGCCAAGTCCTGCTAATTAGAATGACGTTTTAAATGTTACAAAGAATTTCTGCGAGGCTTTTTTTTTTTTTCTTTTTTAAAAAAGTACCTCCCATTTTAAACAATTAAAAAAAAAAAAAGAATATTCATTAACAGCAGAAGGCAGTAATGCTTATTATTATTATTATTTTATTTATTTATTTTGCAAATAGCATTATAGCCAAGAAAGGAAAAACCCTCCAAAAATAGTTACTATTCTGGAATAATTCCCATAGTTTCCTATTTTATTGTTGAGTTGCTATGCAAAACAGCATTGGGTTTAAGATTTTCCAAATCAGAAACATTGGCCAATGCAGTAGTGGTATAGGAGAATGTTCAGAATTTTCAATTCTTTATTTAAGGCAGCATTTGCACTGTAGAAGCCGTTATTACATAGCTAAAAGTATTCCTTTTAACAGTCACTCTAGTTGTGATGTCCATTTTTTTGTGTTACAACAAAATAAGTGTATTTTGTTATAATAGAAGTATCAGTGAAATCATGATTCCTGTTCAGGACAGACATGAGCACATCATGAAATGCATGGTTCCATTGCTTTTTAAGAAAATTATTGTAACTGCAACTATTTTGATTGGCAAACACTTTTTTTGAGCCACTTAATATTGGCATGTTCATGTTCAGCTTCATGTCTTTCTCTTTGTCTTTCTGTACTGAGATTAACAGCTTGGAAATCCAATCAATAGAAATCTTTTCTGAGATTTTTTTTCAAGATTAGTATACTATTCATTGTATTCTCATACCCATATCTGTGCAAGTTTCAGTAATTATTCCTACATAATTGAATGCATATTGTTTATCTAGCATTTCTGTAGTCAGCAGTTTTACTTATCAAAAACCTTGCAACCAAAAACATACCTCAGGACTTTGGAATGAGAGGATTATGATAATCGTTTGTGTTCAATCAAAAAAAAAAAAAAAAGAATAAAAAGATGTGGTGTTCTTTTCTGGATGGGGAAGGGTTACAGATAAACCAATGTTTCCAACAAAAAGATAAAAAGCAGGTCCCAAAATCCTAGATTTCTTCCATTTTACGATTCAATGAGGGGAGGGGAGTTCTAACCCCTACCAATCGCTCTCCGATTTACCAGTGTTTGCAATAATTATTAAAACTCACCATTAGAGATATTACATCTGAATCTCAACAGACACTTGATTGCATTTTATAATTATGAATGCTTAATCATGCTATTCATTTATCATTGATGATATTTATTTCTCTGACAGGGATGAGGTTAGCTTTGATCTGAACTTTGTCTGAAAGTAAATTTCTGTTTTTGTTTTGTTTTTTCTCATTTAGTATGTGGATAAGAGAGGAAAAAAAAACTGCTCAAGGGAAATCATTTTCATTAATAAATTACAAATAATACTTTTACTGTTTTGAATCTATTTATTACCCATACATTAATTTTTAAAAATCGGAAACTGAAATATCCATGATCAGTAGTCCATCCAGATAAGAAAATCTAGGGTTTTTACTGGTAATAAAAAAATTTCTGATTTATTAGCAGAGTCAAATAAATTTTCTTTTAAAAACAAATAGATAGATTTTTAAATAATTGATGTTTAAAAAGTAATTCTGTTAGTAATAATACTAAATATAATATATAAACAGATTTTTTTCAAAATATATTTTTTTTTAGATTGTTTAAAGAAATTCACAAATTTAATTTTTTATTGGAAACTTGATATATTGTTTTACAAATACGATAATACACAATAAAAGAGGATACAATGCCACTGTAATGTTGGGATGTGTTGGTACCAATAGAGCCACCAAGTCATAATGTCATAGAACTATAGATCCACATAGCTCTTGAGTTTTAAAGGTATTACCTTTTTCAAGTTTAAAACATTGGATATTTGAAAAATATTGAATTTTGGCATACTCAAACTTGATCAGTGTCTATCTGTCTATTTATCTGTTATGTTTTTTGATAAGTCGTGATAACATTAAGCTTTCATAGATTCAATATCTTATTATATTGCCTTATCTAATTTTCCAAAAACATTCCAATAAATCAATATTTTAATCATTCCGGAGCACTGTAAGCAGAGATTTAAAAATAATAGAATAATATATTATTCTATTATTAAAATAACAATTTATAATTTGCAACTTATAAGTTGCAAAATACCAATGTTAAAATCACAATTTATAAATTGTGATTTTAACATTGGTATTTTTCATTCAGCCTATTTTGAGATTAAGTTACTAAAGGTAACATTTTTAAGGTAGTTGATCAGTGATCATGCTAATTGTTAGTGAACAGCTAATAAGGTAATCAAAGTTATAAAGTAAAAAAAAAAAGAAGACAAAGTTGATTTTTATAGTGAAATAAAATTTAAATTTTCTTCTTCTATTTCTTATGTGTAATTAAGAATGATCTTCTCTTCTCTTTATTGATATTAAGAGAAGGGAATGTAGAAGTATGCACTCACTCCTGAGTTTGGTGATTATTGGAAAACCAAAGATCCAATTGCATTTTATGATGCTGATGTTACTAAACAAAAACAGAGAAAGTCAGTGAATTTTTTTAAGTAGTAGATTTCTGGAAACTACTGTTATGCATAATACAGTTTTTCTTTTTTTTATTTACCTCACTACTTCGAATTTTCAGTAACTTTTCTGCTTAGGAAAGTTAAACTTAAAATGGATATATTAGCTTTTCTTGGTAATCAGTTTAGAATATTTTAAAATTCAGAATTTAGACTTTCTAATAAGTATAAAGAAGGATATAATATTGTTTCACAGCCTTTGGTAACAAGGAACATTCATATTCAGTTTTTTGACAACAAAATTAATATTTCATTTTTTGCAGATTATGGCAGCATGTATCAGCAGCTATCTGTAGGGGCGATCAAATAGCAGCAACAGAAGAAAAAACAATACTAGAAGAGGCACAGAGGCAGCAGGCCAAAGAACGCAAAGTGAAATGTGCTGAATGGTTGCCACATTTTTTTGAACAAGATCTAATTACTGGAGAATGGGTTTATAAACATGCCGAGTAAGTTCTAAATAACATTTGAGACAGAATATTATTGTTTAAAAAAATATTTAATTAAAGATTTGCAATTTTTATCTTTATTTTCCACTTCCTTTTTTAAAAAAATCTCCTACCAGTTTTCTAAATTACCACATCTTTAATATTCTCTCCACTCTTTAAATAAAAAAGAAACATTACAAGAAATTTCAAATGTGGATTGAGAGGCACCAGTAAATACTGTAAGTGGGAATCTGCTTAGACATTTTACTGTTGTTTGTTACACACCTAATTGCAGACATCAATGTAATTGCTATACAGTAGTTCCAGGTGGAATATGTGCTATTCTGAGCCAATTATATAACACTTAATCTCACTGCAGATCTTTGTAATACAGTTCCTCTAAGAATGCAGAAATTTACATTTCAGTTTCGCCGTGCCGGCATGGCCGAGCGGTCTCGACGGCGGTCTGCTGTTGCGGCCAGTAAGCCGGTACCCGGATTCGAATCCCGGTCGTGGCATGGATGTTTCTTTCTTCTTCTGTTTCTCCTTCTGTCCGTTCCTGCGGGTATCACTTGATGCTGCCTCCCTTGGCGTACCCTGGGCAGTGATTCATCGGTTAAAGGCATCATATCTCTCCCCTTGTTGTTGCCCTAAAGAAAGACGATCAGTTTACGAGCCCGGGCATTTGTAAAAAAAAAAAAAAATTCAGTTTCTTACTGTTGGAGAATGTTGTTTAGAGTTGCACTACAAAGAGAGATCCTAATTTGAGAGCTAAATCCAGTAAGTTAGAATAGAAGAGGGGTGATGCCAGTTTACATAATTTTTTTGCAAAAATTGCCCAATCTGAAATACAAAATCACATGCAAAAGCATCACAAGGAATTCAATCATCATCTGAAAGAAACTTGAACTTGAGATAACTTTTTTCCATTGCTTGAAAGACCACTGCTAAGAAAATAAATGAATAAATGCTGCATGCTCGATATACTCTGAGGAAAGGAGAAATGGTATCATTATTGACAGACTTGGAAATTTGCCAAAAATTCTTAAAAAAAAACAAAAAAAAACCACCTGATACTTGTGAATTGATACCTTAAAGAAAAGCTATTGTAAAACTTTTGGTTAGTTGTTGTTTATGTATGAATACTGCTTCTTGACTGCCTTAAATTTGAATGTGACTCTGGAAAATCAATAAAATCCATTAAACTTGGATGACACCCACAGAAATTTCTTTGAAAAGATTTGAACATTGTTTCCATTTTTATAGTTAATAGTATTAAGAGTTAATTTTCTGTTGGATCTAGCAGTGAGGAGTTTAGTAGTGAGTACAGTAAAACCTCTCAAATCCGTCCTAATGTGGCGCCCAGTGGGCCGGATTACAGAAAAGCCAGACTACCGAGAGTATTCTTAAAATAACTCAATAGCTCAATTTTTGTGAAGACATAATGCCAGGTTTAATTAATTTAACCCCATTTTCATAATTTTGCACTCAAATGTTTATTAAAAACAATACAAATGTGCTTTTTCCGACACCAAGCTCTAGTGATATTTGTTTTGCAGATTCCCCTGCATCCAATCTCCTTAACGCATTAAGCTTCTGTTCCATAGAGACAAAGTTTTTCTTTCTTTTTTCTCTCATAATGAATATGCGCCGTTAGGGAAATAAAATAGGGAAACGAATTTCGTTATTAAAAAAAAAAAAATTTACTCAGGACCAGGCCGGATTACTGTGGGGACGAATTACCGAGGGCCGGATTTGAGAGGTTTTACTGTAATTACATTGCTGCTATTGTAACTGCAGTTATTATTTAAAAATATCAACAAAAAAGAAGTAATTTAAAATAAATTGGAAGTAATGGATAACAAGAACAGTAATTTATGCTTTGCTTTGTAAATAAGTTAAAATTATTATTGAAAATATGGTTTATCAGAAATTGAAGTATTTGTTGTTTGGATTGATCAGAATTGTAAAAGGAAGATAAAAGAATGAGGATGGTATTAAGATACTTTGATACCAGTTGTCAAAAGAGGCATGGTTAAGTCTCTTAGGATACATAATAAGTTAACTAAGCTACACTAGATAATTTTTTTTTTTTAATTTACATTTTTTAAAATTTTTTAATGTACATTTTTTCATTCTAAGGTTATTTTTGTTAATTTGAATTCAGGATAGCTGTTTCAAGCTTATTAGCTCTCAACAGCTAGACTTACCTCCTGTAAGCTCAAATGTAGGTCTAAATAAATAAATATCAAGTAATAAACTGGCTCAACACATTACAGAACGGTTAAAAATGGAAAATTAACATGATTAAAATTAAATTACTATTGTAGTGCATATTGAAAGCCTCTTAATGGACATTAAGCCTTTTAAGTATCTCGCCCATATCATTAGAATAGGAAGCATACAAGGTAAGGCTCCTGCAATCTCCAGTTGACTGGGTTGAGATCAGATTCACCTTATTCCAGGTATGAAATCTGGTACCCATTGGATAGAGGGTTGGGTGAACCTTGGGCCCTATCTGGAAGAAAAATCCCTTACCTCTGCTGGAGACTGAACTGACTTCTCTGCACTTGAGCTCACTATCCCCTCTATGTTTATTTAATTAAGAAATGTTATTTGAAATTGATATAGTGGGAGTACCCATAATCAGAAAAGGCAAATTTTTAAGTTTTTTTTGTTGCTGATACACTCTTAAGCTTTGAGTCTGTAATCCCTCATAAATATATGGAGTGCTCAGAAGCCAATCAGTGTAAGTCAATAAACCAAAAAAATGAAATAGGTTTTTTAAAATTACGTACCAAAAAATAATAACGTTTGTAAATTTGAAGAATGAATTTTTCATTGAAAGATAACATAACTATACACTTGGAGGAGTGATTTGGGCACTTTGTCAACCGAAAGTATAAACATTAGACTATGACTTACAGAAAAAATTTCAATTTAAAAAAAAAAAATGACTTACACTGATTGGCTTCTGAGCACTCCATATATCATTTAAGTAGCTTGATTATTAATCCAAAGTGTTCTGTTTGGTCTGATTCTATGAGAATCTTCATGCAGTAGTGCTAAGAAATGAACATTAGATAACAAATGCATGATGTTTTCAAAAACAAAAGAAAGCATGAGGACAAATGACATTTAAAGTATTATAGGTATAAATTGGCATTGGTGAAGTCTTAATTTATTTCTGTAGGTTCAGAGTTTATTAATATTGTTATTATCTAATTTTTTTTAATTAGTTTACGGCCTTGGGATCCTCGCAATGACGTACTACAGTACGAGTGTGATTTTGTTATTCGAACCAAAACGCGACATCGTACTCCTATCATCCGTACAAGCAGCATTGTTAGTGTTGATGATCAAGTAAGCATTTTCATTTGTACTTTAATTTTCAGATTTTTATATTATATAACAAAGAATGTTTAAAAAGTTTTTAAAATTGCTGTGGTTAACCATTGAGTGATTGGTATTCTTTCATGCATAAAACCTAAAAATTAACTAAAAAAAATATAGAAATTTTGTATGTTCTTCACAACTTGTTTGAATTTAAGCTGAAAACAAAACTGAATTTTTCATTACTACTTCTTCCCAAAGACAGTTCAAACATGTTACAAAGATACCAGAGATCAACTCTTATCAACCTACTGTAAAATTTACAAATGACAAGTAAGTTAGAAAGAAAAATACTAAGTGTATTGTTAAGAGAGCTCTAGCCACTGCTTTGGCATTTTTAATAATGCATCAAAGAGCAGATATTTAGGAGACAGGTAAAGTTATTTAACTGAATAAACTAACAATAAACCTTAAAATTAGCTTCATTGGGAGCTTAGGATGATTGATAAATAAACGATGATTGATAAATAAACACTTTTACATGAATTAAGTTCAAAGTGATTTCTTGATTGATTTTGGAGAAGAAGCGATTTAATTATTAGATCATTTCAGTTAACCTAATTATTTCTTCATGCATATACATTCTGTTGCAAAAAAAAAAAAAAAAAATGATGACCCGTAAAATATAGAGAGCTGTGAAACTTGGTGTAAAAATGCCTTTTGGCTAAATATGCAAATGATTAAAATTTCATCGCTAATAAATATACACCAGGTATTTCCAGAGCTCATGAAAAGGGTGAATTCAGAGGCCCATATAAGGTGGACATATAATCTGACTGGTTTTGTTGTTTCATTATGTTAAGAAGTGGTCTGTAAAAATGTCTCTATGATGCACCCATTGGCAGTGCCACCCGTTGATTGAGTTTGAGAGAGATTACATCCAGTGGCGTACCAACGCCTTTGGGGGCCCGGGGCGGGAGTTGTTGTGGATGGGGGCCCCCCCTAGTCTGACTTTTACAACCAAAAAAAAAGGTCCTCTTGTCTGGATGGGGGCCCCCCTAGTCTGACTTTTACAGCCAAAAAAAAAAGGTCCTCTTGTCTGGATGGGGGCCCCCCTAGTCTGACTTTTACAGCCAAAAAAAAAAAAAAAAAGGTCCTCTTGTCTGGATGGGGGCCCCCCTAGTCTGACTTTTACAACCAAAAAAAAAAAAAAGGTCCTCTTGTCTAAATGGGGGCCCTCTCCAAGGTGGGGGCCCGGGGCGGACCCCCCCCCCCCCCCCCCCCCCCCCCC
>JAFIDM010009631.1:113824008-113837733 GCA_023159025.1 Thereuonema tuberculata
TATTTCTGGTGTCGTGGAAGATGCTTAATAATATACTTTACAGTAGAAAAGGTCTGAAGAAGAAATATGGGATGTTTATTTACATTGTTTCTTATAGGATTTAATTTTGTTCTTTCAAAATAAAATAAATCAAGTTGTTGTTTTTTTTCCTTGCTGTAATTTAAAGTGCAGCAGATTACAAATGTAAAACATGTCTAATGCCATATAATCAATCACAGATTGTACATTCTTTTTGAGCTGAGAGATTAAGTAAGCAATGTGAAGATAATGAGTCTTAGTCTGTAATGCTCAAAATAAATATTAAGAAATGTTTGGGAGAATTTGTTTTGCTGTGTTAGCAATTGACTGTCCTGTTGAATCCATGGATTTTTCGGTTTTAAGATTTTGTGGTTCAATAGAACTGTCTCATGCTGCTATAAATACTATTGCTGTATCCTGCAATGCACTTTGTTCAGTCAAAACATTGCTAGTGGTCAAATAAAAAAAAAAACTAAACCAAGATCTGAAATACACATCTTAATATAACTTAATGATGTGTATTGGTTATTTTATGACTTTGTTAGGTTGCTGAAATACAAAAAAAAATCATGCATTTTATTTGTTTATGTACTCTAACTTCATGGCAGCCTGACAAGAAACCAAATCTGATGGATCTTTGTACATACACAACAGTAATAACCTTTTGACTTCTATGCCCTGCCAAATTATGCAGTAGTTCAGCAAACTTCAATAAAAGATGGAAGCAATTGACTATTTATTTATTTTCATGATATGCTGAACTTTTAGAAGAGATGTGGAAGTCATTCTGTCAAATGTAAGACTCATATAATCTTATCATTGGTTGACAGTTCTCTTCCTTCCTGAATGTCCACCAAATGGTACCATCACTTTAAAGTTTCAGACAATTTTTTCATTATCATTAATAGAGCTTTTTTTTTTTTTTTTTTTTGTGGACTTTAGATGATTCTAAAACAGTTTTCTGTGTCACAGGGTCTTCTTTTTTCTAAGTTTCTTTGAACAAATCAAGTGCTTTACAATACAAATCTCAGTTTTTGAGTGTAATACATAGTTCTTATTTAAATTGAAATAGCTAATTTATCACAATATCTTCAATCACAATATCTTTTTACATCCTTGTAAATATTAGCTTTTTTCATCCATGGTATCATTTGATGATGAAAATTTTCATTGAAGTGAGAAATCACAAGATATCATCTGCTTGGGTGTTATGAAGAGCAGCAGACAGATGTTTCATGCGTAGTACAGCTGTTTAAATAGAAAACAGTTGACCTTTTAAACTGACAGAAAATTCTACTGTTTTATGTTGTTACTTCATAGTCTCAAGATGGTTTTGTGAAAGTGAGATAAACAAACAGTAAAACTAGAAATCCACTGAATAAGACTCAATGATAAAACTAAAAAAAAGGAAGCTTAAGAATGAAGTTATGAAGCTCTATAGTCTGGAGCCAAACGATTGAATAATCAGGTTAAAATCAAAGAACATAGTGGTGGTAAATCAGCTCTTGGTCTATTGAATGTTATCCAATAAATATATTAAATCTGCTCTGGCAACATTGAAGACAGTATGGCCATTTGGTGCTTAGCCTATGTAGATGTGGATGGCCTGATGAATCCAATGTAGAATGTGAACTGAGCAAAAAAAAAAGGGGGACCGCCATCTTTTTTCTGAAGAAAGGCTGTACCATCAATGTATATATGGACAGATCAAAATAAGACATAGAAGAGTTCTGGAAAAATATACTTTGCTTTAATGTTAGTTAACATCTTCATGCAAAGAGAAAGGCACTTGCAGTTTTGCAGCACTGGGCAGTCTTCAAGAATGAAGTGATTGTTCCAGAAAGGATTGAAGAGATAGACAAGGTTTGAGAAACTTAAAACTATTGTAGAAGATGGAAAAAAATAGAAGGAAAAGTCACATTCTGCACACAGTTGGTAGTGTGATAGTGTTGAGCAGAACGGAAGGAATAAATACCAATCATTGATAAACAAAGAAAAACATCAGATTTATTATATCAACAAAGTAAAAAGACAGAATGCAGATCAGCCAGTTTGGCTAAGTTTGTCTTGTAAGTAGCTTGGATGAAAAAAAAATGACAGAATTTGCCACTGCATAGGAAAGTTATCTGTCAAACATGAAAGTGGATGCCATCCAAGTCTATGGTGAAGGCAGTGTAAGTAGGAGATAGAGAACCATCATGTGGTCAATTTAAGAATATGACTGAAGAAAATCCTTAAGAGGTCAAACAGGTACAGGCACTGACTAGAAGATCATGTGGAACTGACAGCTTGACTGGAGTTTAGGTAACAAGGAGAAGATATAACAGGATATCCATTTCCAGTCCAGGGAGAAGGTGTAATGTTTGAAAGCAAATTTCATGATCACATAAAAACTTAAATGAGCTGTCATTAAGTGTTTTCTTCTTATCTCCAACAATAATGAAGTCTCATAATTTGGTAAAACAGAGTGCATTTTCTAAAACTAAAACCTTTTACCATTCAATATCAAAAGCATCTTGCATTTACACGATGTTCCTTATAAAACCTACATTAAGTGCTCAATTTTTACAGAGCTGAGAAGTGGACAAACTGTATCTGCAAAGTGCAAATGCTGTTTGTCGGGGATAAATCTAGAAACTTTAAGGCACTGCCCAAAAATGCTTCAAATTTCAGTTTAACAAGTTTGTCAGATGTTATTATCTCTCTCACCAAATGATTTGAATAATAGAATAAATAGGTGCAATTTCTTTCCTTCCCTCTCTTTCACAACTGACTAAACCATATCAATGAAGCCAGTGGAAATATCTGGGAAATTTTAAAAGTCTTCCATTCAAATAGAAGACACTATTTGAATTATAATGCTATTGTAACAGAAACAAACAAGCATAAGTCACACCCTATTATTAATATTTTTCCAGGCTCAGCTCAGGTTGGGCATGACTATTAACAAAAGGAGGAAGGGGGAGCATTTTAAACAAAGAGGTAAACTAATTCTAAATAGGAAAGACAAACAGCAGAGCTTTGAAAGAGATGTATGCTCTGCCTGATAAAGAAGATCAATAGCAAGATGGTATGGCTGTAAGCGACTTTCACATTATATAAACTGTGATATATGTGAAAGTTTGAATTTCATACATTTTTTTAAACCATAGAATATAATAAAATATAGATTTCAGAAGAAAGTGATAAAGTGAAAAATTATTGTTAAAATATTGTTTTAAGAATTATTCAAGAATAATTGCTATATTATTAGTATAAGAATCTGAAGAAAAAAAGAACTTGGAGAAACATTTAAAACATTTCCATTTTAAATTATATGATTAGAACTTGATATTTCTGCTTTTATTTCAGAAATGTTCAAACGTTTATATCTATTTTGTTACTTGTGTTTCAGATTATAATACTCTCCATAATTCTCCAGATATTCTGTTTATCTTGCTGTAAAAAATTTCTACAGATATTTAAGGTTTCAGATTTTAGTTGTTACTAAAGCAATGTTTAGGTCTTTCGAATGTTGTCTCTTCTCTTCTTACAAGGGAGGTACCCAAGGTCAAATATGAATTTCAAGATGAAACTTGGCAGAAATATATACTGCCTGCTCAATTTAAAGTGGACACCTATGATATAGAACAGACGCTTTATTTACAGCGTGTCTAATAGCGAGTACTGTGGCCTTTTGCCCTAAGCACAGCATCTACATGCTGTGGCATGCTCTCCACCAGTTCTGATAGCAAGCAACCGGTATTTTTGCTCACTCCTCCTTCAAAGCCTGCACAAGTTGGATGCGTGTTTGCCGTTGCGTCATGTGCTCACGAATCCGGCACTCCATTCATCCCATAGATGTTCAGTAGGATTGAGGTCCAGACTGTGTGGGCCATGAAGCTCCTGAACATTATTCTCCAGAAAGCAGGCGCTGACAACTTTATGGCACGGTGCATTGTCGTGCTGGAACACAAATGGCCCCTCACCGAACTGTGACCACAAGATAAAAAGCATGGAATTGTCTAGAACATCCAGATACTGTGTGGATGCCATATTCCCCTCGATCACAACCAACAGACCATGTCCAAACCAGGAGAAACACGACCACATCATCACACCACCACCGCCAAACTTCACTGTTGGGATGACACACTCAGGTAGCAGCCGCTCCCCTGGCAAACGCCACACCCAGGTGCTCCCATCCGATCGATAGAGTGTGAAGCGTGATTCGTTGTGCCACATAATGCTCTTCCAGCAGTCCATTGACCAAGACCGGAGCTCTTTACACTAGGCCACACGATGCTGGGCATTTACAGGGGTGATGTTAGGCTTGTGGGCAGCAGCCCGACCGGTGTACCCTAAGGCATGGATCTCCCGATGAATCGTCATGGTACTGACAGTTGTTCCTGTTGCCTGCTGGAAGTCCTGTCGCCGTTGTTCCACTGGAACAGCCCTGTTCTGCCGCACCAACTGCTTCAGGGCCCTCCGGTTTCTTTATTGGTCAGCATGTGGGCTCGGCCACCTCCATGACATCGTGTTTCCACTCCTTCACGTTTCCACTTCGTGATAATAGCACCCACGGTCGACTTTGGCAGGTTCAGTGTCGCTCCTATGGCTCGCACACTCTGGCCACTAATGTGGCAGCCTATGACTACTACACGTTGAAAATCGCTCAGCTGCTTTGATGGTGGCATTTTACCTCAGCATGTGGTTAGACACCAAATGAATCCAACTACACATGATCGTGTTGTTTTATAATGAATATATTCAAATTATTGCCCGAATTTGCATGGGTTGTTCCACTATGGCAGGTATCCACTTTCAATTGAGCAGTCAGTGTATATTTGACCCAAAAACGTACAATCCCAAAGCTATTCATTTGCATGGCTTGTTTTTCTCGGGTAAATTGATTATCTATTGACCAGTGGTCAATATCCATTGTTTTTAGTGGTTAGCATAGTAAAACTTATCTTTTTTCTTAAATTCTCCATTATAATAAGTTTTAAAGAATTCTTATGACTAAATATTTTATTATTAAGTTAAAATCATACATGTACAACTAAAAATTAAAACCAAATTAGAACAAGAGAAGCAATGAAAATGGTTGGACAAGTGGATAACAGTTAAAAAATCAAATTAATTATTATTTTTTGGATATTAGTTGATAAATATTAGGCACATCAATCTCAAACTTTAGATTGTAGGCATAAGGGGAGAAAAAAGTTTCTAGTTCATTTTGTCACCACCAGGGGGCATGTGGCACTACTGTCCACTATGCAGTATCTTCTGGTTTTCGTTGGTCATTCAAATTCGGAATTGTGAACAGAAAGGTTGGTCACACAAGATGTTCAATGTGTCCTCCATCTTCAGAGACCATTTGCATTCGATGCATACCTGCTCTATAACATGTAGGAGCAATATTATTCATCTTGCAGTCGCCCACATTCACGTCTTTTGGCGTTTTTCAAGTCCTGTACCTTGTGCACTCTACCTCGATAAACCCTATCCTTGAGATAACCCGAGAGCCAAAAGCCACAAGGATTGATGTCAGGGGATCGTGTGGGCCATGCATAAGGATAATGGTTGTTAATTATACAATCATTAGGGATGCACCCTGCAATTGCATTCCTAGCAACACATGATGTGTGATGGCTCTACCATCTTGCATGAAGACTACTGTGTTTAGGGCACCATGCTGCTGCAGGAATGGAAACACTTGGTTTCGCAATAAAGATGCATAGCAAACCCCTATAACGGTGCAGATTTGTAGACCGACTGCACGTTCCAGTTCGAAGAAATATGGACCAGCAAAGAGCATAGCAGTGAAACCACACCACACTGTTACTTTTGGTGAACGTAATGGTTCCAGGTGTTCCACCGGCAGTTCTGATTCCCAGATGCGGCAGTTGTGCTTATTAACACCACCGTTCAGGTTGAAATGTACTTCATTGGACCACAGAATATTCTAAGGCCACTGATCGTCGAGGAACAACGTTCAAGAAATTCCAGTGCAAACGTTTGACACTATGGGTAAAAGTTGCTTGTGCTGCAGATCTTGTAGGGATAAAGATCAAGAACCTTTCAAATAACTGCATGTACTGTAACTGTTGAGATGGCTCTACCACTGCCAGCGGCTTGATCCATTAAGACTATCACAACTTCATCAACAGTTTCTACTAATATTTGTCTTCAGCCTCTGCCCGATGCTACTGTCAACTTTTTTCTTGTCTCAAATTTGCGAACCATTCATCGTAAATTTGTTATTGATAGTGGTTCTCGACTCCTTCTGATGCCTTTATTTACCTGCATTCACGTAATGCCCTAGTGGTATTTGAATGCAACTGATAATAAAGCTTCATGAGTAAAGCACAGTCAATAAGTATCAATGGCATTGCTTTGCTCTTGTTGAAGACTAGTTCATGAGTCATCCTGTGCTAGCCTTTTCAAGGAGAACTCCATTTACTTAGCCGACAGCAGCGCCACATGCCCCCTGGTTGTGACTATGTGAACTAGAAACTGTTTTTCTCATGATTGCACTCCCTATGACCCTACATAAGCATACAATCCAAAGTTTGAGATCGATGCATCTAATATTTATCAACTGATGGTGCTTCAAACACTTCACTTTATTTCTTGGACACCTGGTAGAATAATTAAATCATTATAATGGAAAAAAGCAACTGTATAAATATTCTAGTTCAGCATTTCTCAACGGGTTGAGAAAGGACTGATAAAAAGGTGTGCCACAAAAGGACTGTTATGGAAAATTGACAGACAATGGGCAAATACCATTATGATATCTTTGGATTGTTAAAAGTATTCGAGAGTAATTTGTTAGTTTTTTTTTTCGCCTGTTTAAAAAGTGCAAAAGCAATGGCCTTATTTGTCTATCTTGCTGTCTGCATGAAATAGTTGGACTGCTACTGGACTGATTATTTATGAAATTTGGCACAGAGCAAAATCGGTGAAATTTAATGTCTAATTCCAAATTTCACGATTGGCTGAAAATTAAGAGCCTTTTTGTCTGTTTGTAGGTGGACATGAAACAATTTGAGAACTATTATTGTAATAATATAACATTAACAAACTTTTTCCAACAGAACAAGACATGTCCCCATCTAATGACATTTTTTTTTTTTTTTCTATTTCACTTCAGCATACAGATTGTAAACATCCCTAATAAATGCTATGGATTATCCCGCATATAATTCTTGCTTATTTTACTATATGAGTAAAAAGCAGTTTATGCACTGCTATTCTAAAGTTTGAAAGAAACTTCAAAAAAAGTTGTTAATTAGTTTGCGTTTCATTTCAAAATGCAATACTTTGTTGATAATATATGTACGTAATTTAGTAGACCTATGTCACATAAAATTGAATGTGACCTAAAATTAGAGAATCTGAACATGTATTACTAGCTGAAAAAGAGTGAGAAGCATTATTCTAATTTATTAATAAATCAATTGAGTCTCGTATTGTATTTTAGAGATTTGGCCTCATTGATAAGCACAAATTATTCTATTAACATTACGAAGTGTCTGAATGCTATTTAAATTTTCACTTGAACATAAATAGTTGCTTTTAAGATATTTTTAATTTCAGTTGGAAATACCAGCTAAAAATAACATTATAATTGTAAGTTATAGAATTGTTTCCTGCTTAATATTAAAAATTATTTGGCTGAATTCACAGCCAGTCTCACAGATTAGCAATGGACAATTATTTAGGATAGGAATCTGCAAAGGGATCATGGAAGTACTTATCACCATCACTTTGATACCAAAAGAGACAATTATGTCTAAGCATCAGCCATAAATCAGACCTTGCAAGCGAGTAAATAGGAAGTTCAAAGCATACCATAGTCCAATCCCTAAAAGGACAATTTCCTCCAAACCAGAGATCGAAATATAGCAGATCAAAACAGATATGATAGATACATGAAGCAGTGAAATCAAGGGAATTAGAAAACTACAAATATATTATTACAAGACTAGGTGTAAATCTAAGAGTTCTTGAAATAAAAACCATCAAAATAATAGTGAAGGTAGTGAAATGTCATTCCTGTCCACCAACTACAATGAGCAATAGTATGCCCTTCAGTCGGGCCTTCATGGAATCGCCCAGCATGCCCTTAGACTAAAAAGTCTTAACCAATCAACCAGGATAAGTAGAAGATCACAAATCAGAAAAATAGATGAGGAAAGAAAAATTTGTTTGCAAGCTGCATAGATGTACTGAAAGAATTTATCATTCTTCCCAAGATTCATGGGAACTCGGTTATAAAAGGGAAAATTATATATACACTATATATATTTTTTTTTTGAAACCTCAGTTATAAAAAAGAATCTTGTGAAAATTATCTTCTATTATGGAATTATTAGCATAATTTAACAAGCTAATATGGAAGTATTAAAACAATCAAAAGTTTTTTTTTAATTATAAATCCTGTAAAATGTGTAAAAAAAAAAATGATAAGTGAAAAGAAAACAAATATCTGAATGGAAAAGTAAAGACATAAAATTAGATTCACAGAAATGGAAATCAGAAGATCAAATTGAATCAATATTGACTAAAGGAGGCTTAAAACTTTCTTGGATTAAAGAATTCTTCTCGGGTTTCCAGCCAAGTAAGAATTTAGGAGTGGTCCAACTTTATTGACTTCTAAGCAATATTGACTAAATTGGATAGTAATGCAAAAGAACAAATGACTTAAAAAGTTCCAAAGTGATTGCAGTAACTTATTTGAGATAAGTTATTGCAATTATATATATACGTGAACTGGTATACAAATTTGAAAATTAATAATAGATATGAACCTCCATACTTTGTCTACAAGACTGATTTTGGTGAACCTTCTTTCGAAATATTGTCAGACGACTTTCGAAATATTGTCAGACGACATCTTGTTCAAGCGGTGCTTTCATTACAGTGATCAAAAACGCAAATATTGAACTAGTCTTTGTTGTTCAATTTTTAAAGGCCTTTCAACTTTATTTCAGACATGGTCAGCAGAAAATAATCTGGTGCTCTGGAAGACCATGAGAGGATGTTGGTTGGCAGTGTGTGGCTGTACATTATCTTGTTGAACATTGCACTTCCGTATTCTTTAAAAATGAGATGACCATTTAAGACATGTTCAATATAATAGAGACTTGTCATACTACGCTTGATAAACATGAGGGCAGTTTACACAATCACAATAGTCCCTAAATCATTGTATCAGGCATCTGCAAAGAGGTTGTCCCAAAATCGACGATTTTGGCCCCTCTCAGATTTCGCTGAAAATTGGTATGCAGACTCCGTAAGGGGTGTATGGTCTACAGTAGCACTTACAAGTGTGCCCGACTTCCGGTTAGACCGGAAATGCGTGAAGTTTGCTGTTCATTTCTATGTTGAAATATCAAAATGAAACCTATGCCCCACTCGGATTTCGCTGAAAATTGGTATGCAGACACCGAAGTGGGTGTATGGTCTACAGTAGCAATTAGAAGTGTGCCCGACTTCCGGTTAGACCGGAAATGAGTGAAGTTTGGTGTTCATTTCTATGTTGAAATATCAAAATGAAACCTATGCCAATCTATAGAGTTCGTTGTGGTAAGTAAAATGATATGTCATATGTCTACCTGGCACTTCCGGTAAAAGGGATATTTAAGTATATTCTCATGAGTTTCATGACTTTTCTCGAAAATTCTAGTCTATTCAAGAAAGTTCTAGAAAAATCTCGTCAGATTCAGAGGCATTTAGGCTCTCTGTCTCGATTATTCTAGACAATTCTAGAAGTTTCCAGAAAATGTTAGTAAAAATTCTAGAATTTTCAAGAGCATTCTCGAATTTTCTACTTTGACATAGAATGAGGCCGGGAACTGTCATGAACAGTTTACCACACTTTTCCATAGATTTCTAGAAATACCTCAAGAGGTAAGCCTCTAATATAAACCCTGTGGCTTACCTCTTGCACGAGCACAGTCAGTTACGATTTCAACCTTGAGCAGGTCAGTACCACTTTTAACTTGAGCGAAAATGATGGAGATGGCTGGCACAAATCCCTCCATCTTTATATAAACATCGGCATTCAAGAATGATATTCATTGTTTTTTTCTATTATTTAAACCAGTGATTTAGATTAAATAATCTTCCAAAATGGCACAGCAATATTGCTGTGAATGTTCCACGGAAACGTGTGACTTTAAGCCACCGAACATTTTCAAGTGCAAACGAGAGTCATCACATATGTTAGTTCCAATAAAAGCCCGGAAAGAAGCTCTCACGTCTTTGAAAATCTATATTCCAGCTAAAGCACGATGCTGCAACCGTTAAACCAATCGAGGAAACGATCTTTTTCATCGTGAATGGTTCGATCGTCTTTCATCAAATCGTGTTATCGAGCAAGAAACCATTGCTATGTCAGGACAAAACATAGCTGAATTGGTTGAAGAGTTGTTAGAAGAAGCCGTAGAAGCTGAAGAGCCGGGCGAAATCTTTGATGATATGGCATCTTCCTGCAATTCCGGTAGGAAACGACAATGATTCACTGGACGTTAATGTAACTGCTGCCGCACAAGAACCAGAAGGTTTCTCTCCTGGAGAAGATGCTTAAACGGCATTGTATATACAATACTTCAATCAAGATATATTCGAAAATCATAATAAAATCACGATACACCAATACTCTTAGGTTTCTGCCTTTTTCTTTCAGCAAACTTAGTTTTACCAATTACGATTAATTTAGAGTATAATGGTCAAACCGGAAGTGCCAGGTAGACATATGACATATCATGTTACTCACCCCAACGAACTCTATCGATTGGCATAGGTTTCATTTTGATATTTCAACATAGAAATGAACAGCAAACCACACCCATTTCCGGTCTAACCGGAAGTCGAGCACACTTCTAATTGCTACTGTAGACCATACACCCCCTACGGAGTCTGCATACCAATTTTCAGCGAAATCCGAGTGGGGCATAGGTTTCATTTTGATATTTCAACATAGAAATGAACAGCAAACTTCACGCATTTCCGGTCTAACCGGAAGTCAGGAACACTTGTAATTGCTACTCTAGACCATACACCCCTCACGGAGTCTGCATACTAATTTTCAGCAAAATCCGAGTGGGGCCAAAATCGTCGATTTTGGGACAACCTCTTTACTGCATTCTTATTCATTGTGCTTTATTATCCTTCTTCCAAATGACTATTGTGAGAAGCAAACAATTCTATGGGATTCAAGTTTGCAGCCCCAGTCCAGCAAACAATTTTGAACTGTAAAAGAAGTTAGTTGAGTATGTAGAGAAATGCTTGTTAAAAAAAGCATGATGTTATAGAGAACATACATACATTATGTGGTGGTGCTATCATTCTCTATAACATCTTGCTTTTTTATTTAACCTTTTGATCCCTACAGTGTTTAAAAAGGAACTCCAGTGATTAAAGGTCTTTTGCCTATATTTTATGCTCTTAAGGACTATAACTAGAGGGCATCACTGTTTACATTACTAGCAACTAAGAGTTAAAATCCGTTTGCTCTTTCCTTGATGTTCCAGTTTCCATTTCCATGAGTTTGCATTAGAAAAATCTTAACTCCTCTTGCCTAATAAATAAAAAGGAACAAAACAAAAGATAACATTAAAAGATTTATAGAATGGTATAGGCCACAATCACTTCAGAAATTCTTAATAAAAAAAAAGTCGAAAATTAGTATTTTTTATTTATTAATTATTATTTTTTAATGTAACTAAATTTGGTAACAACTACTAGAAAAACGAATGCAAAAACATATACTGCATGGATTCTGTTTAGCATATCTTCTCCCTTACAAAATAGAGAGAATCCTTTGCATTGGGGTTATCAAAATGATATACATAGATATTAATCCAACTGTTTTACAGGAAGCTGTGAAAATAAATAAAATAACAGTTCAGTGGTACAGGCACTAGACTAAGGGCTAGAGGAGCCTGGTTCAGTTCCTGGCAGAGGCGAATTATTTCTCCTCCAAACAGGTCCTAGGCTTCACTCAGCCCTATGTAAAATGGGGATGGGACTTCCTTCTCGGGGTTAAAGGTGAGGGGAGGGGCGTTGGACTGATTACTCGACCCTAACTTCATCCCAGTGCCTGTGCAAATCGTTGGGGCCAACACAGCCCTGAAGAGCCTACATGCGCTATAAAGTAGGATCCTTGAACTTTTTAACTTAAGTTATAAAATATAATGGCTGTATCATGACATATGAAGTTTAAAAAACAACAACGAATATCTCAGATGCTTCTTTTATTGCAGTTCTTTACGTTGATAATCTATTAAGGTCATCTTATCAATAATATGGCATTCTGTAGTGTGACTTAACTGCATAATCCTGCATTCTGAGATTACTAATATATTTTTTCAAGTTTGTCTGCCCTGTTGTTTCTCAATATATTTGAAACTCTTTAAGATAATAGTTCTTATTTATTAAGATCGATCCGTTGTTTTAAGGCCTGGGTTATGGTCTGACATTGGTGGAGAAAAGGAAAAATTTCGTTTTTTGTTTTTCTGTAAGTTTGTCACGAACTTCCTGAATAGCATTTTACAAGATATAATTACCCTATGTGGTAATTTCACTTTTAAACATTAAGTATGATGTACCATTGTTGAACAAATTGTAGAATATTTGGACGCTCATTCCAGCTGAGAGGTAATCCGCTTCGCTGTACACAGTTATCCATTTTCCAGGTAAGAAATTGCAAATATTGTTAAGTACCTTTTGATGTAATTGTAAGGTGACCATTTTTTCTAAAATGAAAAGGAGGACGCAAATAATTTGAAGAAAAAAAAAAAAAAAAAACACGCAACCTATCTATTCAACCAAAAAAAAAATAAATAAATAAAATTGTAAGCGTATCTGTTCAACCAAAAAAAAAGGTTTTAAACTTCACATATCAAAAAGGAGGACATTTAGGAGGACACTTCTCAAGGGAGGACAGAGCTTCAAAAAGGAGGACGGTTGGTCACCTTTGGGATTTTTAGCATTGATTTCATCCTACTAATGAGAACATGCCAAAATAAATGTTTTTTTGTTTTTAGAGATTTAGGTGCGTTTTGTTTTTTGAAGGTTTATACATGGATATTTATTTCTTTCGTTTTGATTGCATTTTAAATCCACTGAAGATAAAATATGATTACATCATGGAATACGAGAAAACACATGTTTGGAGAAAATGTATTTCTTGTGAGAATCTCTTTAGTGGACCGGATTCAATCTCAATCCTTTTATTTCAGAATTGATTCGTTTCTCTACCGTACTAGAACATTTAATTTAATTTAGTCTTTAGCCGAGTTTTATTGTCAGTTTTTAATAAAAATATTCGTGGATTCGAATTACAGTCCATAGTTAAGACTAAAACCCATTAGTAGTAGACTATAATTCGGCTGATAAGAAAATACATAGCAAATTCATCTTTTAAATGTAGCTCCAAATTCTTATGAAATAGTTTCAACCAAGTATTTAATTGATAAAATAAAATAAAAAAAAAAAATCGTTTGTTATATTGAAACAAAATATTTTAGTAAAAAGATCATTTGAAGAAATATGATGTCTACAAAACCCTCCTTTCTTACTAAAAAAAGAAAGAAAGAAAATAAAAAGAACATGTGATGTTCTAGACCAGCGGTCGGCAACCCGCAAGCGACCCATGAAGCGTTTTTGTGCGGCCCGTGGGGCGTGTTGAAAGATTTTTTTTTTTTTTTTTTT
>JAFIDM010009631.1:113846738-113859295 GCA_023159025.1 Thereuonema tuberculata
AAATTGTTTGGCTTCATCGCACAAAGTTGTGAGTTTTTAATTGCACAAATTTTTGGTATCTGTGAAATGCAAAATGTTCAATAGACTAATGTCTGTCCACAAACTGTCCAAGTTACCAAGTGATCTTAAAGTTGTGAATATTGTATCATTGCCTGCAAGATCATCAGTCTTTCCCCAGTAAAGCATATCAGGATGTATTGGAAGGTACTTTTGAATCATGCATTGACAAAACAATTAAGGTTGACTTCAACAAGGTTTATAAAAAGTCAATTGGTAATATTTTAATCATTCCAAGTATCTCAGTGATTTCTGGTATTGAAAAACTGAACAGTTGTAAACCGTTCCTGGATGAATATAAAAATAATACAATATTGTTTATTACTATAATTCCTTATATCATTTTTATTGTAAATTAAAATATCAACTTAACTTTTTTAATTAACAATTTCAGTTACTAATTGACTTGTTTTTATTCATATTTTGAGT
Source organism: Thereuonema tuberculata (assembly GCA_023159025.1). Classification (NCBI taxonomy): domain Eukaryota; kingdom Metazoa; phylum Arthropoda; class Chilopoda; order Scutigeromorpha; family Scutigeridae; genus Thereuonema; species Thereuonema tuberculata. Next base: position 113,847,225 of record JAFIDM010009631.1, read on the forward strand.
AACTGCTGACACATGGACACCCAGTGTGATTAAATGTTATGGCAATATCCTTACATGGCAAATTATCTTTTGTGGTGACAACTGCAGAACTGAGTGTAATGAATGTTCACAAAACATCTTTCTGATCAATGATTACATCCAAATACTAGGGAACAGACCCTGTATTTATCAAAACTGTGTTCATATTCCACTTATATATCAAAATAGATACAGTAGTTTTAAACTTCTTAACCCTAGAATGGACGGGCTGGATCTCTCAGACCTAGGTGCTTTTAGTTTTCCTATTTTCCATTAGAGTTCACCACCTATTGGACTGCTATTCCTGATAGCTTTCAGTAATCACCTGTAGAGGTCTCGCTCTACATTATCACACCATTTTGTCGTTTAATTATTGAGAAGTGTTCAAACTTGTTCATGGGTCTGCGAAACCCAGACCAGCAGCTTTTTGTTTTGTTTTGTAACTTGTGTAATGTGAATTATAAACTATTGTTAATGGCATTCAACGATAGCTCGTCAACTAAGTACTGAAGAAATCAAAAAACTATTATTAGAAAGCGATTTCGATTTTTAAGCGATCCATTTGGGAGCTATTGCGATAGCGACCAAAATCGATACGGTAGCTATTAAATTTGTCCTGTCCGTCTGTGTCTGTCCTCCCCTAACAACGGCCAACGGAAGGTAGTATCGCCAAACGGACTTCACCTTCGTATTAAGGTCCAAACACCGAAGAAATGGGGTATTTTTAGGGGTCAACGCTGCCTCATGTTCGAGATACTTAGCATTGTTGTCATTGTACCCCCCGCCCCACAACTCCCTAACGGAAAGTCGAATCGACAAACGGACTTCACCATCGTGTTCAGGGGCCCGAACAACATATGAATACAAATAGGACCAACGCCCCCCCCCCCCCATGTTCGATGTATTTGGCATTGTTTTCATTGGAATTTCGCTTAAATGTTAGAAATGCAACCAATTAATTTCAGTTGTCAGCTATAGCTAGATGGCTATGTTCCCGGACTGAAAAGCTGGAGATTGTCGGTTCGAATACGTCTATTTATTTATTTATTTTTTTTCTCTAATCTTTTTTGTTAATGTCTGAGGTTTTTCCTAACTTTTTTTTTATTTTTTCCTTATGTTATTATAGTTCATTTTTTTTTATTATTTTTAATTTTTGTTATTATTACACCGATATGCATTTTTTACCTTTCAGTCTGCTTCACGAGAAAAAACAACTGATTTTAGTAAACTCAACTATCCTGAATCCGAATCTGTATTCAGAATTTTTGTGTCAGGTCTAGTTTTTTTGTAATTTCCACCTTAAACTCAAAAAAACAAGAAATTTGGCGAACTTCATAATTAAAACAAAAAATAATTAATGGGATAATCTGAGTTATGAAAGTGTCAAGACAAGTGAAAAACCTTAAGTAACTAGTATAAAAAAACTTATATTGATTCTGCTGATATAAGATTGTTAGTTGTCTCTCGAAATCTTTCGCCATTTTGATGCTCTGCGGTGACTCTCAGAAGACTCCCTTTTTATGCACCAACAATAATCCGCCAACATAAATTCATTCCACTTGCCCTGATATCTCGTTTCCAATGTTTTGATATCTTGATGAAACCTTTCACCCTGCTCCTCACTCTTAGTACCAAGATTTTCAGGGAAATAATTGATATGGCTGTGTAGAAAATGAAGTTTAACACTCATTTTGGAACCCAGTGTTTTGAAGTTTGTTAACATTTCATCAACAACTTCTTCGTAATTTTCATCTTTTTTGTTTCCTAGAAAGTTTTTAGTCAAGCACTAAAAAGACAACCTTGCAGATTTTTCTGTTTCATTCATGATGGTCGTGAAATTTGAATCTTTCATTCTGTGGTCCTTTGAATATACAAGCTTTAATTTTTGCTCAGGTCTTTCTAGGAAATTTCCGTTTTAGATACGGAATTATGTTGCTCCCATCACCAAGCTTCATGATTCCAAGTTTAATACGAAGTGGGGGTAAAAGGACTTTTTAAAAGTAATAATGTCATTAATTAAAATATCAAAATAAAAATATATTATTTTTACATATTTTGGGTACTAAGTACAAAAAAGGCACATGCAATTATATGAATTGTAAATTTTATATTTTATTATAATATTTTATAGTCCAGTATTGCCAAAAATTATAATTGTAGTTTAATTATGTATGTACATATGTAGTGAATTTTGTCATCAATAAGCATTTCAAGAAATTCTGTAAAATCATAATTTCTCAAAAACTGGACCTGATGAAGCAAAACTAAATATGACTTTTGTGTTTACCCATAGTGTGGAACTGAAAAATATAAATTGTTTCTCTGAAGCAAAATGGTTGCATATCAGTGTTAAGGGTCTCCCTTAAATTTATGCTTTAGCACAAAATTATATTCACTTGTTTAATACTTGAATTTTTCTTGCAAAACGTCGATTAAATTTCATTTTTCAGAAAGTCGACAAAATATACTGGATGAAAAAGATACAAACATATTTTGTCATTTTACTGTAAATAATTTCCTAAGATGTAGTTTTTAGTTCGTTTGAATGATTAGTCTTCGGGTCTCAAAAGACCCAACCCGTCGTTTCTGTTCTTTTTTTTTTTTCGCCCATCCGTATTAAGGTTAAAAAGTGTGTAGGTGGCTAATATTGACTTTAATGTATACTCTGTTTCTAGTCACTATATAACATGGGCTTTTGAGACATGAGAAGTCATTCAGAAAGTCAACTAATTCAAAAACTGTCTCACTGGCAACAAATGTTCATTGAAAGTAAAAAACTTCCAATTACTTGGCTATCAAATATTATCAATGATTTCTCAAGAACGCTTTGTGTGGAATTACTGTAGAATTACTCTGTTTCTATTTTCATTACACTTTTCAAATTTCTTTTTATTTTATTTTCTTCTTCTTTTTCATATAATAAATAAAGGGGGAAAAACTAATCAAATATATATTTTACACAGAAAATGTCAAAATAAATTATAATAAGGAGTGAACAAAAGGTCACTATACAATCAGTCTATGGATTCAGAAGCTCTTTACAGGCACCCTTATGGCTAAAAAAAGAACAAAGTGCACTGCCAGGATCCTTATCGTGTTGTGTGCATGAAGCACAGTCGAACCTCTATTTAACAAAGTCGCTAAATCCCGAAAAAAAAAGTTTGTTATATGGAAAATTTGTTAAATAGAGATTCACCTTTATTATTCAATGTTATTAAAAAAAGTAATAATTTTAATGACAAAAAGCATACATTACCACATGCGTACTTAAATTTTACTAATAAAATCTTAATTTTGTCTGAGTTTTTTTTTTTTTTTTTTTTGAAAAAGTGTTTTCGCTCATAGTACTTCTCGCATCTTTGCAATGCATCAAAAACCCCTTTAGTATTTTCTTCAAATTGTAATCCGCATCAGATCGTTTCAAATGATATATATACACACACACACACACACACACACACACACACAAAGGGTGGACAAAAGTACTCGTCCAGAATGAAAAATGAATAGAGGGCCTCCATGTAACTTCTTCGATTGTGTACTGTTGTCAAGATATTAACGCTTTTGTGATTTTTGCAATTATTCCAGTAATTTTTTTTTTGTTATGTATGTTGTTGTGATGACTTTCGTTAGTTTAGTTGTTCTTTAAAAAATAAATTATTAATTACAAAAAAAAAAAAATAAAAAAAAAATGGATGAATTTTTTCGGGATTAGTAATGTAAAAATCCAGGTCAAAGGTATGAAATAGTGATATGTAGTGAAGTTTCAAAAATCTTTGATGGCAATTCCAAAAAATACAACAAGTCATCAAGACAGGTAGACATTTCAAAAACTTCTCCATTTAATAGACTGTCAGAAACATACAAAACATTTTACATGTAATAGGTGAAAAAGAGCCAGTATTCAAGGTCAAAGGTACAAAGTCAGGTTTCAAGGTGAAGTCGATATTTCCTGTGATGACACCACAATCGACATTTCACGATAATTTCCTGTAGTGCCAAAGTTGCAGTTTGCAATACAATTGAAACGAAGTATAAAATTTACAATTAAGCACTGATTAATCACGCAGCATGTGTACACATAGAGAGAAATGGATAATAACAAAAGAAAGTAAAATCAAATTGATACAGATAAGATGACTGAGGCCTTATTTGAAAATGTAACAATTTTATCCGAGATTCTGAGCATGATCATTCAAACATAACTGATTGGTCAGCAAGCTCGATGCAATGCACCATTTGCGTGACGTGGCAGTCGTTTGCCATCTGTGCTTACTGCTGCTACTGGTTACATTCTGTTAGTTTGTGCTCTCTCTCTTGACTTTGACTTTTCTGTAAAGCCTGTTTTACATTTACCATTTCACTCGCCATAACCTGGACATTTCACTCGCCATCACCTAGACATCACAGATGTCCAGTAAATGGAGAGCGATAGAGTCTGGGCTATTTTCGAAGAAATGTCGAGACAGCAGATGGCTGGACATTTGACACCAGCGCTCCTGGTGACGAATTGTAGAACTTGGAAGTCCAATCGATTTGTATCTATTTATTCGAAATTACCGATTACAAAAATGATTTTCACGATCGGAGGGCATCTTTTCCTTATGTTTTCGTGGATGCTTTCATAAAATGTTACATTATTAATCAAAATCATTTCAGAATTTCGGCTTGAAAATTCGAATCGAGACGAGCGATCGACATCTCGAAAAGATATCGCGATTTGATCGCGATTTAACGAGACTGCGTTATTTATCTAAACTGATTTATCGAAACTGAAAACAAAGAAACACAAAGCAATGAAAAAAACCATGAATATTTCCTATTTTAATTAATTAAAGACATTCTTTCACCTATCCGATGCATTGACTAAATGGTTTTTATATAAATCAATGCTATTTTTATCGTAAATAAAACGTAGGTATGATGACAATTGCGAAGTGTAAATGTTCCGTGTGATGGAAGGCGTTATGGTAAGTGTACAACGATACACAAATCACTCGCAATCTACCCTGACATGTCCTGCGTTATGGCTTGGAAAATGGCGAGTGAAATAGTAAATGTAAAACGGCCTTAAGGGAGTTTTGAACTACTCTTGGAATTGGATTGTAACCTACCAGGCATAAGGACTGGCATCTGTAGTGGACTTCGACTGTGCTTTGAGACTTGAGTTTTCATGACTATCGTGATTTCGTATTGATACTATGCATTACTCGCATCATGAATAAGCAGAAATGCATTATTTCTAAGGTGTTGCTCAAGGAAATGCTTGTCTGGCTTCAAGGCTGTACAGAGAATGCTGAGGCAGACTGAAACCACAAAAATTCCCTGACCATTGTGTTTCCATCAATAAACACAACCACTTACATGGAAGGTCGCTTGCCTGGACAATGAGATCCTTGTAAGTGGATTGCAAGAGTCAACCAGGATAGAGCTGCAGCAGTAATTGAAGAAATACAAAGGAATCCTTCCACAACTACTAGGTCATTAGTTGATGAACACACATCCCAAGATCCAGTATTCAACATATACTGAAAGCAGAAGGATATCATCCGTTCCGTATTCAGTGCCCAAGCTCTGATGCCTATGAAAAAAAAAAATGTTTTTTCTGAAATCATGCTGTAGAAAACAAAGAGAAACTCCTGATTTTTTTTTTTTCTTTGAACACACATTGTGGAAAGATGAATCTAAATTCGAAAGAACTGATGTGTTCAACATTCATAACTATCATAGCTGGTCAATAGAGAATCCCCGATTTTCATGAACATCTCTTTTCCAACATTGCTTTGGAGTTAATATCTGGACAGGAGTTTTAAAAGGGCAACTGATTGATCCATTTGAATTACCGGACCACTTAAAATGGAGAAATATCCCTAGACTTCCCTTAGAATGACCTGCCGATTCACCTGCAAGATGTCAACAGGGAAACCCACCAGAGAATGTGGTTGCAAAGCGATGGAACCCCTTGTCGCTATGCAACTCAAGTCTGACAATCTATATTACTAAAATCGTTTATTTCTCTGTCTATCTGTCCGGCGCAATTTCCTGAGCGAATGGAAAATAGAAATAATTTTTACAATGAAACGTCCGCGACAGGAATCGAACCTACAACCTTCTGATCCGAAGTCAAACATCTTATCCATTAGGTTAAGGTGACTACTACTCACTTTATATTATTTTTTGACTTATGTGTCCTTCCCCTTCCCCCAATTAATAATGAATGAATTCAACCTTTTTGTTTTTTGAATCTCAAGATTTTTTATTTATTTCTGATCCGTCTGTTTATTTTTAATTCGAAAATGACAATTAGAACTATAATTGCCGAAATGTTGGAATATTTTAATATAATAATATTATTACTTAACTAAATTCTATGTGATATTGAAAACAAGCATGTGTACACGGGAGATGTTTGAATAAAAAAAAGAAAAGTCAAGAAAGAAAGAAGCACTATTTCTATTAGATAGAATACTGAAAAATCACTATTTGTAACTCAAAACCCATCACTATTTGTAACTCAAAAACCACTGAAAGGTATCAATTGTAATTAAAAAAAAGAGAGTCAAGAATGAAAGAAGCACTATTTCTATTTGATAGAATACTGAAAAATCACTATTTGTAACTTAAAAACCAATACTATTTGTAACTCAAAAACCACTGAAAAGTATATCTATATTACTAAAAGCTTTTATTTCTCTGTCTGTCTGGTGCAATTGTTGTAATTTGTGAAAATAGAAATAATTTATACAAATTCACTATGGTAATCGAACATGCAACCTTCTGCTCCGAAGTTAGGCGTCTTAGCCATTAGACCACGAGGACTACATTGTAATCTCAATAAAAAATAAAAATATATCATAGATATATGATTCACATGCTGATTCTAAAAGCAGTCGTGGATTGACAGAATATAAACATCAAAAATTAAATTAAAAAAAAAAAACTTTTAAAATTTTTTAGTTTAGTTGATGTAATTTGTGTGTGTGTGTGTGTGTTTTTTAATAAATAAAAAGTTGTTTTCCCGTTACATTTGCGGAGGCTTCCGGAGCGAAGAGACGGGTAGCCGACTAGTATTTGAATAAAACATTTCAATGCAAAGTGATTGGACGAGGTGGCTGTATCCAATGGCCTCAGTGTTCACCTAACCTTTCCCAATTGATTTCTTTGTGTGGGGTTGTTACAAAGAAATTGCTTATGCTAAAAAATGCACAAGCAAAGAAAAACTCAGACGAAACATCAGAAAAGCTGAAAATGTCATTAGATCAAATCATCAGGCTTTTCGGGAACTCAAAAACAACTTCCTTAGAAGATGCAGATTATGTATAGAAGTTGGCAGCAGAACATTTGAACATCTTTCGTAATGAATCAATAATCCATGTTTTCCAATTCAAATGTGTGGTTTCTGAATAATCCACCTATAAGAACCTTTGGGATAATTAAGAGGGTACCACAGGAAATATCAACTTCACTTTGAAACCTATCTTTTATACCTTTGACCTTGAATACTGGCTCTTTTTCACCTATTACGTGTAAAAGGTTTTGTATGTTTCTTACAGCCTACTAAATGGAGAAGTTTTTGAAATACCTACCAGTCTTGATGATTTGTTATTTTTTTTGGAATCGCCATCAGATTTTTGAAACTTCACGACAAATCACAACTTCATACTTTGATTTTCACCACGTTGTACCTATGCAATTCATCCATTTTATTTGTAATTAATTTATTTCCTAAAGAACAAAAGTCAGCACTACAACAGACATAACGAAAAAAAAAAAAAAAAAAAAAAAAAAAAACAATTTTTACCAGAATAAGGTAGGACCTACTGCAAAAATTCACAAAATTGTTAATATCTTGACAACGGTATGCAAACGGAGAACATACATGGGGACGATTCTGGTAGGTCTTCCGAGGTCCTCTATTTATTTTTTTCATTTTGGACATGTACCTTTGGACCACCCTGTATTTATATAAATAAAAGAAACCCACCTCATTTACAACAATGGTTGAAGGTGCAACCTTATATCTATGTCTGTAGGCATTGAAAAATATGGTTTGCCAAGCTTCATTGACATCAAAATCACAGTGATATCTTGCCTACACAGGCTGTTAATCATGTATCATTTTTTATTTATTTTTTTTATTAGATAAGATTTTTCTGGAGAAGAAGCTATGGCTTCTATATTGATTTAGATTTACTGCTTGTAATAAGTTCATACAGTAGGGATATGGAAACTTCTTTCCCATTCTGTTTCAACAAAATAATTTCAGTACACATTAATTTTCCTCCTTGATTTTTCCTTTCATTGAAATCAGATCATATTTGGCCTTTGTTCAAGTAACAATTATTCAAAACTGCCTACACAAAAAAATTTTAAACTGAAGATTTTATTTTCAAGGAAAGCATAATAGTAACAAAATTAATTTCTTAATCAATTTGGAAACAAGTGGTTACAAATTAAAAACTAGTGTAGATGAGAAATATTTTACTTTTTATAGGAATCAGTAATTAAATGAAGTTTCCTAATAATTAAATAAACATTAAGACTTCACTAATACAAAAATCATGTTTGCACAGAAAAATAATTTCAAAATGAAATTTTGAAGAACATCAAATTTCATACACAGAACTAGACATGCTTAATCTAGTTTTGTAGGCTTGAAATCCAGCAAATTTGTAATTTTCTGCTGCTTTTTCAATATCAGTGGATTGGATTACCCCACGTCCTACAATAATGACATCTGCACCTTTTCCAACAACTGCTTCAAATGGTGTGAAATATCTCTGATCTGCTAAATCATCTTTCATGTCCAAGCCAATACCTGAAATAATGAAAATCTTGTCAATGATTTCTATAAACATTTAAAATCAGTAATTGAAATACAGTTTTACACTTTAATTCTGCAACATCATTCATTTGCATTATCTTTTAAAATCGATACTTTCAATGCACTCAAATAGCATTTAATAAGAGAAAAACAAGTTAAAATGAAGCAAAATCAACTACTGAAGGAAACACATGAGAAAGTATCAACAGATTAATTACTAAGACAAAGATGAAATTTTAAATTTTTGTCAATACATCGGAAGCACAGGGCTGCCTCAAAGGAAAAAAAAAATACACAATGGAAAACTCACCAATGAAACAGCTGTTCCAGGATGTCACTTGTAAATAATTTGGTCTCACCCATTGTTATTATATTTAAAATTTTATGTTTGCATTTTTTCAGAAACTGAATTTGCCTGAAATTTTATCTTTAAAATAAAAGTGCTACACTGCACCTAGAGTAGAAATTTACATTTTTCCAGTAGCAGTTAGATATAAGGGTGCAGTGCAGATATTGCAAGTGTATTCTGTATGCTCACTGTTTAAAAATGCTTCTCACTCTGCCTGAAAGTGTTCTAATTGTAAAGTTATTTTACCTTATGGATGCAATGCAGCAGCCACTCTGCTTGAATTTCAAAGCTGTAAAAACTTAAGTAAAGTTCTTTCATCAGCTGCGACAGAAGGATGATTAACTAAATTGAGAAAACTGGATCCTTGCAAGTTAAGCCTGAAGAGAAAGGAATCCTGTTTTACCTGGGTAGCAAAGAAAGTTGCAACTGCTGTAGACGACTAATTCATGGATGGGAAGTATAGAGGCACTTAAATGTCCCTTATTCACTGTGTGCAAATTTCCATACAAAAATTGTTCATTTTTTCTAACATTTCTGACCAGAATGAAGTGAATGTTGCCAGGCCATGGAAATTTTTGGGGTTTAATCTCTCAACAAGACTTTCAACACTGAAAATTGTTGTATATGGAGTTCAGAAACCATGTTTTTTTTCATCAAATCAAATAGCAATCACCAAAACTCATTCTGGTGTGGTGTTACTTCAAATATCATCTTAGGTCCATCTTTTTTCAAGGAATTGCATCCATCAGGAGCAGCTACCTGTTTCATTACAGCACAAAGATATCATCTTATGCACAGTTGAATTATTTCTTAACTACAGCAGAAGAGGAAACCTGGGGATGAGACAAACTCATATTGCACAACCAGTAAAGTAGCTGTCACAACATCATGTTACTGAAGAAAATGTCATTAGTTGTTCTTTCCCAATGCATGACCACCACATTCACCAGTTCACCTTGTTATTTCTGGCTGTTGCATTATCTCAAGGCCAGTGTTTTGAACTTTGACAGTACTTCCTCTACCCTGTTGGTTCAGTTTCTAAGTATTTGAAACAAACAAACAAACGAACATTTGAAATTCAATTATAATAGCTTTGTCTTATTAACTTCTTGTTAATTTGTCAAGCATTTCCTCTTGTAAAGTGTCATATCTCCCCTATTGGCAGATTTTGGAACTAATTTTTTTTCCCACATAATGCTTCTCCCCATGCCTTAGATAGTCTCTTTCCTAATTATGGAGTCATTCTGCTTATTAGTTGGAGCTACAGAGAGTTCTGAATAAAGATACTTTAATTATGGCTGCCAGGTGATATTTTCAAATTTTTGCTTATTCCTCCAAAATAAATATTTGAATTCCAGGTCATACACAGCTGAAATCTTGTTTAGTCCAGAAATTGTTTCCCATTCCTGTTTAATTAAAACTTTCATAAAAGAATCTTTAAGAAATCTTCCGGCAGATATGGAAGAGTTGCAGCCAAAGAACTATAAGATTTTTATGTCAAGATTTTATTTTACTACTAAGATTTCATAGCAGCCACATTTGATTCAAATTAATGATTGCAACAATGAGTACTTTGAAAAAAGAAAAATTGCAAGGAATAAAGATTTTAAAAAGAAAGCTAGAAAACAACTGTTAATGTAGGTCACTTGCACTCTTCGTCAAGTTGAAAATTTTAAATGGTTACTTCCAAATACAACAATTCAAAAACAGTAGACTCTCTCTACTGTTGGCTGTCAATTTAACCAGTTACCCATCTGCAGCACTGTGACTTCACTTTAAATAAAAAACATGCAAAATAAGAAGCAGAAAACAATTACAGATTTCCTTAAGTAATTGTTTTTCCTTAAATGTACAGTACACCATACAGTTTTTTCTTTTATTTTAGCAAATGTGTGTGTTTGTTTCATAAATTTATATCAAGGATGAAAGACATTTTTGTTTTTGGTTTCTGTGATATGTGCTTGTGATAACAAGTATGAGTGTATACTGTAACTTGTACGTACTGCAAGTACAGTATATAAATTATTTTGTAAAATTACATAATCTTTATCTCTTTTATTGACCTTTTGACTTTTTTCATATAATTAAACAGTAGAAGTACTGTTTCAGTTAAAATCTAATTTAAAATCTAATTTTCGGTTTAACTGACCATTTTGCCAACTGGCCTAAGGTTTGATCCCAAGCTGAACGGTTAAGAGGGAGTCTGCTGTAGTAGGAACATTGGAAGGCAGAGGACAATTCAGACAATTCTTAATGTGAATCAAGATACTAATTTATCTTCTGTGATCACATTTTTCTTTTCAACTCTCTAAAGCCAGAAAAACCTCTATAACAACAGTTTTTTCTATTTATCCATTTTTTTTTCTTCATCTTATGGCAGTTCCATAATAATATTGGAGCAACTGAATAGTTGCTACTTGCCATAATTTTCTAATTAATTATTCAATATTAATTGTAAGACTTAAACGGAAAGAATTCTACTTTTAATATTTGTCAGAGTTTAATTTTGGTGAAAGATTGAACTTGTATTTAAAGGTATTTGACTTTGAAATCTTTATTAAATATTACTAAAAATCATATTTTTAATCTGTGCACTTAATCCCTTTTCATACTGCAGCCAAATCCATTCCTCCTACACTTAATTGTTTAATCTTTTTGGTGCATTCCGTTATTTCAGAATAGCCACCATATCCTTTTCTGTGCATTGCCACTTTATTGTTGGATCACAAAACTAAGTTATTGTTGGTCACCCAGAAACTGTGAACCTTATTATTAAATGAAGGTAATGTGAAATGATATTTCAAATAAAATCAGAATAATCATAAAATGCAAATTATTGGGTTGAACCAGAAGTTCATTAGGATTTTTTATTCAATCGTA